>JAMPIV010001651.1:0-124026 GCA_024509875.1 Oreohelix idahoensis | reverse complement strand
ACAAACCCATAAGTCAGAAAGGTTCAGGGACCACCAGCTGGTGTATGACGAAGGTGATACCTCATTAACGATGTCATCAAGGCATGTAAAGAGAGAACAAGAAAGTAATCAGTGGGGTACTGGAAGATGAGGCAGGTCCGTATTTCAGAGCTGGCGTTTGCTGATGATGTTGCCGTGATTGCTAAATCAGAGGCACATCTCCAATCCAACCTGCAAGTCTGGAAGGAAGAGCTGGAGAAGAGAGGGATGGTTATAAGCAGCTCTAAAACAAAATCCATGGTGATATCACGAGAAGAAAGAAGAGATCAAATTAAGCTGGGAGAACAGGTCCTGGAGCAGGTCGACCACTTTAAATACCTCGGAGGAGCTATTATAGACCGAAAGGGAGGCATCAAAGAAGAGTTGGCCACTCGAAAAGCAGCAGCTGGGAGATCTTTTCATGTCATAAATAGAGGATTCCTCAGCAAGAAAGAGGTTGGTAAGAAAACGAAGATGGCTGTATACCGCTCCACCTATGTCCCAGTCTTGACATATGGATGCGAGACATGGGCAATGACTACAACCCACAAAAGCCAGATCCAAACCTCAGAAATGAGGTATCTGAGGAAGGTGGTTGAAGTAACAAGAAAAGACATGGTCCGCAACCAGACGATACGTCAAGGTCTAAAATCCCACCCACTGCAGACCCAAGTAGAACAGTCCCAACTAAGATGGTTTGGCCATGTCTGCAGAATGGGAGAAGATCGGCTACCACGATAAGCATGGGAAACTTAACCAGGGATCCAGACCCCCAGGACGACCCAGAGTCCGCTGGGAGGACAACATTAGACAATCTTTGAAGGACCGAGGATTAGAATGGAACGAGGCCAGGAGGAAGACAGCCGATAGGATAGTCTGGCGCTCTCTCTTCCAAACCTCTACACCTCACGGTAGAAGGGAACGACTAAGTAAGTAAATATATATTCAAAACAAAGAAAAACATAAAATTAAACAAACAACTCTCCGCAAGAAATTATGAGGGTTGGTCTCGGAGCTTTGGGGGAAAATAGCTTGCCTTCTTTTTCGTTGCATTGCAGCAGACTCTCCCAGAAGGCTAAGGCTAGGGATAGACAGGAGAAGCGAAGAAAACGAGAACAGGGCAAAAGGCGAGAAGGAAAAAAATAAAATAAAATAAAAGAGTACAGGGCTTGTAGCCTCACTCAATAATCCCATTTATGGGTAAAGAAATTGAGAAAAAAAGAGCACAGTGACAAAGATAAGAACTGATAGCACAAATCAGTCAGGAAATAAAATTACTAAGAATGGTAGAAATACGAAAGATTAAAGCGAATGACAGTCAATTGGTGTCGAAAGAGTCGACACTGCAAGCACCACGCGGATCGCTTGGACTGACACAAGGGTCAAGGCTCAGTACAACTAGCTGTCTCCCTAGTCACACATCGAGTGCTAGGTGCCTCTAAATCCCATCATCTGGATGCCTCCAACTCCGATACACATAATTCAAGGTGCCTGAAATCCCCCTTTCCTGGTTTCACTCCATCCAATGTACACTTGTTGAGGATACTGTCACGGGTTGCCTCCCCTGCTTTGCAGCAGTGGTCCAACAATAGCCCAAACTCAAGTGTAATGTGGGTCTTCAAAGGTATCTACCTTCGCACAATATTACTATTGGCAGAGATGCAGATAGAAGGATGATGATGCTTCTACCACGAGTGTGTTTTATAAGATATTCAGAAATGAAGAACAATGCTGAATGAGTCTTAGCAATGTTAACTTTTTATCTGCCCGCCGCCTTCTTTGAAGGATTATTCTGTAAATTATTATTAGCTCGGACAAGACCCCAACTTATTTAACAGTAAGATGCTACTTTATTAGCTCGTTTATCTATGGAAACTACTTGTTCATACGTGTGCACTTCTCTCTGTAATAACTAAATCAACTGTGAATTTGTAAAACATATAACAAATTTAATCATCAATTATCTTTTAACAAAGGTAAAATAAATAAATGATTGATGAGTTAATATTGGTGTCTTCACTGAAACTTCGCTGGAAATGTATTGTTAAATTGTTCATTTGGTTCTGGCCTGATAAGTTTCACTTAGCTGTCAGATTGATGAAGTGTTTCTGTTGGCTGCTGACTGCTCCGTCGATCTACGATGTCTGTGGCGAGGGCACGTCCCAAAAACGCGAGTGCTGGGGTAACCGCTCCTGGGGTCAATTGCGAGTATCTTCACAGGCCGTTGAAGGTAGGCGTCTCGTGTCGACTACAAGCTATGAACCACAGATTTGTCTTCCAAACTGGTATCGTAGACTGGTACCACAAATGGTCTTGTAGACTCGTACCACGAACTTTAGAGGAAAACAAAGACCTCTGCTAAGTTTTATGTTCTCTGATACTAATCAGGCGCCTTCCCGCTTTCTCTTCCAACGACTCCTTTTTTCACCAATTTTATCCCCTCTGAGTATACAGTATAGCTCAGTAGATATGATAAAAATTCACCATTACTTTCAGTTAGTCTGAGCTAAAAGTATGTCTGGACAGCGAAGAATATATTGGGTTGTGCCTGGGTGAACATGTCTAAGTATACATATAACTTATTACAAATGATAATAAATATATACACATGATGTCATCATCATCCACTCCTTGCTCCATTCAGAGTCTGGGGTTACCTCTGCTTTTGGTTCCTTGTGAGAACTAGTAGAAAATAATCACCAGCGCTTTGCTGTGGTGGTTCAAGAATATATCATTTTCACATGCTGAGGTTGCCAGCCTCATAAGGACTGGTATAACCACCAGCGGTTCAAAACATCTCAAATTCAAACTATAAAATATGTTACAACTGACCTCAATAACCGTTGGGAATTCTAGCCTTCTTGCTAAGTTGAATAGTCTTGGCAACTCGATGAAGATGCCTCGAATACGCGTCTGGGGTATTATTTCTATTTAGAATCCCTCTATGACGTGTGAGTGGTCCTGTAGAATCCGGTGTCCGAATTAATATGGACGATTTTCTACTGAAGTTTCAGCAGATGCTCTCATACGTTTTGTCTGGTCCTATAAGTTCAGAATCCTGACTCTATTCTACCCTGGCTTTGCCTGGCTTGTGTACTCTGACTATCTTGGAATGCAGTGTCGTATGTCTAAAATGTGCTACGTTATATTGAAGCTTTCGGCCCAAGCTTCCGCATGGCGTTTCCGACAAAACTTCCAATCAGAACGAATGTATATTCGCACCCCAAATGCCCGCCAATAGTGCGTGTTTTGATAATTCTCCTCATAGAATTTTCTGCGTGACTCATACGTTCATGAAATTCAGTCATTTTCCATATAAGGAGTTGTTATATCCGTCGATGATCGGTCATGTTCACTATTTTCACATTTTTAATTCACTTCTTTAAATGTCTCCCAAGATTGAGATTATTTGTACTTATTATCATAGGTAATTTTGGAGGTCTGAGTACACGCTTTATCAGACAATTCCGATCGCTTGCTTAACGCGGGAGCGATACAAATCCGTTTGTCCGTCTAGACATACGTGGTTATGCAACCAAACCCGTATTTCAAGTTCGTTTTACCTGGAGTCAATCTGTTTATTATCACGTTTAGTGATTGAATTAATCTTTCGGGATGGTCAATTACGCCTTGACCTGACATGAATCGAAGTGTGAAAATGTAAACGGTTCCAAGGAGTTGCGCGGTGCAATTTTATGTGCGGAAAAATGAAGAAATAAAAGGAAAATAGAGAAAGAAGAGCGTAAATGGACGCGACCAAAATATTGTCACAGATACCATAGCCCTCTCCACGTACGCGTAATAACATTGACACCATTAGTAATAATAATAAAAATAGTAATACTATTTAAGAAAAGCAATCAAACCAATAATAATTCATAAACAAGAACTAACACCATTAAAAAAAATAAGGAACCACAAATTAAAAGAAAAAAAAACTACTGACTACTGATAATATTGGGGAAAACCTTGACTTGAAAACACCAAAGTCTAATAAAAATTGACACCACCAATAGCAATAAGTTGCAAAGTACAAAAGGAACATGAATATTACACAAAATTAAAATTAAATGACATTAAATACCCTAATTATAACCGACAATTAGGTTGAACAAGGTAGACCAAGATGGTTGACGAGCGGAGGCAATGAAGTTCAGCTGATACCAGCCCGCTCGACTTCCATCACCTTTAAAAAAAAAACATTCGTACAATTTTGACATTAAAAGATTCATCCATTTATCACCCTCCAGCTCCCTAAAATAGCTTAGGTCTTCACAAAAACAAGTCAACCTGTCACGTGACATCAGGTCAAGGTCTTCTTGTCCATGTCTTCCTCATCATTGTTATTTCTGTCTTCAGTTGTCTTCTCTCTGTGTATTCGGTGTACCTCTGCTCCTATTACCCTGAGGATTCCAGAAAAAGGCCTGTCTAGTAATGCTATCAACAAGCTTCCTCAATGCGTGTCCTACCCATCGTCTTCTCCTCATCTCTTGTCCACTGGCACAAGCTGGGAGAGCGTAGAAGCTGGTCGAAATCATTGAGCCAGAAAGTAGTTCTGCTTTTAGCTTGTGTGAATGAATGTTCAATTCTCTCTCTTATGGCAACATGGGACGGGCAGCGTAGTTGGCCTCCATATGGGATGCTTACACCAAAGCATTCACTGTGCTCTTGCAGAATCGGTTTCTATAGCAATTTGTTGTACATGATGACGTTGCTATCCCCAAGCAAAACCTCACAAATTGCCTGTTACGAATAGCCTGTTGGAGAAATGTTCAGATTATTTCTTCGTCCATAGAGAATCCCATTAATAACAGGGTGTTTCCAGCACACTCTCACTGTTCAAATAAATAAAACACTTTAAAACTATCTTACACAGCTGCTAATGGGTGCTTGACTTTGCTCTTGAGTTAGAGAGGGAAACGGCAGCGAGCAAGGGAACTGGCCACCAACCTCATGATGCTGGACATAGTATAGTGAAGTCTCTAACACATCATCCCCCTCCACCCCACGGCAGTATCTGCTATGGGACTACCTTTACCATTCAATTAAAAAAGTAACATCCCCACCGCTCCTTCACCCCACAATGTGCGAGTAACATCCCCTCCCGCTCCTTCACCTACACAATGTGCGAGTAACATCCCCTCCTGCTCCTTCACCTACACAATGTGCGAGTAACATCCCCTCCCGCTCCTTCTCCTACACAATGCGCGAGTAACATCCCCTCCCGCTCCTACACCAACACAATGTGCTAGTAACATCCCCTCCCGCTCCTTCACCTACACAATGTGCGAGTAACATCCCCTCCCGCTCCTTCACCTACACAATGTGCGAGTAACATCCCTTCTCGCTCCTTCACCTACACAATGTGCGAGTAACATCCCCTCCCACTCCTTCACCTACACAATGCACGAGTAACATCCCCTCACGCTCCTTCACCAACACAATGTGCTAGTAACATCCCCTCTCGCTCCTTCACCAACATAATGCGCGAGTAACATCCCCTCCGCTCCTTCACCTACACAATGTGCGAGTAACATCCCCTCCCACTCCTTCACCTACACAATGCGCGAGTAACATCCCTCCCACTCCTTCACCAACACAATGTGCGAGTAACATTTCAGAAAAAAGATCAAAATATCATCAATTCACTCAAAGCTTTAACAAAAAAAAACCGAAAAGACAGTCCCATAGGAGATACTGTCGTAGGGAGTGAATTGTTAAAGACATAATAGAACAGCCGAATGGGGATGCTGATCTATAAATTCCTCGACACTCTAATTCAATAGCTCAGACGTAAAAACAATCTTGGAACGATGTACAATTAGGTATGTGCCCTTTGTCAAGCGCTCTACTATTTTCTCCTATTACTATTTTTCTTCTTCTTCTTCTTCTTCTTCTTCGTTCTTCGCTCTTAAATATCCACATCTATCCCTCTTATGAAGCTGGAAGTCCGTCTCAGGCTTCTCTCGTCACCTTACAGTTTCTCCTTCAACTGGGCTGGAGAAGACTACACTGCCACCCTGATAATCTCAAGGAGCCGAAGGTTTTTGAGTACATGTTCCACTGTCTGTTTGTCTGTTTGTTTGTTTGTCTGTTCGTCTGTTTGTCCTCCCCACATAAGCACACATCTGTCTGTTTGTCTGTTCGTCTGTTTGTCTGTTCGTCTTTTTGTCCTCCCCACATAAGCACACATCTGTCTGTTTGTCTGTTTGTCTGTTCGTCTGTTTGTCTGTTCGTCTGTTTGTCCTCCCCACATAAGCACACATCTGTCTGTTTGTCCTCCAAAAAAAGCACACATCTATCTGTTTGTCCTCCCCACATAAGCACACATCTGTCTGTTTGTCTGTTTGTCTGTTCATCTGTTTGTCCTCCCCACATAAGCACACATCTGTCTGTTTGTCCTCCCCACATAAGCACACATCTGTCTGTCTGTTTGTCTGTTTGTCCTCCCCATATAAGCACACATCTGTCTGTTTGTCTGTTCGTCTGTTTGTCTGTTCGTCTGTTTTTCTGTTTGTCCTCCCCACATAATCATACATCTGTCTGTTTGTCTGTTTGTCCTCCCCACATAAGCACACATCTGTCTGTTCGTCTGTTTGTCTGTTTGTCCTCCCCACATAAGCACGCATCTGTCTGTTAGTCTGTCTGTTTGTCTGTTTGTCCTCCCCACATAAGCACACATCTGTCTGTTTGTCTGTTTGTCCTCCCCACATAAGCACACATCTGTCTGTTCGTCTGTTTGTCTGTTTGTCCTCCCCACATAAGCACACATCTGTCTGTTTGTCTGTTTGTCCTCCCTACATAAGCACGCATCTGTCTGTTTGTCTGTTTGTCCTCCCCACATAAGCACACATCTGTTTGTTTGTCCTCCCCACATAAGCACACATCTGTCTGTTTGTCTGTTCGTCTGTTTGTCTGTTTGTCCTCCCCACATAAGCACACATCTTTCTGTTCGTCTGTTTGTCTGTTTGTCCTCCCCACATAAGCACACATCTGTCTGTTCGTCTGTTTGTCTGTTTGTCCTCCCCACATAAACACACATCTGTCTGTGTGTCTGTTTGTCCTCCCCACATAAGCACACATCTGTCTGTCTGTCCTCCCCACATAAGCACACATCAGTCTGTTTGTCCTCCCCACATAAGCACACATCTGTCTGTTTGTCCTCCCCACATAAGCACACATCTGTCTGTTTGTCCTCCCCACATAAGCACACATCTGTCTGTTTGTCCTCCCCACATAAGCACACATCTGTCTGTTTGTCTGTTTGTCCTCACCACATAAGCACACATCTGTTTGTTTGTCCTCCCACATAATCACACATCTGTCTGTTTGTCCTCCCCACATACGCACACATCTGTCTGTTTGTCCTCACCACATAAGCACACATCTGTCTGTTTGTCCTCCCCACATAAGCACACATCTGTCTGTTTGTCCTCCCCACATAAGCACACATCTGTCTGTTTGTCCTCCCCACATACGCACACATCTGTCTGTTTGTCCTCACCACATAAGCACACATCTGTTTGTTTGTCCTCCTACATAATCACACATCTGTCTGTTTGTCCTCCCCACATAAGCACACATTTGTCTGTTTGTCCTCCCCACATAAGCACACATCTGTCTGTTTGTCCTCCTCACATAAGCACACATCTGTCTGTTTGTCCTCCCCACATAAGCACACATCTGTATGTTTGTCCTCCCCACATAAGCACACATCTGTCTGTTTGTCCTCCCCACATAAGCACACATCTGTCTGTCCAATTTTCAGTTTGTTGAACAGATGGTATCTGTGTCTGCAAAAGCCGGTTCTCAGTCTAAAAATGATCACTTAATCTCTTCTTGATAATGTCTAGAAAGGTTCTGTAGTGTCGGACTCTGGGTGTTCCGTATGCAATTTCTCTCTATAATTATTTCTTATTACCATATTGCTTTTATCTCTTCATATGCAGCCTTGTCTTCTGTTTGGATTTTCGTACCTCTGTCTTTGGCAAGTTTATCTGCCTTCTCATTTCTATATATCTTGCAGTAGGCAGGGATCCACTGTACTTTTACTTTTATTTTTAAAAATTCATTGCTGGTTTCCATGACTGCCTGTGGTAGGCTGTCTAATTCATTGTTTTGATTTTTCTTGAGATCAGTGACGACTGATACTGAGTCTGTGAGGAGCACTATTTTGTCTCTAGCAAGATCTTTATTTTACATGATGGCACTTGCAGCTGTTTTGTAATGCTTCTGCATCCGCTTTAAAGTTGTTTGAGTATTTCCAGTGGCTCTAGATTTATGTACTTCCTGTCAGTTCTTTAGTTTTGTGTATATGCATTCACCTCAATTTGTGTTTGTGTCGTGAAGTCGAATTCACAAACCGCCATTCTTTACCCAAACTGCACGCCATACTTTATAATACTATTGGATAGAAGAACCAATGAAACGCCGTCCTTTTTCGGTTGTTTACAAATAACGATTACGCAGTCAGCATGGAGTCTCAAATATGTGCAAACCAGTGGAGAATGGAATTTAAATACAGCATTATGAGCAAAGTACAGCCTGGAAGAGGTTAATAATTTAAATATAAGAATGTTGCTGAACCCGTCTGTGCAAAGATTTCCAAGGGGAATGCTATAGTAAGGGAGAAATCTCGAGTTAAATGGATCGGGACATCAGGTTAGTCAAAAATTGTGCTGTTTAGGCTACGCATACATTAAAACTAAAGCATGTAATACAAAGTCACTTATTTAGATGGAGGAAGGTTAATTCAGGGCATATTTTAAGCCTTAGTTGAAGAAAATCGCTCCAGAAATAAGGAAGATAATTAAAATCTACGTTTTTCATAATTGAACAGCGAGACAAATTATGCATACATTTTGGGGAACTCAGGCACATTTCGGCAACTGTCGCCTCTGTCGCCGGATGTGACCTATAAAAGACCATGCATAGTGACAATCGGTGCCATAGTTTTTTTTTAAATCACAGCGAGCGGTAAAACAAGTATTAATGAAGAATGCCTTTGCCTTCTGTACCTGAAAGCAGACCATTATAACCATTAACAGCTCGTCTGTATGTGCCTGAGGGTAAGAAAGAATATATAAATGTATATAATTATATGTAATTCTATTGATTAATTACAGTGTGCATTAGGAAGTGTGTAGATGTGTTTGAACTACTGTGTAAATTTCTGGAGGCAAAAAGCCAAGCTTGTGAATATTCAAATAAATTGAGAATAGTGGCAAAAGTGTGTCTATAGTTTAAGATAAGTATTTAAAGAATTATTTCTTGATGTAATGGACCACACACCAGGAACATAAGGAAGGATGAAAGGAATTGTTTTACTGTATTGGTTGATATATCACTTAGTATTTTACACACGACCAAGTAAATGTATGGAGGCGAATCATGGACAAATGGCTCTAGATAAGGATTTAGAGGAAAATTGTATTCACAGTGAACTGGATTTGGTTGTTACTGCTATAGTGCCCTGTGCGTCTGCTAGCTCCTTGTCTGAAAACTGGCTCACGTCCCCTACATCTAAAATAAAGGGATAGTGATAGAGAATATAGTGGTTAATCCAATGTTTCAGGTTTTATTCTGTCAACCACACACACTTTAAAGAAGCAGCCACTACTGCTGGACCCTGTGGTGCGAGCGCCCTTGTTGTCTATAGGGACAGTTACCCAGTATCCACGGCCTGGAGGAACTTCATGTGACTTTTCCTTCCATGTCAGGAGTGTGACAGACTTCAATTCACCAGATAAGTGGCCGAACAAGGCTACTGTTCAGAGTATCCTGATGACACCACTATATTAAAATCAAGATTCTAATAAAGACACATCTTATGATGACTTTTGGTGGGCATAAGTATAGTCAGTGTTAGCCTAAATCAAATGACAGTGAAATAACAGTGTTATAAAGACATAGATATTCTACAAACAGCTAGTTCAACCAAGAGCGAAGGACTTGCTACAACTTGAGTGACTTGTGCTAATTTAGAACTATTTTCAAATGTTTATTTATTTAAATGATGTATTTAAAATTTGATTTTCTTGAAGAATTTCCAAACAGAAAAGAAAATCTGTAAAAATAAATTGTAAATATTTACCAGCAGACGTACTTAAATTCTTTAAGTTAAGTTGCAGTTCTAGTTGGTAGATAGATTAGTTAATACCCCTAGCAGAGCTAATAATAATAATAATACTAATATTAACAGAGGAGGATCTGGAGAGGAGCAAGTAGGAACCTACAGTAATATATTACCATCTTCTCTAAGAACTTATACAGCTTGATCCTACCTTTGATATCTATACACCCTTACTCTTTTCAGAGAAGGGGGTATTACTTATAAGACCAGACTCTTATCTGGCATTATCCTGGTATCACCTGATACAACTTTGGGTCCAGGATACTTATTAATTTCAATAACATCTACCCTCTCGTGACACTGGGGTCTCAGTCCTGGGATTCATTTACTACCCTGGGGTCTTTTCTTTGAGACATTCAGGCTTATAGTATCATTTATTACATCATATGAGTTAGGAGTAGGGAAATATTTTAAATAATAACATTAATTGTAGGGAAAGTAAAACCAAATAAAGCACTTTGTAGTACCATTGAATACAAACTAAAATTGTGGTGACTGGATACACTGACAGTAGTCTTTTAATTAATTAGTGTTGTTAAATTTTTAGATTGGTTTATAAAAGAGTGTAAGAGTCTGCAAGATAGTATTGTATGAGTATGGCAGACTTGGCAAAGTTTCGATCTGCTACAGTGCAGTCGGCAAAGGAGTTTGGGTTAAGTGGGGAGGCTCTTATTCAATATGTCACTACTGAGTGTGACAAGTTTATAAAAAGAGAAGATAAGAAGTTGGAAACAGAAAGGAGGTTACAAATAGAAGCTGATAGGGAGGCTAAGATACTAGAAGCTGAAGCTAAGAGATTACAAATAGAAGCTGATAGGGAGGCTAAGAAACTAGAAGCTGGAGCTAAGAGATTACAAATAGAAACTGATAGGGAGGCTAAGAAAATAGAAGCTGAGAAGGAGGAAAAGAGGTTGCAAAGGGAACATGAATTGAGAATGAAAGATCTTGAACTTCAAGGAAATGTTACAGGTAATGGAAGTAGTCCAACCACCTCTGACAGTAGTGCAAGTCAATGTACCTCAAATGGAGCCATGAACTTTCACTTGGATCCATTTGTGGAGAAAGAGGATGAAATTGAGTCCTATCTAAGTAGATATGAGAGGTTGACTACTAACTATAGCCTAGAGAAAGAAAAATGGAGCCTTAAGTTATCACAAGGGCTGAGAGGAGTTTCTAATGAAGTTTATGCAAAACTTGGAAAAGAGGACCAGGAGGATTATGAAATCTTGAAGCAGGCATTGCTGGTTCGATCAGGGAGATAAGTGTCTGTATACTTGTTATGTTTGAATATTTTTATCCCCCCAATAAGATTTTGGGTCTGATGTATTTTTTGAATATTTTGAATAAGTTTTTGGAACCCTAAACCCTAATCTAAGGGCGAATACTCATTTTTTGCTTTGAGGGAAAGTAAATATGTAGTTACTCCTCTTAAAAGGTTATACCAGCTGACTGCTTAGGTCAGAGGTGATGCGAACAGCGCATGTCCAAACTAGATAGAGTTTTGGAGAAGATTTTCTGTGCGGGAGGCCGTGTTTTGTTGAACTGTGTCTGTCAGACGAAATGTCTGGTTACGTCTCTGCATTGCCTCTGGGGATGGAAACTCTTCCACTGTTAGTTAAAGTCCCCTGTGTTATTTCTGTTCGTCAGGAAGACGACAGTTGCTATGAAGTTGTGTTAGGAATTCGAAGCAAGGTAAAAGACGAAACTTTCACACTTCCTTTGTTCACAGTGTAAGCTGAGCATATTTTGGGTCAACCGGTGACGAGAGCTCACGAATGGTTGAAAGGCAGAGTATTCTACTTGTTATGCTCGTTGGAGCCATCTAAGACCGTTAGGTTTAGATTTACACACAGAAAACCCAGGAGAATAGATATTATTCTAAAACCCGCATGATTAGCGGTATATTTTGAACTTAGACACTTATGTCTACAGATGAGGAATCCACAGTGTTTACTGTTTTATAGAGGCCTAATATATAGCTATCTGGAGTGGAAGACCAGATGAATTATCAGTTATTGCTATTATAGCTTTGAAAATGAAAACTCGCCTGATGTACGAGGGAGTTATATAAGACTATCTTCGAAAGGACAGCCTATCTTCGATACGTCCGATTAGAGGGATGGACTATGCTATTTCGTCACCCGCCATGTTTGGGGTCGACTTAAGAAGAGCGATTCAAGAAGAGTCAGAATGAAACTGTTGGATATTTATACAGTTATTTACCCGTCCTGTAATGCGGGGTTTTTCTGCTAGTTGTGGAATGAGAGAGAAATTTGGAGTCAGCAACACATTGATAATCATATATTTATTGGAACTTATATACATGCACTTGTAGTGAATTGTCTTCATATCCGACATGTTCCTGTGTCATGCTTACATGGATTTGTCTACGTCTTGTTGCTGTGACTATAATAAATGGTGAAAAAACGTACACAGCTGTTTACCAATATTTCTGACTCCATACATGTAACACGTACAACATATGGTTCCATCAACTCCACATCTACACCTTTCAATGTGATGGATGCCACACACACTCTTGTATGTTACATGTTGTGATACAAGTCTGCACTGCTACATAGATGTCCACCTTGACGAACCTTCATGTCACGCATTCGCGATAAATCATATTACAGCACGATCAACCTATGCAGTATCAAAACTGTCAGTCGGTATTAACTTTCGTTTAGTATCAGGCACTAAAACATTGTGCCTTTATGATTCAGGATTGGAATTTGACTCAGTCATGAGTGAATCCTTAGTGCACCCTGATCAATACACCACAGAAAAAGTGGAGATACAAGGGGCATTAAAAGGAACCGCTACAATGACACTTCCCATAGCAAGGATCAATGTCAGGACTCGCTACGTGGAAGGAATGATAAGTGCAGCAGTAAGTGATGATCCTATTTACCCGCTGGTAATAGGAAGTAAAAATGTCTTCTTGGGTGAACCAATAAAACCTGTGATCATGGCAACACTCCAGACCAGGTCAAGCCCTAAGAAGGAGGAGGGAAGTCCAGCAAACATTCATTCGAAAAAAATGAAAAAGGCCCAAGCTAAAGATAGCACATTAAAATCTTGCTTTTGCAAATTGCCAAACAGCCATAACCCCACCAAAGAAAGGACAGTTTTACGTGAATGATGAATTGCTGTACATTGAAAAAGGACCTGCGGGGAAACCCCAGGAAAATTGGTAGTGGGAGATTAGGCTGTGCAAACCATTTGACTGATGCTCAGCCAACTTCACTATACTGCCGTTTAAATTAGCAGTAGAAAGGGCACCGGCAACGTGTTAGTTGGCCGGCCCATACACGGTCCATTGGAAGTATTGATACGGACATGGACTGAAATAATATATTGTTCGTCCATCACAGGTGATGAAGACCACTCTGTTCATCCAATTATTAGGATGTTAGGATAGTCTATGAGTACGAAGGTGACTGATGAGCCCGATGCGGGCCTGGAAGGATCTCGGACAGTGTGGGCAGGGAATGTTTGCTTCATGTGAAGGTTTTATTTCACGATCTTTTCTAGCTTGTCTCTGCTGTTCCGCTGCTGCTCTTCTGGAAGATTCGCATGCCACTGCACCTTTACGAAGAGATGTGCGCCAGGCAGTTCGGTCTTGCACAGCAGCTTCCCATGTGTCTGGGTTTATGTCAAAGGTTTTTAATGAAGCCTTAAGCGTGTCTTTGAAGCGCTTTTCCTGGCCACCATGGGAGCGTCTACCCTTCTGCATCTCACCATAAAAGAGTATCTTTGGCAGTCGATGGTCTGGCATGCGGACTACATGACCTGCCCAGCGAATCTGTGACTGCATCAGAATAATATCGATGCTAGGGATACCAGCTCTGTCAAGAACGGCGGTATCCGGGATCTTGTCTTGCCATTTGATGTTCATTATCTTCCTGAGACAGACTGTATGGAAGTGGTTGAGCTTTTTTACGTGGCGCCTGTATACAGTCCATGTTTCACATGGATAAAGCAGCACTGGAAGCACCGCAGCTCTGTATACCTTCAGCTTTGTCTGTAGACTAATGCCACTTCGATGCCAAACGTTGGTGTATAGTCTGCCAAATGTGCTGCTGGCTTTGGAGATCCTGGTGTTCACCTCATCATCAATGACGATGTTCTGGGATAGTGTACTACCAAGGTATGTGAACCTGTTCACAACATTCAGTTTCTCACCATTTACCTTGATGACTGGCTCATTATAAATTGTGCCAGGAGCTGGTTGGTACATGATTTCTGTTTTCCCCGTGTTGATGGTAAGTCCAAAGTTGGAGCAGGCTTCGGAGAATCTATCAACGCTACGCTGCAGATCAGCCTCTGAGCCAGCACTCAGGGCACAATCGTCAGCAAACAGAAGATCCCTGATGGTGTGTGATTTGACCTTGGTTTTTGCTTGAAGCCTCCTAAGGTTAAACAATTTTCCATCTATACGATATCTGATGTCGATTCCTGTGTCCCCGTCTCTGAAAGCATCAGTCAGCATAGCAGAAAACATGATACTGAAAAGAGTCGGTGCAAGTACACACCCTTGTTTAACTCCATTTGAGACTGGGAAAGGCTCCGATAGCTCACCGTTTTCCTGAACTCTAGCCTGCATTCCATCATGCAGCTGCTGCACTATTGAGATAAATTTCTTTGGGCAGCCGTATTTTGCCATGATCTTCCATAGAACCTCTCTACTGACCATGTCGAACGCCTTTGTCAAGTCGATGAAAGCTGTGTACAGGTCACAGTGCTGTTCTTGGCATTTTTCTTGAAGCTGTCTTGCAGCGAACACCATATCGGTGGTTCCACGTTCTTTCCGGAATCCACACTGACTTTCAGGTAGAAGACCTTTGTCAAGATGAGCCGTAAGGCGATTAAGAAGGATTCTGGCAAATATCTTCCCAGCGATTGATAGTAGTGAGATGCCTCGATGATTGTTACAGTCTTGGCGATTACCTTTACGTTTATAAAGATGTATAATTGACGCATCCTTGAGATTGTGTGGGATGGTTTCACTCTGCCACATTTGCTGGAAGATCATGTGAAGTTTTTCTATCAGAACTGTACCGCCATCTTTATAGACCTCAACAGGAATTGAATCGGAGCCGGGGGCCTTTCCACTAGAAAGTTGACGAATCGCTTTTTGAGTCTCCTCCAAAGTCGGTATATCATCTAGTGCTTCATTTATAGGAATTTGGGGCAGTCGGTTGATGGCTTCATCGTTAATAGATGATGGCTGGTTCAGAATATTATTAAAGTGTTCGACCCAGCGTTGGAGAATTTTTTCCTTGTCTGTAATTAGTGTTTTTCCATCTGCATTAAGGAGGGGAAATGATCCTGATGATGTTGGACCATAGACCGCTTTGAGTGCATGGTAAAAAATTTTCAAGTCATGGCTGTCAGCAAAGCCTTGGATCTCATCTGCTTTATTACTCAGCCATGAATCCCGCATCTGGCGTAGTTTATGTTGGACGATTCTACGCATGTTGTTGAAAGCGTCTTTCTTGGATGTAGATTTTGGATCATTTAAATATGCTTTATGGAGATGGTGTTTCTCAGCCAACATCTTCTTTATATCATCTGAGTTCTCATCAAACCAGTCATTTTGTTTCTTGATGGCGGGACCCAGGACCTCTGTAGCAGTGTTGTAGATCTGCTCGCTTAGGGCTGTCCAATTTGTTTCCGCACTTTGGCCGTCTAACGAGATAGATTTGAGACGGTCTTCTAGGGTGTCAGTGAATGACTGTTTAATTTTTGTCTTCTTTAGTTTGGTAATATCCAGCCTTTTTTGAGTTTTCTTTCCCTGAGGGCGCCTGGCTGGTTGGATACGAATTTTAAGTTTAGACACAATGAGGCGATGATTAGTCCAGCATTCGGCACCACACATGGACTTGGTCACCCGGACATCTTGCCTGTCCTTCTTCCTAACAATTACATAGTCAATTAGGTGCCAATGCTTCGAGCGAGGGTGCATCTAGGAGGTCCTGTTGCGGATAGGAAGTCGAAAAATGGTGTTGGTGACAAGGAGGTTATGTTCTGCGCAAGTCTGGAGGAGAAGAATACATACACGGTCCATTGGAAGTATTGATACGGACATGGACTGAAATAATATATAGCAATGCTAAAGGGAGAATTGATTTCTTGGTGCAGGAAAATTTCATTTCCCCATATGAATCATATTATTGCGCCAGTGAGGTTTAGCTGAGTAAACCCTCTGGTGAACATAGACTCTGCCTGGATTATAGGAAAATAATTACAGTAACAGAGTCACAAGTGAATCTAAGTAAAGGGTATTACCAGATTCCCGTCAAGCCTGAGATCAGACCGTTGCTGGCCTTTAGCACTTCGGAGGGGCACTATGAGTTTAATATGTTGCCTTTTGGTTTGAAGAATGCTCCGAGTGATTTCTCCAGGATGATGAGGAAATTATTGGATCCCTTGCAAAACAAAGCTATCACCAATTTTATGGATGATATCCTCATAAGTACGGAAACATTTGAGGAACATCTATTATCCCTGGATCTCAAAATGTTGGGGCAGATTTCTTGAGTAGGCACCCACCTGAAGGAAACCAGGAGAGTAGGAAGGAAGAGTAAACCTCCTATTGGGTGAATGCCTTGTTTGTGAATCCAGACAGGAAGCTCCACCAGAAGGTTCAATCTTTTGAATTGGGGGGCTCTTGTCGTGAAGTCGAATTCACAAACCGCCATTCTTTACCCAAACTGCACGCCATACTTTATAATACTATTGGATAGAAGAACCAATGAAACGCCGTCCTTATTCGGCTGTTTACAAATAACGATTACGCAGTCAGCATGGAGTCTCAAATATGTGCAAAACAGTGGAGAATGGAATTTAAATACAGCATTATGAGCAAAGTACAGCCTGGGAGGGGTTAATAATTTAAATATAAGAATGTTGCTGAACCCGTCTGTGCAAAGATTTCCAAGGGGAATGCTATAGTAAGGGAGAAATCTCGACTTAAATGGATCGGGACATCAGGTTAGTCAAAAATTGTGCTGTTTAGGCTACGCATACATTAAAACTAAAGCATGCAATATAAAGTCACTTATTTAGATGGAGGAAGGTTAATTCAGGGCATATTTTAAGCCTTAGTTGAAGAAAATCGCTCCAGAAACATTAGGAAGTGTGTAGATGTGTTTGAACTACTGTGTAAATTTCTGGAGGTAAAAAGCTAAGCTTGTGAATATTCAAATAAATTGAGAATAGTGGCAAAAGTGTGTCTATAGTTTTAGAAAAGTATTTAAAGATTTATTTTTTGATGGAATGGACCACACACCAGGAACATAAGGAAGGATGAAAGGGATTGTTTTACTGTATTGGTTGATATATCACTTAGTATTTTACACACGACCAAATAAATATATAGAGGTGAATCATGGACAGATAGCTCTAGATAAGGATTTAGAGGAAAATTGTATTCACAGTGAACTGGATTTGGTTGTTACTGCTATTGTGCCCTGTGCGTCTGCTAGCACCTTGTCTGAAAACTGTCTCACATCCCCTACATCTAAAATAAAGGGATAGTGATAGAGAATATAGTGGTTAATCCAATATGTTTCAGGTTTTATTCTGTCAACCACACACACTTTAAAGAGTCAGCCACTACTGCTGGACCCTGTGGTGCGAGCGCCCTTGTTGTCTATAGGGACAGTTACCCAGTATCCACGGCCTGGAGGAACTTCATGTGACTTTTCCTTCCATGTCAGGAGTGTGACAGACTTCAATTCACCAGATAAGTGGCCAAACAAGGCTACTGTTCAGAGTATCCTGATGACACCACTATATTAAAATCAAGATTCTAATAAAGACACATTTTATGATGACTTTTGGTGGGCATAAGTATAGTCAGTGATAGCCTAAATCAAATGACAGTGAAATAACAGTGTTATAATGACATATATATTCTACAAACAGCTAGTTCAACCAAGAGCGAAGGACTTGCTACCACTTGAGTGACTTGTGCTAATTTAGAACTATTTTCAAATGTTTATTTATTTAAATGATGTATTTAAAATTTGATTTTCTTGAAGAATTTCCAAACAGAAAAGAAAATCTGTAAAAATAAATTGTAAATATTTACCAGCAGACTTACTTAAATTATTTAAGTTAAGTTACAGTTCTTGTTGGTAGATAGAATACCCCTAGCAGAGCTAATAATAATAATACTAATATTAACAGAGGAGGATCTGGAGAGGAGCAAGTAGGAACCTAGAGTAATATATTACCATCTTCTCTAGGGACTTATACAGCTTGATCCTA
Source organism: Oreohelix idahoensis (assembly GCA_024509875.1). Taxonomy (NCBI): domain Eukaryota; kingdom Metazoa; phylum Mollusca; class Gastropoda; order Stylommatophora; family Oreohelicidae; genus Oreohelix; species Oreohelix idahoensis. The sequence continues at coordinate 105,596 of JAMPIV010001651.1, read as the reverse complement.
CCTTTGATATCTATACACCCTTATTCTTTTCAGAGAAGGGGGTATTACTTATAAGACCAGACTCTTATCTGGCACTATCCTGGTATCGCCTGATACAACTTTGGGTCCAGGATACTTATTAATTTCAATAACATCTACCCTCTCGTGACAGTTTGGTAGCTTGAAATGGCTGGCTGCATTCCTATCGCAAAAGCATGAAGATGGTAACAGGATCCGGAGACTGAAAGGTCACAGCACGCTGAAGTCTAGGCCTGCTGTGATTAGCTGAGCTAGATTAAGGCATTACGTAAATACAATATAGGTAAAGGTAGTCTCATAGCAGAAACTGCCTTAAGGGAGTGAAGTGTTAGAGATTTCACTATATGAAGTCCAGCTTTATGAGATGGAGTAACCAGATCCATTCCTCGCTGCCTTTGCTTTCCCTAACTCAAGAGCAGAGTCAAGTACGCATTTACAGCTAGGTAGACTGGAGCATGACTCCACCAGGTTTTCGATCCAGGAACTCGGTGACTGTGCCACGAGAGGCAAGCGGCCTAACCACTTAGCCAATCGCACGCCCTAAAGCCTACTAGTTACTCGTAGTAATTATTTCTGGACAACAACGGGGCACCTAGGTAATTTGCCGTACGGCTATCAACAAACTATCTATACTACCGTACTAGGTTCATCATCCTCACGGAGCATAGATCCACCACTGCTGCTGGTCCCCTTGCAGGAGGTCTGCACCAAGCAGCCACACGCTCTTGTAATGGTGGTTTCTGTAGCAATTTGTTTCACAAGATGAGATTGCCAGCCCCATGCACAATATTATATTATTCGCCCTTACCGACATGCCTGAGTGTGCAATAAACCTATTCTGGCCTTGTCTTTTCAGACACCCCGGGGTAATACACATTACCTAATGACTCAGTTATTCCCTATTAATTAAGCAGCTGGTTCTTGAAGTCCAATGACGTCAGACTGAAACTACAGCTATCGTATTCTGTAACTGAAAGGATCAAACAAAACAAAAGAAAAAAAAATCACACACAGTAATGAGAACAAATTTTTCTTCTTGTTCTCACGACGTGTTTCATTCAAAATTCCTTCCCCGGCGAAAAGGTCACGGTTGTGTGAGTAATACTGAGGAATGCTTTTTGTACAGCTCTTTAGATTCAGCATTAAGTTCAAACTTACTTTTTTTTTGTAAAGGAAAATTAACACATTAACTACCGAATTACAAAAAAAAAAACACTGAGGCCGAATTAATTTGTTTCCCATTTTCATCCTGTAGGTGTTTGCACAAAGTAGGCTGTAGTTTTTGTAATTGTTTACAGATTTTTATGAATTACACGTCATTTTAAAGATAAATGAATGTACTATTACAATAAGTACCATTTGTAACTCTAATAGAGGTTGTTGCTAATTAACGGCCCTCTGATGGCCAAGGACTTGCAATATTTTCACAATTATAACTGCTTGCGCACCCATCTCTATCAAAATCACTATTTCAATCAATGTGCACACCGTTTTCACTCTTGTCCTCGTCACTAGATCTATCAGTCAATTGTTGAAACAAGTTTCTAGCCTATTCAGCCGTTAGACGAGATGTACAAACATTTTTTGTGGTCCTATCACTAATTGTCACGGTAAACAGTTTTACACAATTTGGTAACTAACCCACAACGCTGAAAAATATGAACATAATATCAATTTTCCAGTGTTCTACAACAACCGTGCTTTGGGAATTTGTTTTCCGGTGGCAATTTAAAATCTCAAACCAGATCAGAAAGTGTTTCAGTACATTTTTCATTCGTTTTATTACTAAAAATAGATCGACGCTCTGAGCGGCTCGCGGTCCAAATGATAGGATTTCAAAAGCCGGTCCCACCGGCTCGCGGTAGTTAATGTGTAAAGGGAGCCGCGGTAGCATAGTGGTTAGTGCACTGGCTTCCTAGCTCAGTGGTCTATGGCTCGATCCCCAAATGATGTGTGATTTTTGTAGGCCGCAAACGGCTCCTAGGTCGACCCAGACCCACTTGGGTACCAGAGCAACTTCTGGGAAGGTTAAGGCGGCTGGCGTGATGCTGACCACATCACCACTAGTGTGCCGATGGTCCAGAAAATATAGGCCTAACACCATATTCCCAATATGCCTCAATGGGCGTGTAACGGGTTCCTTACTATTTTTTTTTAAGGGAAAATTTTCCGCTAGACATGTCAACACAAATATGAAACAAATACTAAGGGAGTTTATGATATAAGCATTCATATATGGTAAAGGTGGTCACATAGCAGATAATGAGGCAAAGGCGGCGAGGAAAAGGTTGTTTTTAAAAAAAAATAGTTTTGCCTCGTTTTTACGCGCTTCGTTCAACCTAGACACAAGGTGCGTTGATTATATTAGGGCGCAAGTCCAAATATAAAAGACATTGTAGTCTGATGTTCTCCAGGAAAGTGAATCAGTCACAGAGCTGGGCCTAGTATTGTGACGTCTCTAACACTTAACTCCCGTATGGCAGTTTCTGTATGGAGCAGCTTTGAGTTATTTATTTATCAACCATCACATCGCAAAGTTAAAACATCTTTTTAATTTAGGACAAACAGCATATATTGTAACACTGCGTCACAAAAATAGAACAAAATTTACATCGTCACTTCTTTCACAATAATCCTTCATTTATTTTATCTGGAACTATAAATACATTAACGTCTGCTGATTTATGAGAACCTGGACTGTTAGGCCTGGTCCTTGTTCTGGAACCCACAGGGGAAGAGATTTAGAGAAAGACCAAAGAAAACATGGAGAAGATAACTGGTGACAGACATGAAGGGGATGAAGAGGCATAGAAAAACCTTGAGCTGATGGCATGTGACAGGAACACTTGGCACTAGTTTGTCAAAGGCCCATGCTCATTGTGGAGTTAAAAGTTGATGAAATAGTTTCCTGGCTTTAAAAAACAAATTTTTTTTTTTAGTTTTGCTACGTTTAATTAAAGTTTAGCGCGTTTCTTTCAACCATTGTCCACACGCATAGAAGTGTCGGTTATATCGGGACGCTTTCTTTTAGTGTTAAATATTTTCTGATTGTGTTTACTTTTTTTAACTGTTCTGTATTATTCATCAGTGATGGTACGTTGTTGGTATTGCTGTTGTTCCTGTTGTTATTCTGTGGAAATTAGAAATCTACGTATCGATTGTTCTCCCTTTTAGTCCTGTCATCTGTTAAATTATGGCTTTTATTTCTGTGAGATATACCTTCCCCTTGAACGAAGTAAAATTATAACAGTAATAGTAGGTTAACTAATAATAAGTAGGAAGGGAAAACATAAGAACACACCACAGCACCGGAGCAGGAAACAAGATGGGCAGAGCACTTCAGAGAAACCCTGAATAAGGAACCACCAGAGACGCAGCTGAATGTTCCTGAGGCTGAAAGTGACCTAGACGTAAATACAAGGTACAGACATTCCACGAAGAGAAGAAATCATCACAGCTATCAAAGGGTTAAAGAATGGAGAAGCGCCTGGTCACGACAATTTAAATGCTGAGTTATTCAAGGCAGACCCTGAACTCGCAGCAGAACTATTAGAACTATTTGCACAAGTCTGGAAAACAGAGCCAACACCAACGGAGTGGAGTAAATAAATAATTGTCAAACTGCCCAAGAAGGGCGACCTTGCAGACTGCAACAACTGGAGAGGAATTACTCTCCTCTCAACTGGGTGATACGCCAGACAACAGAGGGCAATCTAAGAGGAATTAGATGGACAAAATTGTCTACACTGGAAGACTTGGAATATGTAGATGTTATTGCATTAATCGCACATTCATATCAACACATCCAAGAAAAAAACCGATAGACTGAATAAGTAAAGCCAGCAGCTGGGTCTGAACATCAATCTGAAGAAGACAGAGGTCATGATACTCAATGTGGGCAATCCTGAGCCAATAACAATAAGGAACCAGAAGCTAGAACAGACAGTCACATTTACCTACTTAGGATGCATAGTAACACCAGACGGCGGAACAAGCAAGGACATCAACAACAGAATGAATAAAGCGAGAACAGCCTTTGCTAGTCTCAACAACATCTGGAAGTCTTCCCAGGACAGCACAAACACCAAATTAAGATTATATGAGAGCTGTGTACTTTCTGTGCTTCTCTATGGCGCGGAATGCTGTAGAGTAACAGAGATGGAAATGTCGAAACTGTCCTCTTTCCACACAATGTGCCTAAGGAAAATTTACCGAATCTTTTTGCCGAATACCATCACCAACCAAGAACTACTTATTCGGAGTAACCAAGAGGACATGTACACCATCATAGCTGGAGTTGGGTTGGCCACGTCCTCAGAAGGGACCCTGATGCCATTACAAGAACAGCTATGCTATGGACCCCCGAAGGAAAGCGAAAGAGATGCCGACCACAAAGAACTCGACGGAGAACTGTGGAGGCTGAGACGCAAAGAATGAACCAGAGTTGGGGCACTGTACGAAGGATAGCCGCCAACCGAACAAAGTGGAAGCAATTTGTTGCTGCCCTACAAGACGCCACCAGGCGTGATGGATACTGACTGCTTTGACAGTCTGCGGCTAAGGATCAAAGAAGAAGAAGAAGAAAGAAAACATAAGAACTCCAAAAATATTTCTTCAGTTTAAAAGATCTGTAAATTTTTTTTATGTTTGCTACTTTCTTTGTAGCTGGCCCCTTTCACCCATTTGCCATATGCACTAAACTGTTGGTTATATAAGAACGTGTTTCATTTAGTGTGATAATTTTCTTGACTGTGTATATTCTATCTTCTTCTGCGTTCAGTTTGTAGTCATGCTAAATCTGCAGGCCTGTCGCCAGGACGAAGTCCACAGTCTTTTCCAGGCAAGCGCGGCAGCCCATCGCTTTTGCTTGAGCTCAGCACCCCTTGGCCAGGTCGCACGTCGCGGTTCATCATGGGTTGGGCAGTTTTGGAGAATACAAGTATGTTCGAGGGGTCTGGATTCCAGTTCCACATGGACCTTCATTTGGGTGGGATATCCTGAGGCGATAGAGATGGCCAAGTAATCTGCAGTGGCCAGTTCTCAGGCGGAAAATGGTGGTCTGTTGGCGTATGTTTAGTTGGTGGATTAGGTCATCTCTGTTGTATATATATCCCCTTCCTCCTTCCAATTATTGTAATACTTGTTGCGGATGATAGTTTTAGCGTATATTCTATGGTTAGTTTTAGCGTATATTCTATGGTTAGTTTTAGCGTATATTCTATGGTTAGTTTTAGCGTATATTCTATGGGTAGTTTTAGCGTATAGTCTATGATCTGTACTGTATTATTCCTCAAGATGGCGTTATTTTTTCACTTGTTAGTGATAGTTCAATCTATTGTGTTGTTCAGAATGTTATTTCTTTATGATGATGTTGCTTTATTACTACTGTTGGTGTTGTAAAAAAATTAGGAGTTTAGTTTCCGAATATTTTTCTCCCCCCACTCATCCTGTCGTAAATCTCTTCTGGCGATTTATGTACAGTTACTCTTTGCAGCATGAGAAGCGGATAACTTTGATAATAAACGTCCAGTCCTCCTTCCAGATCTCGCACGGTTTTTGTGTCTTTTTTTTTTTAATATTCCCCCCGCTGTTCGCCCAGGCTCAGGCCTGGATACTGGATATATTAAAACAGCGATTAACATAGGCTTATCTTGAGGTAAACGTCGCCTATTAAAGTGATTTTTATCCTAAAAAACAGCTTTTGACAAGTGTATTAGGATGCAAAGAATTAGCTCGAGAGATTATTTACTTATAATAGATGAAAAGCAAAGAATGTTAAAAAAAATTTCTAGGTCACAGACTATCGATCAGACGACCGGCCGATAAGAATCCGAGGGTGGCTGGGAATATTATATAGGTCAAGTATTTTGCAGTGCGCTATCACAAAAAAAAAATCATCATCATCTTAAAACAAAGATACTCTTTCAGACAAAAACTAGATACGTAGAAAATACATTTATTGAGTCAGAAATGTACTTACGTTTGAGACTGCAATGTCGATTTGTACGATTATGAAATTTCTCTTCTCGTCTACAGAAGTAATACCGCAGTGTGGTAAACAGCAGCCATTTTTTATGATGTCAGTGTATACTTCCAAGCAACGAGGAGCTCTCGCTGCCCAGACGTCGAGGCTGGTCAGTGGGCAAGTGTACCGTCTCGCCTACAGTCACGTACTGTTGGTGGGGAGGTGAAGGGGGAAATGCAGCCCCTAGATAAGTGCTCACCCGAAGCCTCTAATAAAGAGAGGCATTGAACTAGCCATGAAAGAGCATGAGCAACTGAAATTTTTTTTTTCCTTTCGATGTTTTCTACTTTTCCCCGTGACACGCTTCTCTCTATTATAGATATATGCCTTTGGTTATAACAGGTACGACGCAGTTTCATACTGTGTAAGTTGTTTCTATATAGTTTATGACGTAGATAACAATGTGTAATATTCATCATCATTCACCGCACGATCCCAGCATTTGAACCGGTTGTTCTATTCTCATTTATTTTTCAAGTTTCTCACTTAGGTCTTGTTTTCTTTCCTTTCTGTCTTTGTTTGTCTGTTCTTGACGAAGGCCCTATGACCGCAACGTAAGCAATTTTCTTTGTCTGCTGTGCTGGTAAGATATGCAGCCGCTACTTCAATCAAATTGTTTGGCTTTGAAACATGGAGAACAATTAACACGACAATCAAAAAGGCAACAAACTACGGGTTGTTTACGTGTAATAGACGGACCAAAGCGGTATGACAAAGTCACCAACGTAGAACTGATGACAAGAACCAGACAAATGTCTGTGGAACAAGAGATGAGAAGAAGACGATGGCGATGATTTAGATACACACTGAGGAAACCTATTGACAGCATTACCAGACAGTCCATGTTCCAGAATCCCCAGGACCAGAGAAGTAGATTCAGACAGATGAACACGTGGAGAAGTAGACTCAGACAGAAGAACACGTGGAGAAGTAGACTCTGACAGAAGAACACGTGGAGAAGTAGACTCAGACAGAAGAACACGTGGAGAAGTAGACTCAGACAGAAGAACACGTGGAGAAGTAGACTCAGACAGAAGAACACGTGGAGAAGTAGACTCAGACAGAAGAACACGTGGAGAAGTAGACTCAGACAGAAGAACACGTGGAGAAGTAGACTCAGACAGAAGAACACGTGGAGAAGTAGACTCAGACAGAAGAACTCGTGGAGAAGTAGACTCAGACAGAAGAACACGTGGAGAAGTAGACTCAGACAGAAGAACACGTGGAGAAGTAGACTCAGACAGAAGAACACGTGGAGAAGTAGACAGACAGAAGAACACGTGGAGAAGTAGACTCAGACAGAAGAACACGTGGAGAAGTAGACTCTGACAGAAGAACACGTGGAGAAGTAGACTCAGACAGAAGAACACGTGGGGAAGTAGACTCAGACAGAAGAACACGTGGAGAAGTAGACTCAGACAGAAGAACACGTGGAGAAGTAGACTCAGACAGAAGAACACGCGGAGAAGTAGACTCAGACAGAAGAACACGTGGAGAAGTAGACTCAGACAGAAGAACACGTGGAGAAGTAGACTCAGACAGAAGAACACGTGGAGAAGTAGACTCAGACAGAAGAACACGTGGAGAAGTAGACTCAGACAGAAGAACACGTGGAGAAGTAGACACAGACAGAAGAACACGTGGAGAAGTAGACAGACAGAAGAACACGTGGAGAAGTAGACTCAGACAGAAGAACACGTGGAGAAGTAGACTCTGACAGAAGAACACGTGGAGAAGTAGACTCAGACAGAAGAACACGCGGAGAAGTAGACTCAGACAGAAGAACGCGTGGAGAAGTAGACTCAGACAGAAGAACACGTGGAGAAGTAGACTCAGACAGAAGAACACGTGGAGAAGTAGACTCAGACAGAAGAACACGTGGAGAAGTAGACTCAGACAGAAGAACACGTGAAGAAGTAGACTCAGACAGAAGAACACGTGGAGAAGTAGACTCAGACAGAAGAACACGTGGAGAAGTAGACTCAGACAGAAGAACACGTGGAGAAGTAGACTCAGACAGAAGAACACGTGGAGAAGTAGACTCAGACAGAAGAACACGTGGAGAAGTAGACTCAGACAGAAGAACACGTGGAGAAGTAGACTCAGACAGAAGAACACGTGGAGAAGAGAGCTGGGGACGTAAATGAAAATGACGAGGAAGACATAGAAAGACTTGAGCTGATGGCACGTGACCGGGGGACTTGGTATGTGTTTGTTGAAGGCCAGTGCTCCTTGGGGGGGGGGGGGGGGGGGGGGGGGGGGGGGGGGGGGGGGGGGGGCTGAAAGGTATTGACTGATTTGTAATATTATAAATTCCTGAGACCTAATTTGAAATCATTTTCAATCCAGGATGCCCTACCAAAACTGTCCATAATTGAGTCTCACAGTTGCTAAGGCTTGACCTGATTAGTTACATAGTATTACCAAATATTATCAGGGGGTAAAGGGTAAATGGTCATGTTACACGCCCATTGAGGCATATTGGGAATATGGTGTTAGGCCCATATTTTCTCGACCATCGGCACACTAGGGGTGATGTGGTCAGCATCACGCTGCCCGCCTTAACCTTCCTAGAGTTGCTCTGGTGCCCAATTCATGAATTTGGTTTGACCCTGGAGTAATTAACTGGAGCCGTTTAGGGTCTAATATATATTTATATATTAAAGCTGGAGGTGGGAACCCATGTGGGGCGCCCCCCACCCCCGTTAGCATGGGGCTCTATTGGGTCGAATAGGTTAAATCTTAAGTCCGGTCCTGCTTCTGAGGCACCACATCGTTTCTGCGTCCAACAATTATTGCATTATTTGCTCTGTGTCCAGAATTATCTTCCATTCAATAATATTGGTGTGCCTAAAACTTCAACACCTGTTTTCTTGTGTTCAGCAACAAGAATTTCTTGTATCTAATGTTCCTGAATTTAAGCAGTACTGTTTTTGCTGTTCCTATCGTCACTGGTGCATTTTACATTTAATGGAATCACGTGATTAAGTATTTGATACATCAATACTCTTTAACTCCCTAGGGAGCATAGGCCTTCAACAAACACATGACAAGTCGTCGTATCACGTGCCATCAGCTCAAGTTCTTTCCATGTCTACCTCATCATTTTCACTTCTGTCTCTAGTTCTCTTATCCATGTGTTATTTCGTCTACCTCTGCCTCTTTTTCCCTGTGGATTCCAGAACAAGGACTGCCTTGTAATGCTATCAACAGGTTGCCTCAGTGTGTGTCCTATCCATCGCCAGCGTCTTCTTCTCAACTCTTGTTCCACTGGCACTTGTCTGGTTCTTGTCATTAGTTCCACATTGGTGACTTTGTCATACCATTTCAATGCTTCTATTCTATGCAAGCATCCATTTATGAATGTCTATAACTAATTGAAACATAAAGGTACCAAAACAGAAGTAATAGGAAGCTAACCAATAGAAGAAACAGAAAGATAACAAATAGAAGAAACAGAAAGATAACAAATAGAAGAAACAGAAAGATAACAAATAGAAGAAACAGAAAGATACCAAAATAGAAGAAACAGAAAGATACCAAAATAGAAGAAACAGAAAGATAACAAATAGAAGAAACAGAAAGATAACAAATAGAAGAAACAGAAAGATAACAAATAGAAGAAACAGAAAGATACCAAAATAGAAGAAACAGAAAGATAACAAATAGAAGAAACAGAAAGATAACAAATAGAAGAAACAGAAAGATAACAAATAGAAGAAACAGAAAGATACCAAAATAGAAGAAACAGAAAGATAACAAATAGAAGAAACAGAAAGATAACAAATAGAAGAAACAGAAAGATAACAAATAGAAGAAACAGAAAGATAACAAATAGAAGAAACAGAAAGATACCAAAATAGAAGAAACAGAAAGATAACAAATAGAAGAAACAGAAAGATACCAAAATAGAAGAAACAGAAAGATAACAAATAGAAGAAACAGAAAGATACCAAAATAGAATAAACAGAAATATACAAAATAGAAGAAACAGAAAGAAACTAAAATAGAAGAAATAGAAATCTACCAAAATAAAAGCAACACAAAGAAGACTGTTACGTGCAGTCTTTGATATCTTACAATATAATACATTTGTATGCTTGTTATGTTCGCAAATGTTTTGGAAACAAAATAGATACTTTTTAGTGCTTAAGGAAAAGTCATTATTGAGTTACTTCCCTTGAAAGGACTTTCGATCGAACTCCGCGGATGAATCCAGTTTTACTGCGATTTATTCTTTGTTTGGGTAGAAATAGGTTGTTCTTGCTTCAGTGTATCTATGGCCTGCATTTATGTGTATTGTTTGTCTGAGTAGGACGAGTCTGTCTTATATCTGTATATCTTTACATATCTAAGTCGAACTATATGGTCTTTTGTCGTTAGAAAGGTCAAAGGGCTGTTCGGCGGATGTGTCGCTAGAGAGGTGTGATTTGGCTTCGCCCTGATGGGGGCTGTCTTTTTCTATAGCGGCTTGTCGCCGGGAAAAGTGATCTCAAGATTGTTGGGGAAAGTGATAGACGTTTAGACCTATCCTGTATGCTTTACCCCAGTGTTTATTCTTATTGCCAAGGAATGGCAGAATCATATTTCTGATACCAAGGTAACAAAAGATTCTCCTTATGAACTCTCTTTCGAAGCCACCGTTTTTCGATAGGCTCGATTGCTACGTCTGAGAGAATATATTTAACTAGATGAAGATGACATTCACTCCTAGCAGCACTATATCTTGTATGATGAAGTCAATTGTATGATGATAGAATCTACAGAGCTATGAGAACATTTAATGAATGACTAACTTTAATACAGATTCTTTATCTGTATCCAAACGTGAGTGACAGCTCACGAGAGAAGCCATCTTGTATCCAAATATTTTGTGACTTTCAAGAAGAGAAAGGGATGCCCCGTATTATCGCTTGATGAGTCCAGAGATCACTGCTACACATGAGAACCCAGTACTAGCGGTTCAATATGATTATATGAAAAATATGTGCTGAATATTATTTCAAGGAATCTTCGCTAGACGAGGTTAGGTCTAGAAGCCATCTTGAATGTTGTTTATAATCTGACGTGCTTTGTCAGTAAACTCAGATGATATATATATATATATGGGCAATACTGAGTGCTTGTCTACTGACAGTCCATTATGCTATTATTCTACATGAGTGCCCATGTATCATTGCAAGACCATTTATCCACTGTACTATGATGTATTATGCCAACCTGTGATTTGTCACTATTCGTGCTGTCGAGTGTGTACGTCCAATTAAACTGTAGCAAAGGTACACAGTCGTTGGTGTCGATGACTTCCAGCCATACATGAGTGTGAGAAAAAAGACCATTTGTCAACACCACGAACTCTTCTTATCATTCGCATATTATACTCACAATCTATGTCTACACACCACTGCGTAGGTCGAGTTGACATTCCATACTCAAACCACAAGCAACACAACAACACAGCATGTAGCTCTGGTGATGTTCTAGTGAGCTTATATTTATCAACTGATGATGAGCAAAGAAAATAGAGTTATCAAGAGAGACTTTATCAACTGGTGGACATCAGTAATTGAAAAAGTAGGTTTTTATCATTTGGTGGACCAGCTTTCTGGGTTTGACCTCGCAGAAGTTAAGAAGTCAACAGACTACCGATACCAGACCGTTTCCTGTGGCTGATACGACACACTTGCAGTATTAGTTTGCTCTTTGTCAACACTTCGTCACGTGACCTGTCAAGTGAATGCAGTATGTAGGTCAGCGTTGTTGACATTTTTACATTAGACATTACAGAGTTTCACAGAACAGTTGGATCAATTCTTGTCAATATTAACAGGAAGACAGTATTATTGAACTAAGAAGTCCTATTTTCATCGATGGATCTTCTTGTTTTCTATATATGAACTTTAATATTTAAGGCCAGAATTTGTAATTCACAATTTATATTCATATACTGTGACGTCATTTGTGTTGTTATTCCTTGCAGATTCAGTGATTATTTTCATTGATTTCCCTATTTGATTTATTTGATTTCTGCAAACGTTTTCGTATTGTCAGTCTTATTTGTACTTTATGTATTCTGTTGGTTGACATATGTTTTATATAGGTATATTTCATAAGACACTATTGCTTGTGCACTGCACTTGGATTATGGTATAAACCAGTACTTGATTATTATTACTGTTATACAAGACCTTATTAAGGCTTGTGACCCACAGATATTGGGATAGTGTGCTGATTAATCAAGTCATTAAGAACTTGTGGTATTATTATTATTTCAGGTGATTAGTATTATTGTTAGACATCATGTCTACATTAGAATACTTCATTATACAAGGGAAAGCCCTTGATAAGACTGGTCAACAATTAGAAGAATGGGCAGTTGCTCAATATGACAAAGCATTAGCTGCAGAAGAGAAAAAAGCTGCTGCTGCTGCTGAAGAGAGAAAAGCTGCTGCAGAGGAGAGAAACGCTGCTGCTGCTGCTGAAGAGAAAAAAGCTGCTGCAGAAGAGAGAAAAGCTCTGGCTGAAGAGAAAAGATTAGAAAAAGAAGCTGATGCTGCTGCTGAACTAAAGAAATTGCAGATGCAGGTGGAGGAAAGGAGATTTGAAGCTGAACAAAAAAAAATTAGAAAGAGAAGCTGCTGCTGAACAAAAAAGATTAGACAGTGAAGCTGAACAAAAAAGATTAGACAGGGAAGCTGAACAAAAAAGATTAGAAGAGAAGCTGAAGAAAAAAAAGCAATAACATGAATTTGAGTTAGAGAAATTGAGATTGACAAGTATGAGTAATGTTAATCAGGCATCTAGTGGTAATGGTAAACCTTCTACTTACAAGGTTAAGGTTCCACCGTTCAATCAGTCCAGTGACGATATTACATTCTGGCTGGATAGATTTGAACGTTCTTGTCGTACACATAATGTGGATAAATCACAATATGCTAACCAATTAGCAGAAAACTTGAAAGGTGAATCTCTGACTAGGTTATGCCTTGTAGGAGAAGCAGATAAGGATAATTATGATGTCATTAGGGCGGCTTTGATAAAAAAAATACCAGCTAAGTGAGGAAGGCTATCGCCTTTTGTTTAAGACGATGGTGCCTGAGACAGGTGTAGAATTCTCAGAATTCATTGCAAAGGCACGTCTCACAGTTGATCGTTGGATTGAGCTTTCCAAAACAGAAAAAAAACGTATGAAGGACTTATGGATTTGTTGCTCAGAGATAAGATTATGTCATGTGTTAACAAACCATTCCTTGAATTTATACATGAGCGTAAACCCAAATCTCTAAAGGAAATGGAAGAATATTGTTCCCAATATGTCACTGCACACCCCGACGTGACTTTTGGCAACACTAAGATTAAGGAGAGTATGCCAGTTGCTTCAGCAACACCATACAATCCCAATTATTCACACAGATTTCAGGGACCTCAAAACAGATTTGATAAAAAAGGTAACCATAATAGTTATCAAAACCAAGGTAACCAATCATTTCAGGGTTCTTCTTCAAAGAACTGGAGACGAGCTGATAGCTCTCGACACAGGGGTGGTCACAATTATAGTAATTTCCATAGAGGAAGTAATTATAGAAACTATCCGAGGTATCCGTCTTGGAGTCAACAAGATCGCAATTACAGAGATACTCATTATAATGAATATGATAATGGTAACCAAGAGAACTATGACTCAAACCCAAATAGGGGTTACAATAGAGGTAACAATAACTACAGAGGTAATAATAACCGAGGTAGATCTCAAAACAGAAGACATAAACCACATTTTCAGGCAAACTCTGCACAACAAGAGTCCCATGAAGCCTATAAACAGAGTAAAGACAATAATGACGCTAATAATATGGCATGTGCCGCTTTTGATTTTGGGAGAGCATCTCAGTGCCCCCAATGCAAAACATTATTTGAGCCAACCACAGTGTCTACTTTAAGCTGCGGCCATCCTCTTCCTGCTCTTCCTGCATCAGTCGCGCATGATGGAAGAGGTTCTCTTGTCTTACATAAGGGTTTAGTAAATAACAATCCAGTCTCCGTGCTATTTGATTCTGGATGCACCACAATTGGTGTTAGGCAGTCACTCGTAGATCCTTCCCGTGCCACTGGACAAGTAGTCAAATGTGTAACATTTGGCGGCACATTAGAGAAATACTCTACTGCTATCATTAGGATTGCTACTCCTTTCTTTACAGGAGATGTACACGCATGTCTTCTTCCGAATCCGATCGCTGACCTCATCATCGGTCGCATTCATGGAGTCAAAAAATGCACTCCGCAACAAATTTCCACGTGGGAAAGGCAAAACATGCAGATTGCTAACGCTGTAGTCACTAGAGCTCAGGCTCTTAATATGCCTCAAACTTCATCTACTGAAGATAATGAAGTGCATAACCAAGATGATCCCTTGGTAATTTCTCGTGACTCGTTTATAAAACAGCAAGAAGATGACCCCACTCTGAAGAAATTCTTCATTCTTGCAACTAAAGGTGATCCGAATAAAGACACAAGTCGTAAATCGTGGATTACAAAGAAGAATGGCGTACTTGTACGTATGGTTCAAGACTCCATTACGTCAAGTCATTCTCAAATCCTGGTTCCCAAGAATTTGAGAGTTAAAATTTTGCAGCACGCTCACGACTCTCAGTGTGCTGGACACATGGGTTTTTCCCGTACTAAGTCAAGAGTCCTTGCGGCTTTCTTTTGGCCATTGGTAAACAAGGACATACGGATTTATTGTCGATCTTGTAAAGTATGTCAGGAAGTTAAATCCAAAGGTCCACGGCATGCTGCACCCATTCAGGCGGCGGACATTCCTATTCGGCCGTTTCAAAAAATGGCCATAGACATTATTGGTCCATTTAAGATCAAGTCTGCCAGAGGACATCAGTTTATCTTGACGTGTGTTGATATGTGCACACGTTGGCCAGAGGCTATTCCTCTGAAGAGCATTACTACTGCTGATATTGCAGATGCTCTTTGGCTTATATTTTCTCGTCTTGGGTTCCCCGGAGAGATATTGTCAGACCATGGCACCCAACTAATATCAGATACCATGTCTCAAGTAATGTCTACTCTGCAGATAGATAGATCTTTAAGTAGTATCTATCATCCAATGTCAAATGGGATGGTCGAACGCCTTAATAGAACACTTAAAAACTTACTAGGGAGATAACTGAGGATCATCCTCAAGACTGGGACAGAGTTTTACCTGCGGCCCTCTTCGCTTACAGAGAGGTCCCCAATGAACATACAGGATTTTCCCCCTTTGAACTCGTCTTTGGCGCGCGTCCGCGTGGCCCTATGTCGTTGCTTCATGATCTCATAACAGCTGACAATATTGACGATGACACAAAGTCATCCTACGAATATGTCATCGCGTTGAGACAAAAGATTATCGAAGCATGCAAATTAGCAACTTCTTCTTCTGAATTTGCGAAACAGAAGGCAAGGCAATTTGCCAATAAGAAGAGATGCTTACGACAACTTTGTCCTGGGGACAAAGCATTTGTATTACTACCTTGTAGGGAAAACAGACTACTTATTTCTTGGAAAGGTCCGTACGATATAATATCGAAAATTTCCGATGTCGACTATATTGTCGATATTGATGGGAAGCATAAAACCTTCCACATCAATATGCTTACTGAATTCCATGAACGTCCGGATTATTTGCAACCCATTTTCCAAGCAACGGACAATTCTCCAGTACAACATGGTCATTACTCATCACTGTCCGTGATACAGGATGAGGAAACAAGTTTTTCAGATGTAAATCTTCCTCTTCCAATGATCCCACTTCATTCTAGTGAATCATGGAAGAACGTTACTGTCTCTCCTGATTTGTTTCTAGGAGAACAGCGACAAGTTTCAACTATGTTGCAAACATTTCAGGATGTACTCACTGACATCCCTGGACAAACTCATGTCATTGAACATGACATTGTTCTAACTGACCATACTCCTATTAGGGTTAGACCTTATCCTATACCTATACATTTTCAAGCACAAGTCGAGAAAGAGTTGGATGAGATGATAGATTTGAAAATAATCGAACCATCCACCTCTGCATATTCTTCGCCGATGGTTATTGTTCGGAAAAAAAGACAATAACATACGTCTTTGCGTCGACTATCGCAAATTGAATCAAGTAACGAAGTTCGATGCCGAACCTATGCCTTTACTGGAAGAGCTACTTACTCGACTCTCCAAATCTCATTTTTTACTAAACTTGATTTGTCTAAAGGATATTGGCAAGTTCCTTTATCTGAACGCGCCAAACCTCTCACGGCTTTTTCAACACCTAGAGGTTTGTTCCAATGGAATTTTATGCCTTTCGGTCTTATGAACGCACCAGCTACATTCGTACGCATGATGCGCCGAATCCTATCTTATCGGTCAGATGTCATTGCATATCTAGACGACATCTGTCTTTTCAGCGATACTTGGGAAGATCACTATTCAGGGTTAGATGAATTGCTGTCTACTTTGCGCGAGCACAACCTGACAGCGAAACCCTCTAAAGCCTATATTGGTTTTAGCGAAATTTCTTTCCTAGGCCACCGAGTTGGTCATGGTTTCCTAAAGACAGAGGACCATAATACTAGTAAGATACTTAACATCTCTATCCCTAAGACTAAAAAAACAGGTGAGAAGTCTGTTAGGTCTTATTCAATTTTATGGCAGATTCATTCAGAATCTATCCTCTATCATGGCACCTCTTTCTACACTTTTAAAGAAAGGTTCGCCTAATATGGTCCACTGGTCTCAGGAATGCCAATGCTCTTTGGATAAGATTAAAACATTGTTTTCAACACCACCTATTTTAGTGTTACCTACTAAAGATAAGACATTTGTTCTTCGTAGTGATGCTTCATCCACTGGGATTGGAGCGGCACTAATGCAAGAGTACTCTGGAACTCTGCATCCTGTAATGTATGTTTCCAGAAAACTTAATGCGGCAGAAAGGAATTATTCGGTTTTAGACCGTGAGCTATTAGCTATGGTTTGGTCGATCCTCAAACTACAGAGATTCCTTCTAGGCGCACATTTCATAGTAGAAACCGACCAAAAAGCTCTTACTGCTATACAGAGTAAGAATTTGAAGAGCTCGAGGTCTACTCGATATGCAATTGCTCTTCAACCTTTTCATTTCTCTGTGCGAGCTATTCGTGGATCAGATAATGTGATGGCAGACATTCTGTCAAGATGCCCACATGATTCCACATAACTATTAGGTCTTAGACTTCTTGATATGTCTAGTTTATAATAGTTCCTTTCTATATCAAGATAGATACACATTTGTAATTTAATAATATAATGATTGTATCACTACTTAGCGGTTCATTGATGTTTATTCACCGCTGTGCTTTGATGACTTTTCTTCATAAATCATAAATTTAAGATATCTAATACGAAATTATGGTATGAAATTTTTTAGGCATTGTGTAATTGCCAGAATTGTATTATACTTTGATGACACCTTCCTGGAAAAATTTACTTGTAGAGAAATAATTTCTCTCAGTTTATGAGATACATTTTCACCAGTCGCTCCATAAGTCGACTTAGCCTCATATTAGGCGTTATATTTATTCCTGATATTTTCATCTGCGCATTATTCATGCGTTGTGAGCCTATTGTACGTTGCTCCTAGATGTATTTCAAAAAAAAAAAATGTTCCATTTTTTTTTTTCCCGGGAGGTGTGGTAAGACTGTTACGTGCAGTCTTTGATATCTTACAATATAATACATTTGTATGCTTGTTATGTTCGCAAATGTTTTGGAAACAAAATAGATACTTTTTAGTGCTTAAGGAAAAGTCATTATTGAGTTACTTCCCTTGAAAGGACTTTCGATCGAACTCCGCGGATGAATCCAGTTTTACTGCGATTTATTCTTTGTTTGGGTAGAAATAGGTTGTTCTTGCTTCAGTGTATCTATGGCCTGAATTTATGTGTATTGTTTGTCTGAGTAGGACGAGTCTGTCTTATATCTGTATATCTTTACATATCTAAGTCGAACTATATGGTCTTTTGTCGTTAGAAAGGTCAAAGGGCTGTTCGGCGGATGTGTCGCTAGAGAGGTGTGATTTGGCTTCGCCCTGATGGGGGCTGTCTTTTTCTATAGCGGCTTGTCGCCGGGAAAAGTGATCTCAAGATTGTTGGGGAAAGTGATAGACGTTTAGACCTATCCTGTATGCTTTACCCCAGTGTTTATTCTTATTGCCAAGGAATGGCAGAATCATATTTCTGATACCAAGGTAACAAAAGATTCTCCTTATGAACTCTCTTTCGAAGCCACCGTTTTTCGATAGGCTCGATTTGTACGTCTGAGAGAATATATTTAACTAGATGAAGATGACATTCACTCCTAGCAGCACTATATCTTGTATGATGAAGTCAATTGTATGATGATAGAATCTACAGAGCTATGAGAACATTTAATGAATGACTAACTTTAATACAGATTCTTTATCTGTATCCAAACGTGAGTGACAGCTCACGAGAGAAGCCATCTTGTATCCAAATATTTTGTGACTTTCAAGAAGAGAAAGGGATACCCCGTATTATCGCTTGATGAGTCCAGAGATCACTGCTACACATGAGAACCCAGTACTAGCGGTTCAATATGATTATATGAAAAATATGTGCTGAATATTATTTCAAGGAATCTTCGCTAGACGAGGTTAGGTCTAGAAGCCATCTTGAATGTTGTTTATAATCTGACGTGCTTTGTCAGTAAACTCAGATGATATATATATATGGGCAATACTGAGTGCTTGTCTACTGACAGTCCATTATGCTATTATTCTACATGAGTGCCCATGTATCATTGCAAGACCATTTATCCACTGTACTATGATGTATTATGCCAACCTGTGATTTGTCACTATTCGTGCTGTCGAGTGTGTACGTCCAATTAAACTGTAGCAAAGGTACACAGTCGTTGGTGTCGATGACTTCCAGCCATACATGAGTGTAAGGAAAAGACCATTTGTCAACACCACGAACTCTTCTTATCATTCGCATATTATACTCACAATCTATGTCTACACACCACTGCGTAGGTCGAGTTGACATTCCATACTCAAACCACAAGCAACACAACAACACAGCATGTAGCTCTGGTGATGTTCTAGTGAGCTTATATTTATCAACTGATGATGAGCAAAGAAAATAGAGTTATCAAGAGAGACTTTATCAATAACAAATGGAAGAAACAGAAATATACCAAAATAGAAGCAACAAAAAGATATCAAATAGAAGAAACAGAAATATACCAAAAGAAACAGATGGTTACTAAAATAGAATAAACAGAAATATACAAAATAGAAGAAACAGAAAGATACTAAAATAGAAGAAATATAAATCTACCAAAATAAAAGCAACAAAAAGATAACAAATGGAAGAAACAGAAAGATATCAATCAAAAATTAACTGAAATGGTGATTTTTTTCCAATGTTTGCTTGCTATATTTGTTCGCCACAGAGGAGGGAGCGGCGAGATTAAAGAAAATGAGAATAAAGGTGGAATATGGAACAAAGACAAGGAAGTGGTATCTGCCATGACAAGTGAAAACGGAAGACAGGGATGTAAGGTATGAAAGAGAGTATGGTAAAAGAGACAAAGAGGGACCAAAATGGAGAGAGAGAGAGAGAGAGAGAGAGATAGAGAGAGAGAGAGAGAGAGAGAGAATTAGAAGATCCCCCAACGAGAAGTAAGGGGAAGCAACAATTAGAAATCACAAATTTAAGACCAGAATTGGTCTCGCGTCCCTTTACCAATTGTCGTGTGTTTGTCATATGTGCCATTTAAGTAATAAGAAGTGTTACATCGGTACGTACTTAGTGAAACTAACACACATCATCATCATCATCAGTTGCCATCTCCACAACGAAGGTTGGCTGTAATGGATCTCCAACGTCTTCTGTCTCTTGTCTTGGTGGTGCACTCTGATAGACACTTTCCTGTCCATCTTTTGATGTTATCTTCCCACTTATAGCGCTGTCTTCCCCTTGCACGTTTGCCTTCACCTCTCCCTTCTGTTATGGTCTTCTGAAAGGTGTTATGCCTTTTTATGTGGCCAAAGTATTTTAGCTGCCGAACTTTGACCTCCCTCATTAGTTCTCTTTTCATACCTAGATTTTCTAGGACCTCCTTATTTGTTTTCATCTCTTTCCATGAGATACGCCCCATTTTTCTATATATCCACTGTCACGTGAAAGATAATTTATTTTACCATCTTGTCCATAATGTTATTACTCTTTTAATGTTCTGTTTTCCGAGACATTTGGTATTTTCGTTTCTTTCATATTCTACCTACATTTTTTCACCTTTTCAACCCCACCCGAGATTGTTTACGCTGGCCAGCTGCGGTCAGCTAACGCTAGACGTAATGTTATCTAAACGCACCTGTGGTACGTTCGACCAGAGAAACATTTCTCGGGTCCGCTTTAAGTGTTAGAACGAGCCAAAGACGGTTTCTGTGAAAGAAACGGTTCGTTAGCGGCGGGTACCCTCTGTGGTCCCAACAGGGGAATTTCTCTGGTCGCTTTAAAACGTTTGATGACGAGCGGCTGGTACCCTTTGAGGCCTGGGTAACGAGTGTGATCTGTTTCAGGGGAAGATAACAATCGCGGTCAATCTTTGGGTTTTCGCCCCTTAGACAAGATAGAGCATAATGTTATGCATTTCTCTACCTGGGGAACTTTCGCACGATTTCTTTTGTCTTACTCTAGATTACGTCTTTCGCCGAACTTCTGTAGAAATACGCACGCCAGGTGTCCGGGGGGAGCGTCCCTTGTGATCTATAAGAGTAGACTGGTTTTAATAGACAAAGACATTCGTAAATTTTCCTGGCCCGTAGATGACCATCATGAGATAAGGCAAACTTTAACACAGTACTAGAATGTGTTTGCCTATGTTCTAGTCATTTTCGGGGTGAGTTGACATATCTTATAATTATTATATTATATTCATGTTAGTTTTTATATATATCTGTTAGGGAAGTGAATTTATTTCTGAGGACTTCTCCTAGTAATTTATTCAGTGATAAGGTAGCGCTGTCTACGGCCTATTAAGTGGTGCTTAAACTGTTACGGTTTATCATGGGTTAAATGTTAAACTTACAATAACAGATATTAGGCGTAGAATCAGTCCACGAATGCTTACCATTGGGTTAAGAGTCAGCAAAATTAACTGTCATTTCTGTAAGATAATGTCAGGTGTGGATGGTGCACTTAGAAACTGAATAGTGAGATGCAGGTAATAACTCTGGATTATAGGAGATAGTCACTTATTCCCTTTTGATAGATATTTCTAGTGGCAAGGGAGGATCATTTTATGCTTACTTGTGTGGCTAGACACTAGTCCATAACTTTCACAGAAAGCAGTCACCAGGCATAGACATAATTCTATCTTATGATTTAGCCACAACTGTATTATTATAGCTAGAACATTGCACTTTCTATGTATTCATTTGTGGGATATTAATAGTTTGTTTCCCCAAAAGGGACATATGATTTATCTGTGTAATTTCAAATGCTGTAATCTGTTTATGTAAATTCACTTAATGTTGTAAGATGAATAAGCATATCCATTCAGCTGTATGTTGAGATTGGGAGAAGAGGAGTAGATTGTTGCTGTCAGAACAGTTACTGACAGGTACCTGGGTGTGCAAAAGATATTAAGTCTATGCGGGCGCGTGTTGATAATTGATATTTTTAAGGAACAGGAGACATGGTTAAAGACAGCCCTAAACTATCATAGCAATAACTACAATAAATTTAATCCTATAGTGGAGCGAAACTTTCTGTATAAAGTTAGTGTGATTTATTATTTGCTTGATGTAAAAGGGTGTCTCTTTTCGGTCTCAGTTTCAGGGGATACCGAATTGCTAGTCTAGTTTCCAGTCAGACGAAGAATGTCACCGTCTCTTCGTCTAGAGGGATTCTGAGGATATCTAGCCCCACGAGTGTCACACCCCCGTTCCTGAATCAAAACCCCTTTTGTCAACGCCAAGTTAAGCTCACGCAGTGCAACGGAGCCAACGCTAAATCTGGAATCACCAAATGCAGTAGTAGTTCTCTACTCGCCTCTTGGATTACCAGCCAGAGCATTGCGGCTTCCAGAATATCAAAACCGCCCAGCATGCCTATAGCAGAATTCCATATCACCCGCCTTTTTTGTGCCTAAACGGGGCACTCAGCCAAGCCACAGTCAACCAGCCAAAACCGGATTTAAAGCCAATTCTAGCGCCGGATAAGCACGCCTTGGGATCAATTGTCCTCAAGTGACTTCGTCCCATGGTTTATTTCTGGGTCTATGTAGAACTTCGCACGTATGAGCAGCCATCTATGGACAGAGTTCCAGCCCCACTCGCGCCAGTAGGGGGAGTCACCAACGATAGCGCCTATACAGTGATTTTATTCCGGTTAATTCCATCACCGATGGAGGATATATACGAAAAAAACCACTTACTGGAGCTTTTCCCTTGGTCCCCGAAAACGGACAGGCTGTCGCTAAGTTCATTCAGTTGGTCTGCAGGAGATAAACAGCGTCCCCCAGCCCACCTCGCGCCAGTAGGGGGGAGTCACCAATGATAGTACCAACAAGGACAGTTTTGTAGGCATAGTCCCTCACGAAGGATCTACAAGTAACACACTGTCCGGACTATTTCATCTGGTCCCCGAAAACGGACGGACTGCCACGCAGTTTATTCATTTTGGTAAACAGAAGGTAAATAGAGTCTTCCAGCCCACCTCGCGCCAGTAGGGAGGAATCACCAATGATAGTACCAACAAGGACAGTTTTGTAGGCATAGTCCCTCACGAAGGATCTACAAGTAACACACTGTCCGGACTATTTTATATGGTCCCGAAAACGGACGGGCCGACACTCAGTTATTTCATCTCTCTGTGTTCTACAGGTTTTATGAATGGTGATCTGTGTGTGTGGTTGTTGGTGTATATGATTATTGATGACTATTGATGATTAGTTGATTATTGATGTAATTTTATGTTGTTGTGATGATATGCATTAATTCCATGCTTTTCTTCTTTAATAAATTTTACACATTTATTAATGCGCTGTTCACGACCTTTCCATCCATATTTGTATTTTTAGCTCTTTACTAGAATCTCTATGTATGATAAGAGAAAAGAGTTGAGAGCAGGAGATGCTTAGACAGTGAAAAGTGAGTTGTGGCCTGGAGAGAGAGATCATTTGAATAAATCTTCTTCCAGGTTGTCTCAAGTCCATCTCCTATTTACACCTTTCTGTGTGTGTAATCTATAACTCTGTCAGTCCACTATCCCTTGTCGATTTCACTACTGTTGTCCAACTCGACAAATACTCTACACTCCAACTCAACCACGACAAATGGGGTCTCGCCGCGGAATTTGAACTACATCTGCAGCAATCGCAACAGATGAGGTTGCAGTCTGGTAGGAATCTCTCACAAGATTCTATTCTGATTCTTAGAGTTTAGTGTTCGGCAGATTATAGGAATTTCTTTCCCCTAGACATATCGAACTATTTCTTTTGAGTGGAAGTCGGAACAGTGTTTTTTTCTCCACAGCAATCATAAATATTAAGTTACATTTATTGTTCATGCTACACATGAGACAGCTGGTAAAGGCTGATGGTATCACTGCTGAGTTTTTGGTTGACAAATCTGACGACTATTGTTGTAAAAGTCAGAAGAAATTTTTTTTTTTTTAAGGGTTAATATTTTTTCAGGAGGAGCTCTTTAATCTGAGATAAGAAGCTACAGATAGTCAGTTACTAAGGGAGGGTGTTCATTCGGATGATAGTAACCAATCCTCTCAATAGCTTAGTACTGACAGAACTGGGGTGAAGTGATAGTAATAAGTTTTACATCACTTACATTTTTTTGGAGTTTTTTGGGGTTTGTGCTTGTCGATCAGAGTAGCTACAAACTTTCTTGTTTTTTAAAGTTCTCAGGCTAGCCTAGATTTTATTGATTATTAAGTTAATCAGCACCTAGTGGACTAGGTAACTAAGATCTCTAGGTTCTATTCTTCTATAGTGGTTGCTCACCCTGATATAATGGCCGATCTAGATAAAGTGCATAGAATTGCCTTCGAGGTAGCTAAGTACATGGAGTACAAGGATAGCGAAATCCAGCCCTTTCTAGAATTTGCAGTAAGCCTGCAGGATCAATACGAGGTAGACAATTGGTTTGACAGCCGTTTAATCTTGGCATGGTCCTTTAAACAAACTGGGGAGAGTGAAGCATTCACCCGACAGTATGTAGAAGAAGTGATAGAAGATGAGAAGAAAAGGAAAAAGCAAAGACAAGAACGGGAGAAGCAACGGGAAAAGCAAAGACAAGAACGGGACAAGCAATTGGAAATGGAGCAACAAGAACGGGACAAGCAATGGGAAATAGAGCGACAAGAAAGAGACAGGCTACACCAAATCAGAATGAATGAACTGGATAGCCAAATTCGGAGGGTGGAAACAGATACTAAATGTAGTCACTCTACTTCCCCTTCTACTGTGCCCTTAACGGTCAACGCCCCTGCAAACCTTGCGCCCATGAAAGAAAAATTGCCTGCTAAAACCGAACCCCAACTCCAGAAAATTGACTTTCCTTTGGACTTGGATCCGAAGCCCAAACAAGGAAAGAATTTACGTCGGGACAGCAGACCTAAAGCCACGGGAAAAATTACGCAACGTTCCCAGGCATGGAAACTGCACAAAGGTGAGACAGGTGCTAACAAGCATTGTAATACGGATTGTTCCCGTCTGGCAAGCGGCGAACCCCGAGCCTCTCACGCTCCATACCGAGCAGCACCTAACCGACACGTGACGTCGAGAAAAGGGAGCCACACCCTATCACGTTATATTTCGCAAGATTCCCGGCCGGACAGCGAAAAACCATATGCAGAGGCGCATCCCTCCAACTCAACGATCGTGGAAAGGAGGTGCCGCTCCTCTTATCACCCTGAGCTTAAAAGGTGCAAGAATAAGTCGCCTGCTAAAAGGGGTAAACTTTCCAAACCGTTCCAAGGAACGTTGGAAAAACACACCGAGAGTTTTTTCTCGGGCACTTCCCGATCTAACGGGATCTCAAACCGTCCAGTCTTTTGCATGCAGTCTGCGGGGCCTGTCAACCAGGAAGTGGATCTCGCATTGCAGGACAAAGTTCAACTGACGCCAGTAACTTCCTCAGGGGAGGGCAAAGTTGACGTTTATGGTGGACACAGGGTTCCAGGCGAAGGGATCCCTGGTATTCCATTTGAGTCTCTCACACATCTCAGGGCAGAAGACAGTGAGAAAAGCTGCCTTACTACTGTACAAGGAGCCATTGTTGAGAGCCTTGGCTCACGTCATGCTAGTAATGGTAAAGCGACTCAACAAACTCTGCAACTCGCAGATATTGCCTATCTTTCTACACGGATAGAAGCTACGGAGATCTGTTATGATTTAGTAGAACCCCAGAATGCGATCGATTACTCTCTGCTTCAGGCAGCTGAGTTCTCTCATTCAAATCGCATTATTCCAGTGGTCGCAACCCCACTGATGGACAGCAAAGTAGTCGCCTCCGCCAGGCCATTACCGAGCAACTTAATCATTTCCGTTGACCAAGCCAGAGTTGTGACTGGCAAGGCAAGGAAAGCTCCAGATCCACCTTTAGACGGCACAGGTCTGAAGATTGATCAATGCTCCCACCGAAACAGGGAAGTAGGTGTGGAGAGGCAGAAGAAAAACGCTAGCATTTCTTCGGCCAACGAACGGCTTTATTTGCCAACTAGGGTTACACGCGCGCGAAAAATCCCTATAGACTGCAGCTATAGAGGGTTATTCAAGTCCACGCCCGTGACAGGTAAATATATACGTAAGCAGCCTGAGCCCATCAATGATTACACTGCACATAACAGGCGGATTATCTACGCAGTGGCCAGTGAGTTCAGGCGGGGCCGAAAATCGCAACAGGTGCGGATAATTTTCCGGACCATAAACAGGCACAGCGAATTGCGGAAGCAAGGTCAGGTTCACACGGAAACGAAGGGCGTCAGCGCCGACTGGCCTCGCAAAATCCCATTCGCTGAACGTCTATTAGACAGAGGGAAGAAAAGAAATGAACTCGGAGCTAGTCATACAGTACTGACAGAAATTGGATACGATTTTGGTTATGATTATAGAAGGTTCTTACGACATGTAACGGACATCGATGGAAAAGATAAATTACTGTCATTTTTGTCCGTATTCCTCGAACTTTAAAAGGGGGGGCACCTGTCACGTGAAAGATAATTTATTTTACCATCTTGTCCATAATGTTATTACTCTTTTAATGTTCTGTTTTCCGAGACATTTGGTATTTTCGTTTCTTTCATATTCTACCTACATTTTTTCACCTTCTCAACCCCACCCGAGGTTGTTTACGCTGGCCAGCTGCGGTCAGCTAACGCTAGACGTAATGTTATCTAAACGCACCTGTGGTACGTTCGACCAGAGAAACATTTCTCGGGTCCGCTTTAAGTGTTAGAACGAGCCAAAGACGGTTTCTGTGAAAGAAACGGTTCGTTAGCGGCGGGTACCCTCTGTGGTTCCAACAGGGGAATTTCTCTGGTCGCTTTAAAACGTTTGATGACGAGCGGCTGGTACCCTTTGAGGCCTGGGTAACGAGTGTGATCTGTTTCAGGGGAAGATAACAATCGCGGTCAATCTTTGGGTTTTCGCCCCTTAGACAAGATAGAGCATAATGTTATGCATTTCTCTACCTGGGGAACTTTCGCACGATTTCTTTTGTCTTACTCTAGATTACGTCTTTCGCCGAACTTCTGTAGAAATACGCACGCCAGGTGTCCGGGGGGAGCGTCCCTTGTGATCTATAAGAGTAGACTGGTTTTAATAGACAAAGACATTCGTAAATTTTCCTGGCCCGTAGATGACCATCATGAGATAAGGCAAACTTTAACACAGTACTAGAATGTGTTTGCCTATGTTCTAGTCATTTTCGGGGTGAGTTGACATATCTTATAATTATTATATTATATTCATGTTAGTTTTTATATATATCTGTTAGGGAAGTGAATTTATTTCTGAGGACTTCTCCTAGTAATTTATTCAGTGATAAGGTAGCGCTGTCTACGGCCTATTAAGTGGTGCTTAAACTGTTACGGTTTATCATGGGTTAAATGTTAAACTTACAATAACAGATATTAGGCGTAGAATCAGTCCACGAATGCTTACCATTGGGTTAAGAGTCAGCAAAATTAACTGTTATTTCTGTAAGATAATGTCAGGTGTGGATGGTGCACTTAGAAACTGAATAGTGAGATGCAGGTAATAGCTCTGGATTATAGGAGATAGTCACTTATTCCCTTTTGATAGATATTTCTAGTGGCAAGGGAGGATCATTTTATGCTTACTTGTGTGGCTAGACACTAGTCCATAACTTTCACAGAAAGCAGTCACCAGGCATAGACATAATTCTATCTTATGATTTAGCCACAACTGTATTATTATAGC
Organism: Oreohelix idahoensis; assembly: GCA_024509875.1. NCBI lineage: Eukaryota > Metazoa > Mollusca > Gastropoda > Stylommatophora > Oreohelicidae > Oreohelix > Oreohelix idahoensis. Next base: position 78,052 of record JAMPIV010001651.1, on the reverse strand, counting down.
TAGAACATTGCACTTTCTATGTATTCATTTGTGGGATATTAATAGTTTGTTTCCCCAAAAGGGACATATGATTTATCTGTGTAATTTCAAATGCTGTAATCTGTTTATGTAAATTCACTTAATGTTGTAAGATGAATAAGCATATCCATTCAGCTGTATGTTGAGATTGGGAGAAGAGGAGTAGATTGTTGCTGTCAGAACAGTTACTGACAGGTACCTGGGTGTGCAATAGATATTAAGTCTATGCGGGCGCGTGTTGATAATTGATATTTTTAAGGAACAGGAGACATGGTTAAAGACAGCCCTAAACTATCATAGCAATAACTACAATAAATTTAATCCTATAGTGGAGCGAAACTTTCTGTATAAAGTTAGTGTGATTTATTATTTGCTTGATGTAAAAGGGTGTCTCTTTTCGGTCTCAGTTTCAGGGGATACCGAATTGCTAGTCTAATTTCCAGTCAGACGAAGAATGTCACCGTCTCTTCGTCTAGAGGGATTCTGAGGATATCTAGCCCCACGAGTGTCACACCCCGTTCCTGAATCAAAACCCCTTTTGTCAACGCCAAGTTAAGCTCACGCAGTGCAACGGAGCCAACGCTAAATCTGGAATCACCAAATGCAGTAGTAGTTCTCTACTCGCCTCTTGGATTACCAGCCAGAGCATTGCGGCTTTGTGGTGAAGTGGGATGTTATAAATATTTATAGGGGACTTAGTGTACTGACTGAGATCAGCTGTGAAGGTATCTATATCTAATAAGAGTAGTGTATTATAGATAACCTTACTTGCTGCCACATATATTTATATCTCAGTCAGAATTATTCTGGAGTAGTGTGATGACTACGTTATGTGTCTAGGGTATGTGTATGATGAAGTGTAAGTCAAAACAACAACAGACAGATAAACAATTTAATTTATTCCACTACACTTGACAACACTGTGACACTCACATACATAAAACACTCTACAAGGATATCTGAAAGGAGTCACTGATAACTTTTCAAATAACAATATGTATTCATTGCTGTCATGAATGAATATGTGTCCTGATTCAAATACAAAGGAACCAGGAATCACAATCAATTTTAATTACAAGTTATATGTACAGAATTTATTAATATGAATATTGTAGTGACATATATTATTAAAAGTATCCTATGTGTGTCAGTTGTGTAGTAGTAATATGAGGTAATACTGGTTTGGTTTTGTTCAAGCTCTGTTGGTATTTGTCATCATGACTTCAATAGTTTGTCTTTATTGGAACTAGTATTGGAGATGTTCTCAGTTCCTGATATTAAAACAATTTAATTCCCCTCTTAATGTTATTTTTACAATGTCATTTTAAGATGGGGGTACATAATGTTGAGCCCAGCTGGCCACATCAGCTTATCTTGCGTGATGGCGGCAGGAAAAGACTCCTCTGCTCGATTTCTCCCCTGTGCTCTGGAGACACCTCACTGATAGCTAAATGGACCAAGGAGTATGCTGTCCGACTCTGGATTCAGCAAAGCTCTGACCAGGTGCTGCTCAATACCATAAGACCACGGTCCCTGAAAACAAGAAGGATGTACCTTCTACTTCATAACTAATTGATACTCTAGTTCTACACTGAGCACAATACATCACAAACATTGAGTTCAGAGCGTTAGGCCAACTGTCAGCTTCATCTGAAATACTTTATACCAGTATTAACCTCCTTAATGGTTACTACGCCTCTGCAATTCCAGCATTATTTCTGTCTAATCAATAATCTAGGTGTCAGTGTACTGTTTGGCCATTCCATGCAGTTTTACTTTCCTCCGACACCTTCTGTTCAGGCTGGAGCATTATAGGCTTTACATCATGTTTGCTACTGAACTACACATATATACAGGCATAAATTAACAATTCACATTCAATTTTCATTAAAAGATACTGAATGTTTCAAGCTTACCACAATTTATGGAAATAAACACAGATACGTTGACTAGCAATGAATTCTGGCACAAATACTGGCACAAATTCCCATCTGCTTATGTTCCAGGCTTTTATTTAGCAAAAATATGAGCTGGCTTCAACGCACTGTTGCTTTATCAAGCTTATTTGAACTAGTGGTCTCGAACTAACGCTCCTAAGTGATTATATCAGCGAGTCTGGCCAATGGAGCCACGTTTCGACAAGTGTTTGAAAAAATTTTACCTTCCTACGTCTCCCCTAACAACCAAGGATAGCATTTATAGTCCGACTAATCGTGTTTAGCCTTACATATCATTCCAGCCAATCAGTTCAAATGTAACTTGTGGCCCATTTCCCGTACAATGGCGGTTTAAAAAATCTACCACTGAGCGATTTTGATTTTGGGTGTTGTCTGACAGCACCATCCTTTTATTTTGGCTATAACTTGTTAATTCCTAGACTATTTGCGTAACGTTTTACATATTCTTTGTCAGCAAGCCCTAAGGAACCCAAAATATACAAATTTAAAAGAGCTAAGTGGCTGCGTTCAAAATATGCAATTTCTTCTACCTCCTGTTTCGAAGATGTGCTGTCTGGGTACTGTAATGTTTTCAAACGTAAACCCATCTATTGTCATCTTTCCTAATAAGAGTTTTTCAGGATTTAAAAACCTAACTCTGGGAAGGGTAGTGAATTTATCACTGTCCGTCTGAAAAAAAAATTAGTGCATGTGGCCTTACACGCGTGATAGTAGTAATTGTGTATCGCGCGACGCGTGTTGCATGCGTTCCTGATTTTCAGCCCTCCCTCTCTCTTTCTATTTGAGTCCATCTGTTCGTTCGTTTTGGTAACGTAGTATAATTAATGTTAGGATTAATTTAGGTCATTACGCAGTGCCTCTCAATGTTTTTCTTAGAAATGCAATACCCGTTTTAATGTGTTGTGGAAACGCTTGTATTTATGCAGTGGCTTATCTTTAACGTGGAAACGTTACAATTTGCAGACGAAGTAGAAAACAAGGGGGATTTCGAGTACTGTCATTGTGACAGCACTGTTCTTTACCATTCTTCTTCCTTTTATTAAATTTATTTGTTAGGCTTTATATTTACCTTTTAATTTATATATGTGGATTAGAATATTTCACGACACCTCCCCTCTTAAAACAGACATCCCATGTCAGTCCTTTATTCTATATACACATAGATAAATGTAAGTCAACTTGACTTTACTCTGCTGTGGTGCTATCATGGTTTTATGTAGTTGGGTCCATTCAGAGTAGGCACTACTCATGAAATCTGCCTCAGACTTCTACAACCAATAATATATTTCGGTTATGTTACTGAACAGCCGCAAGTGTGAGTGCTTTTCTTAATGCTGCTTCGCAACCCGTATTCACCATTTCTCTTCTCTGAGTCTGCGCAATGACATGTCCAGAGAACATTATATTTCCCTCAAAATGTACGTTATGAGGAGATAACATATACCTGGTGATAGCAGAGTTTTCGTAGTGGATCCCATAATCTTCTTATTATCCTGTATGAAACATTCGGAATATCCTCAATCAAAGAGGCAACTCAGGGATTCATTACGTTCCTCCGAAATGTTTACATCCAACAATTTTCTCATCATTCTAGAGAAGACACTAGGCGCATTCTTCAATCCAAATGGCAATCTATTAAACTCATAGTGTCCTTCTGAGGTACTAAAGGCTAGGTATGGTCTAACCTCAGGCTTTACTGGAATCTGATAGTATCCTTTACTCAGATCCACTTTTGAGAAATATTTAGCTTTATTTAGTCTGGCAAACAGCTGATTTGTATCCGGCAATGGATCCACCTGTCCTTCTGTAATAGCATTCAGTCTCCTGTAATCTATACAGAGTCTATGTTCTCCAGAGGGCTTCCTTAAGAGTACAACACCGGAACTATATGAGGATTCACTGTGCGAAATAATTCCTTCCTTCAACAGATAGTCTATCTCTTCCTTCAAAGCTTTCTCCTTAGCAAACGGAATCGAATATGGTTTCATACATACAGGTGTGGGGTCTATCAGTTTCATATCATATTCCAATAGGTTTGTATGCCCTGGTCGGTCTGTTAACACCTCTGCATGATTATTTAGAACCTGTTGCACTCTCTCTTTCTGAGTTTTCGTTAAATGTGTACTGATTTTCACCTGTGCTGCTGTCTCACAGGGGTGTAATGGATACTCAAATGATGAAAGTGGTTCCTTTTTCATCTCCATGGCGATGGACAAGGTCAACAAGTGTGTCTCTTCCTGATGTTCTCTTTCCAAATATTTCTTCAGGAGATTCACATGATAGATTTTTTCTTTCCCCTTCTTATCTATCTTATAATTTGTTCTAGACACCTTCTCTAGAACTGTATAAGGACCCTGCCATCCAATTTGTAACTTATTCTGACTCCCGGGCAAAAGAAGCAGTACTTTCTCTCCCACAGCCAAATTTCTGTCTTTCGCCTTCCTGTTATAATAGGCAGCATGCTTCTTCCTGGTTTGTTTCAAATTTTCATTGGCAAGTTTCCAGCCAGTTTTTAAACGAGTGGTCAGCTCATTCACATATTGGTATGAAGATGTAATGTTTTCCTCTGCCTTTTCATCAGTCCACGTTCTTAACAAAGCTACATGTGGACCTTTAATTGTGTGGACCTATTTGTCCATGCACCGGTATGGTCTCTTCCACTCGAAGCTCTATAGTGATGATTTTTCCTCCCAGAATTATCATTCACAAAACGACCGCTACCAATTTTTTCTTTTGGGGCTTTCTCCCCACTTAAAATTCTTGATGAGAGATTTCCTCTCTACATCCTCTTCCTCCAGTTTGGTTTAAGTCCGATTGAGGGATTGTCGGCTTATCCTGGGGTAAGACATCTTTTTGCACTCTCCGCATAGTGGCCATTGTAAAACAGTTAAGTGAAGCTTGTCCGTGAAAAGGGGCTTCCCATTCCATTTGGTCCACTTTTTCAAATCTATTTTTCTTTTTATTATCAGGCCTAATTTTGCCCCGTGGCGTGTCCAGGTCCTGATCCATGTTCCCACTTGTGGGTGTTCCCTCATGTGCTATGCTACACCTTTCTACAAAATTCTCAATGTCCCATCTTGCTTTGGGCCAATAATAATTGTGAGCCACCTTTTGAATGATGGTACCTATCTTCTCATGGTCCCCATCTGGTTTCACATGTAGGCTCCTTATTAAGTCTGCCCTATATCTTTTAGGAAGTACCAGCTGTCCCTGACCTTTGGATCTAGCTCCAGTCTTCCTATACATCAACTTGTTTTTCATGTAAAAATCTCCCTTGCCTGGAGTTGTATGACAAGTTGACAATTTTCTGAAACAAGGCTTGAGTGTTTTATCCCCAGCCTGTGCCTTCCTCATCTCTTCTGGAGTGGTATCTAACATAATATCCTCCTCCTGTCTTGAGGTCGACCTGACCTGAAGGGTTGCCATATACACAGGTTTCCTTCTGCAACGGTCAGTGTCATGATTGTCCATCTGACAATTTTTACACCACCTTTTTCCTTGGTTGAAAGATTTTCTTTCATCATATTTCCTTTCATCGAATTGTGGGAATTTATTTTTATTTTCATACCGTGGCCTATCAAACTGGTGATTACCTTTGTTTTGATCCCTAGGATCAAATTTATTAAAGTTCTGTGGTGCCCTAAAGTTATCCACTTGTTTCTTTTTATTACCTGTTACCTCTGCTTGAGCTGCTTGATACCTTTCAGCAACATTTAGCAACTCACCCAGCCTCTCTGCACCTTGTTCCATGAGAAACTTTCTCAGGTCTGGAGCCATGGACTCTCTTAGCTGCTCTATAAGGACCATTTCCTTAAGATCTTGGGTTTTCCCCAGAGAAGTCCATTTCTCCAAGTATGTCTCTATTCGTGTAGAGAACTGGTGATAGGTTTCACCTGACAGTAGTTTAGCATTCCTAAATTTTTTCCTATAAAATTCTGCATTCTTTTCATATCTTAACAAAAGAGCCTGCTTTAGCATGTCATAATTTTCCTGATCACCTCTGCTCATTTTTGCAAAAACTTCATAAGCTGCCCCACGAAGTCCTTGAGATAACTTTAAGCTCCACCTCTCTCTCTCTCTAACCCATACGTGGTAGCTAATAGTTCATACCTATTTAGATAGCTCTCTATATCATCGTCTTTCTCAACAAAATGATCTAAATGAAAATTCATAGCTGAGGTTGAGGCTCCTTGGCTAGCAGTGGCATCAGAGGCAAAGGGACTGGCACCATTTTCAGGAGCATGGCCTTGAAACTCAAACTCCCTTAGTCGTAACTCATGTTCCCTTTGTAATCTTTTATCTTCTGCTTCCCTTTCTGCAGCTAATTTTTTCTCTTCCCTTTCTGCAGTCAATCTTCTTTCTTCTGCTTCCCTTTCTGCAGCTAATTTCTTCTCTTCCCTTTCTGCAGCTAATCTTTTGTCTTCTCTTTCTGCTTCCAATTTCTTAGCCTCAGCCTCAATCTGCAACCTCTTAGTCTCAGCCTCAGCCTGCAACCTCTTAGTCTCAGCCTCAGCCTCAAATTGTAACTTCTTAATTTCCCTTTCAGCCTCTAACTTTCTTTCGGCTTCAAACCTTCTTTCTTCTCGTTCAATAAATTTGTCACATTCCGTAGTGACATAGGCAACCATAACTTGCCCATCTAATCCTAACTCTTTTGCAGTCTGAACAGCAGCAGATCAAAACTTGGCCAGGTCCGCCATTGTCTATCAGGTAAGTTTATAAAATGTCTAACCAACAATTCAATCTCTAAATATATATCTAATGGACAACACAGGCACCGTGAGCTCAACCTTATTTAATTCCACCCAAGGATACCTTTTAATTCTTATATTCCCTGAAGTGAATTACCCCCAGTATTTGTAATAGGGAAAGATTCAAAATCCCAAGAGCGAGACCCCAATATATGTGGTGAAGTGGGATGTTATAAATATTTATAGGGGACTTAGTGTACTGACTGAGATCAGCTGTGAAGGTATCTATATCTAATAAGAGTAGTGTATTATAGATAACCTTACTTGCTGCCACATATATTTATATCTCAGTCAGAATTATTCTGGAGTAGTGTGATGACTACGTTATGTGTCTAGGGTATATGTATGATGAAGTGTAAGTCAAAACAACAACAGACAGATAAACAATTTAATTTATTCCACTACACTTGACAACACTGTGACACTCACATACATAAAACACTCTACAAGGATATCTGAAAGGAGTCACTGATAACTTTTCAAATAACAATATGTATTCATTGCTGTCATGAATGAATATGTGTCCTGATTCAAATACAAAGGAACCAGGAATCACAATCAATTTTAATTACAAGTTATATGTACAGAATTTATTAATATGAATATTGTAGTGACATATATTATTAAAAGTATCCTATGTGTGTCAGTTGTGTAGTAGTAATATGAGGTAATACTGGTTTGGTTTTGTTCAAGCTCTGTTGGTATTTGTCATCATGACTTCAATAGTTTGTCTTTATTGGAACTAGTATTGGAGATGTTCTCAGTTCCTGATATTAAAACAATTTAATTCCCCTCTTAATGTTATTTTTACAATGTCATTTTAAGATGGGGGTACATAATGTTGAGCCCAGCTGGCCACATCAGCTTATCTTGCGTGATGGCGGCAGGAAAAGACTCCTCTGCTCGATTTCTCCCCTGTGCTCTGGAGACACCTCACTGATAGCTAAATGGACCAAGGAGTATGCTGTCCGACTCTGGATTCAGCAAAGCTCTGACCAGGTGCTGCTCAATACCATAAGACCACGGTCCCTGAAAACAAGAAGGATGTACCTTCTACTTCATAACTAATTGATACTCCAGTTCTACACTGAGCACAATACATCACAAACATTGAGTTCAGAGCGTTAGGCCAACTGTCAGCTTCATCTGAAATACTTTATACCAGTATTAACCTCCTTAATGGTTACTACGCCTCTGCAATTCCAGCATTATTTCTGTCTAATCAATAATCTAGGTGTCAGTGTACTGTTTGGCCATTCCATGCAGTTTTACTTTCCTCCGACACCTTCTGTTCAGGCTGGAGCATTATAGGCTTTACATCATGTTTGCTACTGAACTACACATATATACAGGCATAAATTAACAATTCACATTCAATTTTCATTAAAAGATACTGAATGTTTCAAGCTTACCACAAATTATGGAAATAAATACAGATACGTTGACTAGCAATGAATTCTGGCACAAATACTGGCACAAATTCCCATCTGCTTATGTTCCAGGCTTTTATTTAGCAAAAATATGAGCTGGCTTCAACGCACTGTTGCTTTATCAAGCTTATTTGAACTAGTGGTCTCGAACTAACGCTCCTAAGTGATTATATCAGCGAGTCTGGCCAATGGAGCCACGTTTCGACAAGTGTTTGAAAAAATTTTACCTTCCTACGTCTCCCCTAACAACCAAGGATAGCATTTATAGTCCGACTAATCGTGTTTAGCCTTACATATCATTCCAGCCAATCAGTTCAAATGTAACTTGTGGCCCATTTCCCGTACAATGGCGGTTTAAAAAATCTACCACTGAGCGATTTTGATTTTGGGTGTTGTCTGACAGCACCATCCTTTTATTTTGGCTATAACTTGTTAATTCCTAGACTATTTGCGTAACGTTTTACATATTCTTTGTCAGCAAGCCCTAAGGAACCCAAATATACAAATTTAAAAGAGCTAAGTGGCTGCGTTCAAAATATGCAATTTCTTCTACCTCCTGTTTCGAAGATGTGCTGTCTGGGTACTGTAATGTTTTCAAACGTAAACCCATCTATTGTCATCTTTCCTAATAAGAGTTTTTCAGGATTTAAAAACCTAACTCTGGGAAGGGTAGTGAATTTATCACTGTCCGTCTGAAAAAAAAAATTAGTGCATGTGGCCTTACACGCGTGATAGTAGTAATTGTGTATCGCGCGACGCGTGTTGCATGCGTTCCTGATTTTCAGCCCTCCCTCTCTCTTTCTATTTGAGTCCATCTGTTCGTTCGTTTTGGTAACGTAGTATAATTAATGTTAGGATTAATTTAGGTCATTACGCAGTGCCTCTCAATGTTTTTCTTAGAAATGCAATACCCGTTTTAATGTGTTGTGGAAACGCTTGTATTTATGCAGTGGCTTATCTTTAACGTGGAAACGTTACAATTTGCAGACGAAGTAGAAAACAAGGGGGATTTCGAGTACAGTCATTGTGACAGCACTGTTCTTTACCATTCTTCTTCCTTTTATTAAATTTATTTGTTAGGCTTTGCATTTACCTTTTAATTTATATATGTGGATTAGAATATTTCACGACAGGCTTCCAGAATATCAAAACCGCCCAGCATGCCTATAGCAGAATTCCATATCACCCGCCTTTTTTGTGCCTAAGCGGGGCACTCAGCCAAGCCACAGTCAACCAGCCAAAACCGGATTTAAAGCCAATTCTAGCGCCGGATAAGCACGCCTTGGGATCAATTGTCCTCAAGTGACTTCGTCCCATGGTTTATTTCTGGGTCTATGTAGAACTTCGCACGTATGAGCAGCCATCTATGGACAGAGTTCCAGCCCCACTCGCGCCAGTAGGGGGAGTCACCAACGATAGCGCCTATACAGTGATTTTATTCCGGTTAATTCCATCACCGATGGAGGATATATACGAAAAAACCACTTACTGGAGCTTTTCCCTTGGTCCCCGAAAACGGACAGGCTGTCGCTAAGTTCATTCAGTTGGTCTGCAGGAGATAAACAGCGTCCCCCAGCCCACCTCGCGCCAGTAGGGGGGAGTCACCAATGATAGTACCAACAAGGACAGTTTTGTAGGCATAGTCCCTCACGAAGGATCTACAAGTAACACACTGTCCGGACTATTTCATCTGGTCCCCGAAAACGGACGGACTGCCACGCAGTTTATTCATTTTGGTAAACAGAAGGTAAATAGAGTCTTCCAGCCCACCTCGCGCCAGTAGGGAGGAATCACCAATGATAGTACCAACAAGGACAGTTTTGTAGGCATAGTCCCTCACGAAGGATCTACAAGTAACACACTGTCCGGACTATTTCATATGGTCCCGAAAACGGACGGGCTGACACTCAGTTATTTCATCTCTCTGTGTTCTACAGGTTTTATGAATGGTGATCTGTGTGTGTGGTTGTTGGTGTATATGATTATTGATGACTATTGATGATTAGTTGATTATTGATGTAATTTTATGTTGTTGTGATGATATGCATTAATTCCATGCTTTTCTTCTTTAATAAATTTTACACATTTATTAATGCGCTGTTCACGACCTTTCCATCCATATTTGTATTTTTAGCTCTTTACTAGAATCTCTATGTATGATAAGAGAAAAGAGTTGAGAGCAGGAGATGCTTAGACAGTGAAAAGTGAGTTGAGGCCTGGAGAGAGAGATCATTTGAATAAATCTTCTTCCAGGTTATCTCAAGTCCATCTCCTATTTACACCTTTCTGTGTGTGTAATCTATAACTCTGTCAGTCCACTATCCCTTGTCGATTTCACTACTGTTGTCCAACTCGACAAATACTCTACACTCCAACTCAACCACGACATCCACATTTCAAGAGCCTCAATTCTTTCTTCCAAATGCTTATTCATCGTCCATGTTTCTGCACCATACAGAAATGCAGAATATATATAACACTTTATGATTCTCAGTTTTAATTTGTGAGATAACTGTTTGGATGTCAGTATATGTTTCATGTTGTTGAATGAAGCTTTGGCCATTCCTATTCTCTTCTTGATTTCTGTTTCACATCTGCCGTCTTCTGTTATTATATGACCAAGATATACGTAGCTCTTGACTTGTTCCAGGATTTTCCCATTTACGCTTATCTTTAATGTGGGTTTATCGTTTGTTTTGCTAATTATCATAGTTTTTGTTTTCTCAATATTAATGTCAAGTCCATATTCATGACTTATACTGTTCACTTGCTTCACTAGTTCTTGTAACTCCTGTTCGCTTTCAGCTAACAACACGGTATCATCTGCATATCTTAGGTTGTTTATTGACCTTCCACTGATGTTCAGTCCTGGTATTTCCTGTATCTGTTTGAAAATTTTTTTCGGTGCATAAATTAAATAGGCAGGGGGACAGCACACAACCTTGTCTGACACCTCTTTTTATGTCTATGTATGGTGAATAATTCCTTCCCGATCTTACTGTGGCAGTTTGCTCCCAATATAGGTTACTGAGTATTCTTATATCCTTTCCATCAATACCTATGTCTTCGAGGCATTCAATTATTTTCTCATGATGGACTCTGTCAAAAGCCTTCTTATAGTCAATGAAGCACATATACATACTTTTTTGGACCTCTGTATATTTTTCTGCTAATATTCTTAGGCAAAATATTGCCTCTCTTGTTCCACTGTTCCGTCTAAAACCAAACTGTTCTTCTTGGATTTCGCTGTCTACTTTACTTTTTATTCTTTCCTGTATGATTTTGAGCAGTATCTTAATTGCATGACTCATCAGGCTGATTGTTCTGAAGTCTGAACATTCTGTTGTATTTAGTTTTTTGGGCAATGTTATGAAAACTGATGTCTTCATGTCGTGTGGTATATATCCTGTATTGTATATATCGTTGCATATTTCTGTGATTGTATCTATACCAAAGCTCTCCAGAGCTTCTATCATTTCAATTTTTATGTTATCCATGCCTGCTGATTTTCCTTTTTGTATCATATGAATGGCATTCTCTACTTCTGATCTGAGAATGTTTGGGCCTTCATTAGAATCTGGTGATGGTTTTTTTACCTCTGTTGTCCTCGAATAGTTCTTTTACGTATTCTGCCCATCTGTTTGATATGTCTTTCTCATCAAGTAATATTACACCATTTTTGTTCTTGATACAGCTTCCTCCTTGTGCAAACCGCGACCGATTTGATAATTTCTTTATTTCTTCATGCATATCTCTTGTCATGTGCTTTGCTTCCAAGTCTTCTATTTCCTTGCATTTTGTTTCTGTCCACCGTTCTTTTGCTTCTCTACACATAGTACGTATGTCATTGTCTATTGTTTTATATTCTGGAGTGTTTTTTGCTTTCTTTTTTTCTGCCATTTTATTCAAGATGTCATCTGTCATCCAAATTTGATTTTTCTTAGACTCCTTTTTAGGTAAATTTGCATTTGCTGATTGTATGCTAGTTTTTAAGCATTCCCATTTTGCGGTTGCTTTTTCTTCTGGGTTTTCTCTTCTATACTGCTCCATGCTTTCTGTCAATAACTGTTGATATTTATTTTTGACATCGATTAAATATTTCTGTTTTATATCTGGTTGTTTCAGCGCTGATATTTCTATCTGGGGTTCCTCATGTCTTCTGTTTAATGCTCTTTTCAGCTTTATATTTACTTTGATGACGACTGGATTGTGATCTGAATTTATGTCGGCGCCAGGATGTGTCTTTGCACTTGTGACACTGTTCTTGCACTTGTGACACATACGTTTGAAAAATGCTTACACACAACTGGAAAAAAATATTTAATAGCATTTGGAGTTACAACTGACCTCTGTTGCCAACTCAGGCTTTTTTTCTTGTATGCTACATAAGCGCATACACAACACACACGCATGCTTACTTACGAAACAGGGTTGTGAAAAAATGTTCCACTCCAGAAATTTTAGAAATCCGACTCTGGCAATAATTCTTTTACTAGCCATATAGCATAAAATTATGCACACACACACACTCACACACACACACACACACACACACACATATATATATATATATATATATATATATATATATATATATATATATATATATATATATATATATATATATATATATATATATATATATGGTATGTGTGTGAATAATTAAATGAATACATGGCTTTCGTAGATGACTTTATTAACTATTCATTCATTCATTCATTATAAAATACAAAACAAAAACGCAAATAGTATTTTAAACTATGATAATTTTTATTTAAATGGAATTGGTTTTTTTTAACGAGGATTGCTTAGAGAAGAGAACTGGAGGGCTATATGAAAGGGATAAAAAAAAAAAGGGCATGTACCATACACACGAATCATCTCATGTCATGTAGGTTTTCGCAGTGTGACCTAGAATAGGTAGTAGAAATTGTTCCCCCTTCCTTTCTACATCGCGCGCTATCGGATTTCCTTTTTGAAGATTGCTTGATGCTTGCAATAAATATTGAGACATAACCTGTAGCGTATATCAATTATTTTCCATGTTAATTCATGTGTATTAGTAATAATTTAAATTTATTTTCTCAAACGTATTCATTAGAAAAAAAGAAGGCTGGCCTCTTCAATTTCGTTACAAGAGGACTCCATTGTGTTTTAAATTTAAATATATTTCATTTACAAAACGTACCTAAGATCCTTGGTTTGTCCAGCAGTTAAGTGAATGAATTGGGGAAACATATTATTAAACAAATGTGCACTATAATAAATCTAACTAAACTAAGTACTGGGCTGAGTGGACTATAAGTTTATCTACGCAATTAGTAAAATAATTTCCGTACCTCGGACTATATAACTGCTTGAAGACGTCAGTATTCAGACATCCTACCTTGTCCAGCATCCGAAGAAAGAGATACTATACGTCGACCTTTTTCGCGTTGCTTTATCAAATAAATAGATTGGCTTACTTGGAGATCTCCGGAGTCAATGCAGATATTGCACCATTTGGGACACTATACCATGTACATTGTTTGGCAGCATCATATTCGATCCAGCTGTCCGTGATTTGCTGACTTCAGAAGTCAAAGGAAGTGTGACACAACTTGATGTAATGATATAGCAGGATTTGCAAAACTCTTGCCCCTTCTAGTTTTTACAGCAGAAGACTTACTTTTTATTTTGGTTTAACTCGCTTTTTCAAAAACGTCACAAGGTACTTTTTACTTCTATTGCTTAAAATGTACTAAGTTAATAATAAACAACTATTTTGAAACTTTGTTTCAATGTTTCAAAGCGTCTTCCCCCCCCCGTTCACTCCACCCCACCCCCATTTTTGCATGGATCAAACGTAGACCTGCGTCAGATTAAATCTCGTAAAATTCCGAAGCCGGAGTCGGGACATTTTTTTTACCGACTCCACTAAAAAACGACCAACTCCGCTATTCCGACTTCACAGTCCTGATACAAACCCACTCCTACATTTCATTTACCACTAAAATAAAGCATTTGGTGACGTGAAACAAGCGCCAGATGTTAATGCCAATTATTGTTTATTGCGAAGACGTACTAGGAAAGTTTGTAAGTAAATAATTTAAATGGATAAGAATGCAGAATTACAACAAATATGTAACAGAAATAACAGGGTATCCAGGAGTTCGACCCAGATTCATCGTCTCACTGCGAAAGTAAACAGTGTTATAACACAACCAAATAAATACTCTAACCAAAGTTTATCTGCCCTTCTGTCGAACACATTCGATAATTTTCCTTACCGCTCCTCATGGAGCCACCACTGTAACTTGTCCCCCATGCAAGAAACCTGCACCACAGTATTCAGATGTTCGTGTAGCAGTGGTTCCTGTAATATTGTATCTTTTCACAATGACGTTGCCACGCCCCTGCACAACTTCATAATAATCGCCTTTTACGAAATGTCTCTCTTCGTCTCCTTAACTCTCTGAGAACCACACGAGAAACAACCATAATTGATGGGTCATATGTGGGACGCTGGGCCATAAGGGGTTAAGTTAAACAAGAGAGAGAGACCAACTGTAAGGGCGTTACATAAATATTAAGCGATTACAGGGACGTTGAGAGTAATTGGTAGATATTATGAAAGCTGAACTAAGTTGAGAGTAGTTGCTAGACACTGAAGGCTGAACTACTTTGAGAATAGTTGCTAGACACTATGAAGTTTGAACTATGTTGAGAGTAGCTGCAGACGTAATGAAGCCTGAAGTACGTTAGGAGTAGCTGCTAAACATTTGGAAAGTTGAATTACGTTGAGAATAGCTTGTAGACTCTATGAAGGCTGAATCACGTTAAGAGTAGCTGCTAGATGCTATGAATGGTGAACTACGTTGAGGGTAGTTGGTAGACGCTACAGAGGCTGAACTACGTTCGGGGTAGATGCTATATGCTATGAAGGTTGAACTATGCTGAATGTAGTTGGCTGAAGCTACAAAGGCTGAACTATGTTGAAGGTAATTAGAAGACGCTAAGAGGGCTGAACTACGTTTGGGATAGCTACTAGACGCTAAGAAGGCTGAACTACGTTAAGGGTAGCTGGTAGACTCTGGGATAGCTGAACTACGTTAAGAGTAGCTGCCAGACGTTATGCAGACTGAACTACGTTAAGAGTAGCTGGAGCTGATGTCGCCCTGCTCGATAAGGAGAGGCATCGAACTTGATCCCCGTTGGATTCGATGGGAAGTGCGACCTGCAGAAGTTATATATATATATATATATATATATATATATATATATATATATATATATATATATATATATATATATATATATATATATATATATATATATATATATATATATATATATATATATATATATATATATATATATATATATATATATATATATATATATATATATATATATATATACAGTATATATTTTTCACTCAAATAATGCTACGTACATTGTGTTGTTCAATGTTAAACAGATGGGAAATGACAATGACTGTATGCCAAAATGCTTATGATTGTGGTGGGTTTTGATGTTAAGAAGAATGGTGTGCGTATAGTTGTACTTGAGTGAGGTCAACTGTGAAGGTCTCTGAGGTAAACCATGGACAATTGTGTTACAGAGTACCTTTCTTGTTACCACCTTATGACCTCACTCGAAGTTATATTCTTTTTGACTAGCGTGACTGAAAGCTACATAAAGTGTCTAGGGTATTGTAAGAGTGTTGGAAAAGAATCTCAATACAAAATCATATACAAACATATACCAAGTACTATGATAAACTCAACTAACTCCAGCTGTTAAATTTTATATTTAAAATATTTTTTGTTAAACTTTATTGGTCCTGAGCCTAAAGTTGTTTTGGTCAGGACTACAGTTCAATGAGAATTAATTTAGATGGATAGATATATTTACAAATATATATAAAGATATTTACATGCAACAGACAATATGTCCATAGTACATTGTTACAAATGTTCACTTTGATGTTGTTTACTCTATTTAAATACTGGTACAGGGTAGCTGGTTGAGGATTTTCATCGTCCCACGGTCTTTTGCATCACTATGATTGTTTATTTTATTTCTTTAGGAGGAATGTTTTTGCAAGCACAGGAGATTAATAATATATTTGTGATAATTTGTCCCAGGCCAGATATAGCACTTATCTGGTTCCTGGAATAATAGCTGTGTAGTCTGTTTGGCCAAACACTTTAGTCTCCTCTGGTCTTGACTTCTTTAATACAAGTAGGTGCCAGAGACTCTTTGAAATCTTGCAGACTTCTTCACTGATCGAGTACTAGCACCAGACAAGTGCCAGCAGGAACCCCTGTCGATGCAAGTTATGGTTCTGTCTTAATATCAAACTAATTCCTCCTAATGTACAGGTAATCACATATTCATTACAAAAGAACATGGTCAGCTCACTCTGACAACCCTGCTTCTCCCCTTTAGTTTGATGGAACAAATTGTACCAGTTTTCTTTTTCTCTTCCCTGATGGATGCTACGCCTCTGTCATTCCTGCAATAATCTTTTCCATGCAATAAAATAGGTGTAATGTTCCTGTATGACCATCATATATATAGTCCTGTAGTTTTAAACTTCTAGATAGTCCCTTATATGATGGATCAACATCTAGGCCATGCCTAAGTCTGTTATGGAACCATTTAATTACAATCTTTTTCCATGGCCTTTTCTTACACACAAACCTTTTTTAATTAAAAAGTCAATAAAATCAATCTTACCACAATCAAGGAAATATAAACAAGTAACGATGAATTAGGCAATATAATGGCACACTTTCATCACTGCCTCTGTTCAGACTGCTTTCCGATGGTAGTATTATTAATAAAAAAGCACAATTCTGCTCATCGCTTCTTGCTCTTCTGAATATTCTGAAAAAATGGCAGCGAGTAACCTACTATTTCGATAAAGTAAAAGGCTTTGGTCAATGAGACCAAGCATCTCTGTTTTTGAATGAATTCTTTTTTTTTAAAAAATTATCAAAACCCTATGCGTTACTATTACCAACTAGATTTGTATATTTAGGTCAGCCAATAATATTACGGCTTCTTTCAAATTTCATCCAATCCCTTTCATTGTACTATCCTAACCTTTCTCTCACCTAATTTTTTTCCCAAAAAATATGCTATCCAATCTAAGCAGACATGACTTGACCTGACAGTATCTCCGATTCTCTATGTATTATCCCCAATATTTGGTTATCTAATGAACTATTTATGTAATTGATAACATATTCTTAGTCAGCAAGGCCACAGATACACGAATATATGATTTTTATGGGGCTACGTGGCTTGGTTCAATATTCCATATTTTTTTTCCCATGTTAGTTGTTGATTTTTAAACTACCTCCTGTTCAATTCTTTTCTCATGTACTTTCAAGCTAATTACGAGTGTCTCTCGTAATACACGAGAATTTACGTCATTCGCAATAAGAGCTAAGCGTGTTTTCATGACCGTAGTGTCCACTTTTTTCTAACGTTACATCGTATTTGAAACCGCCTAAGGGCAATACTAGCAAGTTAGTTTTATTTTTAGAAACAAATGTGAGACGTGATTTTCGTGTTGCCATCTATCCGACCCCTCTCCCCTCTACAATGTATTTAGGCAAATACTTAGTTGACCTAGGGAAGTGTTACGTTTGTGTCAAGGACGAATTTGAAAAATTGGGTACCCTTTTTGTTCGGCTAATGTTTTATCAAATAATAAGCTGAAGGCGTAGGCGACGACTAAGATTCTCGCCGAAAAGTTGTAGTACTATCCTATCTTTGACTTTATGCACTATACTGTTATATTCTAATTTAGATATTGTATTTAGAAGTTCACCACAATGATAACTGTTACGAGTTTTTTTCCCTACTTTGCCAAACGTCTGAGCAGCAGCGTAGCCAAGTAATTTGTCTCTTGGGCAACTGCCTTTCATTCACCTATTATGTTAACTTTGTTCAGGACTGCCTCTACTACAAGGTTTTGCCCCATGGCTTTGAACCTTCAGCGGGCAAAGGATTTTCCAAAAGTTTGAAAGTGTGTACTCTGAGATTTACCAGAAGGCTACATCATTTTACATTTTTGGCTTATATTATTCCCGTTTTAAGTTTTATGTATTTAAATTAGTTCTCACTTTCGTTTTTCTGCTGTTTTTAATCGTAAAGCAGTGCTTCTTACCTTTTTAGAAATCCCGCACCCCTTTACAGCATCTTCAGATGCCTAGCACCTCTTTGGAGCATCTTAAGAAGCTCTCACCCCTTTGAAGCATCTTAAGAAGCATAGCACCCCTTTGCATCATCTTAAGAAGCTTCACATGCAATTATCGTTTAGCTCACAAAACATGCCCCAAAAAATGGGAAAAAGTATGTTTTGGGAAAATGTTATTTACAAAATGTGACGAAGATTCGTAAAATGGAATTCACGTTGTCAATATTCTATTTCGTTCAAATACATTTGAGTTCTGTGTATTATTTAATGTTGATGATGATTCGCCTTCTAAAACAACTGGCAGATCAAGCACCCCTGAAGGTAGGTCTCGCACTCCCAGGGGGGTGCATGCACCCCTGGTTAAGAAACACTGCTGTAAAGCATACATTTCCTATTTTCGTTAATCCCACCAGCAACGGACTTACAATTTCTCTTTCTAGTGAGGCACGCACAGTTCAACCTGTCATTTTTTCCACGCGTTCTTCTCGTGTCATGCATTAACTGTCACAATTTGCATTCTACTGCTCAAAAAGTTTTTGATAAAAATTAAAATTTTCTTGATTACGCTCAGACATGGCTTCTGCAGAAAGTTGCCGCTTTAAATGATGTATTCTACTCCTTCTTTTTGAACTTTCATACGTCACCTTGATTATGTTTAAAGACAAGGCAATGATTGGCTCGAGGTTGTTTATATCTCCAGAGAGTTTGTCCATGAATAGTACTGGTGACCGCCATATGTGCTTTCTCTGTTTCTCACATGATCAGCCCCTTTGCTGTAGGTGTTCAACAGTCATTTGATCAATGCCAGTTACGTTTATAAGTAGTTCCTATCGTCAGCTTGTTGAATAGATGGTGTCTCAAATTGTTGCGACCTTTAATCTGATACTATTCATCATCATCTCATCTCAACCCGTAACCCGTCATGGGTCGTAGGGGTGCCATGGTGGAAGCATCAGCAGACAGGGTCCTCCACTGCTCTCTATCCTCAGCAATGCGTACAAGTGTGGAAAAACCATGTCCTGCCCATTCTATGATGTTATCAGCCCAGGATTTTCTTTGCCTTCCTCTTCTCCGTTTACCTTCGAATGTTCCCTGGAGGATCATTTTCGAAAGGGAGTCATGACGAGTTACATGCCCAAACCAGGCAAGCTTTCGACGTTTCACTACTGACAAAAGTGGTTCTTGGTAGCTTGCATAGGTGTTTATCTTCTCTCTAACATAGACATTTGTTTTGTGCTCTTTATAGCAAATGCGCAAAATTTTTCTATAACATTTATGCTTGTGGTGGGTTTTGATGTGAAGAAGAATGGTGTGCGTATAGTTAGTTGTACTTGAGTGAGATCAACTGTGAAGGTCTCTGAGGTAAACAATGGACAACTGTGTTACAGAGTACCTTTCTTGTTACCACCCTACGATCTCACTCTAAGTTATATTCTTTATTGACTAGCGTGATTGAAAGCTACATAAAGTGTCTAGGGTATTGTAAGAGTGTTGTTAAAGAATCTCAATACAAAAACATATACAAACATATACTAATTACTATGATAAACTCAACTAACTCCAGCTGTTAAATTTTATATTTAAAAATTCTTTTGTTAAACTTTATTGGTCCTGAGCCTAAAGTGGTTTTGGTCAGGACTACTGTTCAATGAGAATCAATTTAGATGGATAGATATATTTACAAATATATATATAAAGATATTTACATACAACAGACAATATGTCCATAGTACATTGTTACAAATTTTCAAGTTGATATTAATTACTCTATTTACTACTGGTACTGAAAGGCATGTTGGGGATTATCATCATCCCAATGTTCTTTTGCTTCACTAGGATTGTTTATGTTAGTCTTTTGGAGGAACGTTTTTGTCTATACAGTAGATTTTTCTTTAGTCGTGATAAGTTGTCCCAGGCCAGATATTGCACTTATCTGGTTCCTGGAATCACAGCAGTTGTAGTTGGTTTGGCTAAACACTTCAGTCTCCTCTGGTCTTGAACTTCTTTAATACAAGCAGGTACCAGAGACTCTTAGAAATCGTGCTGAATTTCTCTGTCATCGAGTACCAGCACCAGACAAGTGCCAGCAGGAACGCATGTCAATGCAAGTTATGGTTCTGTCTTAATATCAAACTAATTCCTCCTAATTTACATGTAAACATATATTTAATACAAAAGAACATGGTCAGCTCTCTCTGACAACTCTGCTTCTCCATTTTAGTTTGATGGAACAAATGGTACCAGTTTTCTTTTCTCTTCCCTAATGGATGCTACGCCTCTGTCATTCCTGCAGTAATCTTGTCCATGCAATAAGATAGGTGTAATGTTCCTCTATGACCATCATATATATAGTCCTGTAGTTTTAAACTTCTTCGATAGTCACTTATATGATGGAGCAACTTCTAGGCTATGCCTAAATCTGCTATGGAACCATTTAATTACAATCTTTTACATGGCCTTTTCTTTTTTCACACAACCTTTTTTTAATTAAAAAGTCAATAAAATCAATCTTACCACATATCAAGGAAATATAAACAAGTAACGATGAATTAGGCAATCGAATATGGCACACTTTTATCACTGCCTCTGTTCAGACTGCTTTCAGATGGTAGTATTATTAATAAAAAAAGCACAGGTCTGCTCATCGCTTCTTGCTCCTCTGAATATTTTGGAAAAATGGCAGCGAGTAACCTACTATTTCGATAAAGTAAAAGGCTTTGGCCAATGAGACCAAGCATCTCTTTTTTTGAATGAATTCTTAAAAAAAAAAAATCTCAAACCTCTATGTGTTACTATTACCAACTAGATTTGTATATTTAGGTTAGCCAATAATATTTCGGCTTCCTTCAAATTTCATCCAATCCCCTTCATTGTACTATCTTAGCCTTTCTGTCACCTACTTTTTTCCCAAAATATATGCTATCCAATCTAAGCAGACATGACTTGACCTGACAGTATCTCCGATTCTCTATGTATTATTACCAATAGTTGATTATTTAATGGACTATTTGGATAACTAACAACATATTCTGGGTCAGCAAGTCTTCAGGTACACGAATATATGATTTTTATGGGGCCAAGCGGCTTGGTTCAAAATTCTATCTTTTTTTCTATGTTAGTTGTTTATTTTTAAACTACCTCCTGTTCAATTCTTTTTCCATGTACTTTCAAGCTAAATACGAGAGTCTCTCGTAATACACGAGAATTATGTCATTCGCAACAAGAGCTAAGCGTGTTTTCATGACCGTAGTGTCCACATTTTCTAACGTTTACATCGTAATTTGAAAACCGCCTAAGGGCAATGCTAGCAAGTTGGTTTTATTTTTAGAAACAATGTGAGACGTGATTTGCGTTGGTTATCTATCCGTCCCCCTCCCTTCTACAATGTATTTTAGGCAAATACTTCATTGAACTTGGAAAAGTGGTACGTTTGTCTCAAGGACGAATTTGAAAAATAGGGTACCCTTTTTGGTTCGGCCAAAGCGTTATCAATTAATACGCTGAAGGCGTAGGCGACGACTACACTTCTCGCCGAAAATTTGTAGTACTTTCCTATCTTTCACTTTATGCACTATACTGTTATATTCTAGTTTAGATATTGTATTTAGAAGTTCACCACAATGCTCGAAAGACTGAATCCTTCGCTCCGTATCTGCAGTGAGTGTCCAGCTCTCACACCCATATAAGAGAATAGATAATACAAGTGATTTGCATAATTTGATCTTCACGGAAAAACTGATGTTACTTTTCCAGATCACATTCAGTCTTGTCATGGCAGCTGAGGCCATCTCAAGTCTTGTCTTGATTTCTTTACTTGATCTCCCATCACTACTTATAGTGGACCCGAGATATTTAAAGGTGTTAACTTCTTCTAACGTTTGCCCATTTAACGTAATGTTGGTCGGAACATGTTTCTTATGGCTATTCACCAATATCTTGCTTTTTTCTATATTAATTTCCATCCCATATGTTCTTGTTACTTTCTCCAGTCTAGAGGTAAGGTCTTGAAGTTCTAATTCTGTTCCAGCTATCAGATCGATATCATCAGCAAAACGTAGATTGCAAAGAGGTCGGCCTCCAATTGATATGGTTGTTTTATAATCATCAGGAGCCTCCTGCATAATATGTTCTAGATATATATTAAAGAGCACTGGGGACAGGATACATCCCTGGCGAACTCCTACAGTTGTTTTGAAAAATTCTCCAATGTCATTGCTTGCAAAAACAGCACTGCTTGCGTCCTTGTATAGTGCTTCAATGATATCTATGATGTTGGTATCAAAATTGAATTTTCTCATTATTTGCCATAAGCCTTCATGCCAGACTCGATCGAAGGCTTTTGTGAAATCGATGAAGTTATTGTATAAATCGTGTTGATGCTGGAGATGTTTTTCGATCAGTAATCTAATATTGAAGATTTGTTCTGAAGTACTTCTTTTTGGTCTAAATATTTCCAGTGCGGTCTAGCCTCAAGTTACTGTGACACTTAGAGACGTGATGGGAAAAAATGTTAAATGATAATCATCAGCTGTTCGTTGAGATGATGGCCGAGTATGAACAGTGAGTTCTCGTGAATATTTCCGATGGGAAAAAAAAACTCCTGTCATGGGTCAGATAAAAGAGTACCTAGTTTCTGCCTCAGCAGACTGGTAATATATATATATATATATATATATATATATATATATATATATATATATATATATATATATATATATATATATATATATATATATATATATATATATATATATATATCTATATATATATATATATATATATATATATATATATATATATATATATATATATATATGTATATGTATATATATATATATATATATTTATATATATGAAAAAGTTGTATTCTGGGAATGTCCCGTTCCAGTTAAAATTTATGATTATTGTGTTTTTCTAGATTTGATCTCTCGTCATAAATGGAGAAGGGGGACCGCACAGGGGTCACAACATGAAGATGGTTACACCAATAATTTCTGGATGCTGGTAGAAACATCAGACCGTAAAATCGCAGGATCGCAGGTTTATGGCCAGCCTAGATTTAAGAAATACAAACGTTTTAACAATATTATCAATATCCTAATCTAACACACGTTTAGGTATGACCTGTTAGCACTCCGTTATTAAATTAAATTTAAAGCCTACAAGTGTCTAGCTAATTTCATCGCTTTTAACTCGAAATATGAACACTAGTAACTTAAAATTTACACATGATGAGATAGAAATAAATTGCGTTCTCTTAATTATCTACCGCCTAGTGTTTATTAATTAATTTAAAGCATCTCTACTGGGGAACTAGCGAGTAATTAAATTTGACGTTACCAGCAGGTAAAATTTGCTAGACGTTATTTAATTAACACAGAAAAAACACAGAGAAATATAATGGAAAACACTTTAACAATTAAAACACTTAAATGCTAATATACTATTAGTTACCGCAAATCAGGAAACTGAATTAATCTCCACGTATTATCAGAAATCCAAATGAAAATAAGGCTCTAAATGCGAGCTAGACCATTCAAGAAATCCTGCAGCAACATAACTGAATTTTTAAGAGATGGGTGTATATATATATATATATATATATATATATATATATATATATATATATATATATATATATATATATATATATATATATATATATATATATATATATATATATATATATATATATATATATAAATATCTATATATATATATATAGATATATATATATATATATATATATATATATGAATTAGGTAAAAAATCGTTAGCTAGTGCGAGATTTAACACCTCTGCCCGGATTTTGGAAGAATCTTCGGTCGATTCCTGAATGAAAGTTATTTTTCACGCTTTTGCAGACCGCATATTCGTTTCGTTAGCGGGCGGACTACTCTTGGTACCTTCTCTCGGTGAGCAAATTGTGTCCCCTGGACACGAACAAAGGGATGATGTCGGCAAAAGTGGTTAACGCCCCTTGGCATTCGCTTAATTCCCCCTTGATTCACAATTACCGTCCCGTTGGGTCTTAGGGAACTATAAAAACCGTTTCCTCGCCCCCTTTTGAAGGAAAGACAGTAGAAATCTGAATAGCTGTACTGACCGCGCTTGAAACAAAGACAGGTAGGCGTGGCTAACTAGGAATAAGACAAATAGCGAAATGCATGACCTTTTGCGCGATAACCCTTGCATGCTAATTAAGGAAGCACGTGGGAAACCACGTTGAGCGATTAGATTGAAAAAGAAAGAGGGGTGCCGGTGAGAATAAAGTGAATCGATCAAGGTGCTCGATTTTTATCTGTCACACTTGCCTTCATCTTGTCCTTTTATTATGGACTGAAACAGATTTTGTAATTACTTTCAATGTCCATAATATTTTATGTGTTTCATTTTGATGTCTTTTATGAATTCTGTTTTCGTTCATAGTTTTTTAAAATTATACATGTATGTGTATATATGTGTATATATATGTATATATATATATATATATATATATATATATATATATATATATATATATATATATATATATATAGTCTTGGAATTGTCTCCCCTGCTCTGCAGCAGTGGTTCAATAAAGGCCAAACACCGAGTAAAGGTTGAAGGTCTTAGAATGTATCAACATTAGTGTGAAAGAGGTTATGTAAATAGATTTCATATATCTACATTTTTCTTCCACCTGGCTTTCACCGGGCTTCCTTATTAGTTATGTACGTTTTGTTATGTACTTCTTTATGTCTGACAAACTCTACATTTGGCCACGCACATTTTTTTTTCTCTATGTCGTATAAACTACGAGGAATGTTTACAAACAGACTATGTTTCACCTAGAGAGAGGGGACGGGTTGAATATTTGTAGAACCAAGGGCGATTATTCAAAAGTCGTGCCTGTGATGGATTGCAATTTCTCAGGGGGAGATACGCTTACGAAGAAAATCAAGAGCGTTAAGTCAAAAGGACGTACTTTTGTTAGTAATTGGTCAGGGGGATATATCTGAAACCATGGGGAGATAATTACAGTTACCCCCTCCCTCATCCGTTCGTTCGCGAAGGTAATTAGATACGGTGAGAGTGGCCAGATCAAAAGACCGTTCGCTCGTGGCCAGAGTCTGCAAGGCGGGAAAGGTGGCAATTTTAGCTTTGATTCGCAGATCGAACGAAGACATACCCGAAATCTGGGCGAAGGTGTCAAAACTAGCAAGTGCTAGTGAATTTCTACCATTTTAATATATATATATATATATATATATATATATATATATATATATATATATATATAATATTATATTATAATATATATATATATATATATATATATATATATATGCCTTTAAAATCCATTATTCAGTACCAAAAGATTTATTTCAGAACATCTAGCTTCGATTCTAGAACCATTTGTATTAATGGAGTTTCTTAGTTTTCGTTGGAGATTGTTTTAAATTCCTGTGTTTGCGGTAAATATTATACTAGAAGTTTGAGGGATTTAATTGTTAAGTCCATCATGATATTTCACTAAGATTTTCTGTGTAGAGTGATTTACTTGTTAAGGTCCGTCAATTATATTTCACTAGGATTTGGTTGTGTGTTAATTGACTAGCAGAATTAAAATAATCTATAGCAAAATTGTTCCGGCTGTAGCGTTAATCTAACTAACTGATATTAACTAGTAAGAGCTATTTTAATCAACTAGTAAATGCACTTTTCATTACGAGTACTAACGAAATATATATTTATTTCTAATTCACAATGATTAATTTTGTAAATGACTAGAATTTATTTCACGGGTTTTTTTTTAAAAGATAAGACAAGCTCTAAGCTTGTAGTTTCTAATTTAAGTTAAATAACCGAAGTGGATAATAATATTATATTTTACGCGGGTTAGGATAGGATTGAGAATACTATATTGTTGGTTATGTATTTTGTATTTTTTTTCTTCCTATATCTAGTACTGGGTCACATACCCAAAACCTACCAGCGGCTTTTAATCTAATGTGAGAAACGGGTCTAAGTCCAACAGTACCAAAAACATTCTTAATTAACATCGGGTCTTCTAGGTTGACCTGTCTGGCTCTCTTGTCTTCACACCGAGAGAGAGAGAGAGAGAGAGAGAGAGAGAGAGAGAGAGAGAAAGAGAGAGTGCAAATATATGACATTAATTAGAACTGTAACTGGACATTTAGCTACCCAGATTTCCATATACCTTCAGCCCGTTGTGGCGAAATTTCCAACAATTAACATTACCGACTACCAACCACTTGTGGTGTAACAAGGATTTTTATCCTGAAAAATTTACTCGTCTGACATTCTCTCCAAGTATCAATTTTACTAGCTACTGGCTCTGTGAACATTAAAGCTCTTAAGTATTTTCCAACCTGGACTAATTGATGTGACATAAACAGAATCCTAAAGAAGGAATATCAAAGCAAGCGTTTCCCAATAAAAAAGATTAATCAGTCTTGGAGAAACTGGGGCTTGTTTTGCCAACACCCAACCTTGGATCTGTGGTTGTTTTTTTTTTCATGCAGATTTTCCAGATGTTGTGAAAGCACATATGAGGTAAGAGTAAAAATGTGGCCACTGTCTGTCTGAAGCGAGAGAAAGAAGAGAGGAATAATTCTTTCACTGTATAATCCATGCACTTACTTTGTTTATTTCTTATGATGTTTTGCTAATACTGTTCATCTCAGAATAGATTAACGTAGAAACTCTGTTCTTTACAGTATAGTAAAATCCTAGACCCTAGTGCTATTCTTTTGACCTTTTGGGGGTTGATTAACTTCTTCTTGTGGGATTTTGTCTCTACAGAGGGAATTACACTTAGTGGGTCTATTTCTTTATTTAAGTCTGTAACCTATGATTTTTGTATTTTATGATATTTTTACAATAACTGTTGTGAAGTTTCTTTTATGATAAATAAACATTAACATAAAACTTATTACCAGTGTCGGTCAGCTCGTCCCAATATCCCTATTCCATTACTATAGTTTTCACGTTTGTGCGTCTAACTGTCGTCACTTATCTGTGTGTGTGTGTGTGTGTGAGTGGTGGATATATATATAGATATACATATTAATATAGAAAGGAAACTGTCTGAACAACATATTTTAGTCGTAACCGATAGGCTAGACTATTCAAATCCAGGGACAGACTCTACCTTTTCACCAACTCACTAGTGAAAATCTATCTGTTTACCTTATCTCGCACTGAGTCATCACCTTTGTCAATTCTATTCAGACGGGACCTAACATTGTTCTTAATCACCTATCGGAAATTTACGACAATTAGCTCAAGATTACTCTTGTAGGAGATTTAAACAGAAGAATGATGCTTCTATTTCAGGGAGCCTCACATTAATTTATAGAAAGGCAAGCATAACAACTGAGATCATCTAAGCTGTTATGAACTTATTATTCTCCGCACCTTCTGTGAGGAAAGGTTTCTTCTCGTATTTTAGAATCCCCCAGCTGAAGGTGATACATCAAAATATTAATTTTATAGCTCTGTATGGTTATGTATTTTTTAAACTGAGTCATACGAGGTGCAAATTCACTCAATAATGATTAATTCAGCTATCGATTTTTATTTACATATAACACGTTTAATAATCAATTATTGATTAACAAGATACAAATAAATAAAGTTATTTTAACAAGGAAAACAAACAAGTAATTTTTATAATCATAGGATGATTTGGGTGGATATTCTACATAGTCTTTTTGCTGGGCCCGTAATTTGATACTTAACTACCCAGGTGTTTACAATGCTTCGTCGATGATCTCGGGTTCAGTCACTGCTGGTATCCAGAGGTGTTCTGGACTGTTTCTTCTCTTCGTGAGACAGATACGGTGACAGCAGCACGTCCCTTGCTGCAAGATCAGCGTAACTACTTAGATTATCGAGGCAAACGTTTTCAAGACCTATCTGATGTAGGCTTCTAGCGTTGACTACTGGCAACTTGAACCTCAAATCCGATTATCATGTGAATTACGGACGTGATGCACAGGAAAGGCCCGAATATTGTCGGGCAACTGTTTTAAGATGCCGTCTCTCAGATGGTTAAGGTTCTTGCGTTATGTATAATCCCAACTATGAGTATTTACGCTGTAGGCAGGCTCCGTGGACTCGTGACTTCCAGTACTATAGCTGAGGTTTTATCTTTTCTAATTTTAGAAGATCATCAAGTACTATGTCCTGTCCTATACTGGAATCTTAATTCTAATTGTTATCCTGGCTGTCAGAGATTTCTTCTTAATGAGATGAAAATGCAGTGCTTAAGTCTTAAGAGATTTCTTCTTGATGAGATGAAAATGCAGTGCGTAAGTCTTAAATGTTCTAGGTTATGAGAGAAATTTTCGCTCCCACGCACATGTCTCTCCGTAGGGGAAACATCCAAGAAGGACTGTCACTCGATTATTTATCTCTTTGTGTTCTACAGGTTTTATGAATGGTGATCTGTGTGTGTGGTTTTTGGTGCATATGATTATTGATGAATATTTGATTATTGATGTAATTTTATGTTGTTGTGATGATATGCATTATTTTCATGCTTTTCTTCTTTAATAAATTTTACACATTTATTAATGCGCTGTTCACGACCTTTCCATCCATATTTGTATTTTTAGCTCTTTACTAGAATCTCTATGTATGATAAGAGAAAAGAGTTGAGAGCAGGAGATGCTTAGACAGTGAAAAGTGAGTTGAGGCCTGGAGAGAGAGATCATTTGAATAAATCTTCTTCCAGGTTGTCTCAAGTCCATCTCCTATTTACACCTTTCTGTGTGTGTAATCTATAACTCTGTCAGTCCACTATCCCTTGTCGATTTCACTACAGTTGTCCAACTCGACAAATACTCTACACTCTAACTCAACCACGACAAATGGGAGCCCGTCCGAGATTCTAGAACCCATCTAGTACGACATTTAATTTGTGCTCGATCCGAGGATGAATCTCTCACAAGATTCTATTCTGATTCTTAGAGTTTAGTGTTCGGCAGATTATAGGAATTTCTTTCCCCTAGACATATCGAACTATTTCTTTTGGAGGAAGTCGGAACAGCGTTTTTCTCCACAGCAATCATAAATATTAATTACATTTATTGTTCATGCTACACATGAGACAGCTGGTAAAGGTTGATGGTATCACTGCTGAGTTTTTGGTTGACAAATCTGACGACTATTGTTGTAAAAGTCAGAAAATTTTTTTTTAAGGGTTAATATTTTTTTCAGGAGTAGCTCTTTAATCTGAGATAAGAAGCTACAGATAGTCAGTTACTAGCTTGCATCTGTACCAAGGGAGGGTGTTCATTCGGATGATAGTAACCAATCCTCTCAATAGCTTAGTACTGACAGAACTGGGGTGAAGTGATAGTAATAAGTTTTACATCACTTACATTTTTTGGAGTTTTTTGGGGTTTGTGCTTGTCGATCAGAGTAGCTACAAACTTTCTTGTTTTTTAAAGTTCCCAGGCTATCCTAGATTTTATTGATTATTAAGTTAATCAGCACCTAGTGGACTAGGTAACTAAGATCTCTAGGTTCTATTCTTCTATAGTGTTTGCTCACCCTGATATAATGGCCGATCTAGATAAAGTGCATAGGATTGCCCTCGAGGTAGCTAAGTACATGGAGTACAAGGATAGCGAAATCCAGCCCTTTCTAGAATTTGCAGTAAGCCTGCAGGATCAATACGAGGAAGACAATTGGTTTGACAGCCGTTTAATCTTGGCATGGTCCTGTAAACAAACTGGGGAGAGTGAAGCATTCACCCGACAGTATGTAGAAGAAGTGATAGAAGATGAGAAGCAAAGGGAAAAGCAAAGACAAGAACGGGACAAGAAATTGGAAATGGAGCAACAAGAACGGGACAAGCAATGGGAAATAGAGCGCCAAGAAAGGGACAGAGAAAGCCAAGAAAGGAGCAGGCTACACCAAATCAGAATGAATGAACTGGATAGCCAAATTCGGAGGATGGAAACAGATACTAAATGTAGTCACTCTAATTCCCCTTCTACTGTGCCCTTAACGGTCAACGCCCCTGCAAACCTTGCGCCCGTGAAAGAAAACTTGCCTGCTAAAACCGAACCCCAACTCCAGAAAATTGACTTTCGTTTGGACTTGGATCCGAAGCCCAAACAAGGAAAGAATTTACGTCGGGACAGCAGACCTAAAGCCACGGGAAAAATTACGCAACGTTCCCAGGCATGGAAACTGCACAAAGGTGAGACAGGTGCTAACAAGCATTGTAATACGGATTGTTCCCGTCTGGCAAGCGGCGAACCCCGAGCCTCTCACGCTCCAGACCGAGCAGCACCTAACCGACGCGTGACGTCGAGAAAAGGGAGCCACACCCTATCACGTTATATTTCGCAAGATTCCCGGCCGGACAGCGAAAAACCATATGCAGAGGCGTATCCCTCCAACTCAGCGATCGTAGAATGGAGGCGCCGCTCCTCTTATCACCCTGAGCTTAAAAGATGCAAGAATAAGTCGCCTGCTAAAAGGGTTAAACTTTCCAAAACGTTCCAAGGAACTTTGGAAAAACACACCGAGAGTTTTCTCTCGGGCACTTCGCGATCAAACGGGATCTCAAACCGTCCAGTCTTTTGCATGCAGTCTGCGGGGCCTGTCAACCAGGAAGTGGATCTCGCATTGCAGGACAAAGTTCAACTGACGCCAGTAACTTCCTCAGGGGAGGGCAAAGTTGACGTTTATGATGGACACAGGGTTCCAGGCGAAGGGATCCCTGGTATTCCATTTGAGTCTCTCACACTTCTCAGGGCAGAAGACAGTGAGAAAAGCTGCCTTACTACTGTACAAGGAGCCATTGTTGAGAGCCTTGGTTCACGTCATGCTAGTAATGGGAAAGCGACTCAACAAACTCTGCAACTCGCAGATATTACCTATCTGTCTTCACGGATAGAAGCTACGGAGATCTGTTATGATTTAGTAGAACCCCAGAATGCGATCGATTACTCTTTGCTTCAGGCAGCAGAGTTTTCTCATTCAAATCGCATTATTCCAGTGGTCTCAACCCCACTGATGGACAGCAAAGTAGTCGCCTCCGCCAGGCCATTACAGAACAACTTGATCATTTCCGTTGACCAAGCCAGAGTTGTGACTGGCAAGGCAAGGAAAGTTCCAGACCCGCCTTTAGACGGCACAGGACTGAAGATTGATCAATGCTCCCACCGAAACAGCGGAGTAGGTGTGGAGAGGCAGAAGAAAATGCTAGCATTTCTTCGGCCAACGACCGGCTGTATTTGCCAACTAGGGTTACACGCGCGCGGAAAACCCCGACAGACTGCAGCTATCGAGGGTTATTCAAGTCCGCGACAGGTAAACCCATAACGGAAATTAAACAGCCCGAGTCCAGCAACGATTACACTGCACATAACAGGCGGATTACCTATGCAGTGGCCAGTAAGTTCAGGCGGGGCCGAAACTCACAACAGGTGCGGATAATTTTCCGGACCATGGACAGACAAAGCAAATTGGGGAAGGAAGGTCATGTTCACACGGAAACAGATTATGTCAGTGTTCAGTGGCCTCGCAAAATCCCATTCGCTGAACGTCTATTAGACAGAGGGAAGAAAAGAAATGAACTCGGAGCTAGTCATACAGACAGACAGAAATTGGAAACGTATTTGGTTTTATGAGTATAGGATGTTCCAATGACAGGTAACAAAAGACGATGGAAAAGATAAATTACTGTCATTTTTGTCCGTATTCCTCGAACTTTAAAAGGGGGGGCACTTGTCACGTGAAAGATAATTTATTTTACCATCTTGTCCATAATTTGATTACTCCCTTAAATGTTCTGTTTTCCGAGACATTTTGTATTTTCGTTTCTTTCATATTCTACCTACATTTTTTCACCTTCTCAACCCCACCCGAGGTTGTTTACGCTGGCCAGCTGCGGTCAGCTAACGCTAGACGTAATGTTATCTAAACGCACCTGTGGTACGTTCGACCAGAGAAACATTTCTCGGGTCCGCTTTAAGTGTTAGAACGAGCCAAAGACGGTTTCTGTGAAAGAAACGGTTCGTTAGCGGCGGGTACCCTCTGTGGTCCCAACAGGGGAATTTCTCTGGTCGCTTTAAAACGTTTGATGACGAGCGGCTGGTACCCTTTGAGGCCTGGGTAACGAGTGTGATCTGTTTCAGGGGAAGATAACAATCGCGGTCAGTCTTTGGGTTTTCGCCCCTTAGACAAGATAGAGCATAATGTTATGCATTTCTCTACCTGGGGAACTTTCGCACGATTTCTTTTGTCTTACTCTAGATTACGTCTTTCGCCGAACTTCTGTAGAAATATGCAGGCCGGGGGGAGCGTCCCTTGTGATCTATAAGAGTAGACTGGTTTTAATAGATAAAGACATTCGTAAATTTTCCTGGCCCGTAGATGACCATCATGAGATAAGGCAAACTTTAACACAGTACTAGAATGTGTTTACCTATGTTCTAGTCATTTTTCGGGGTGAGTTGACATATCTTATAATTATTATATTAGATTCATGTTAGCTTTATATATATCTGTTAGGAAAGTGAATTTATTTCTGAGGACTTCTCCTAGTAATTTATTCAGTGATAAGGTAGCGCTGTCTACGGCCTATTAAGTGGTGCTTAAACTGTTACGGTTTATCATGGGTTAAATGTTAAACTTACAATAACAGATATTAGGCGTAGAATCAGTCCACGAATGCTTACCATTGGGTTAAGAGTCAGCAAAATTAACTGTCATTTCTGTAAGATAATGTCAGGTGTGGATTGTTCACTTTAAAACTGAATAGTGAGATGCAGGTAATAACTCTGGATTATAGGAGATAGTCACTTATTCCTTTTGATAGATATTTCTAGTGGCAAGGGAGGATCATTTTATGCTTACTTGTGTGGCTAGGCACTAGTCTATAACTTTCACTGAAAGCAGTCACCAGGCATAGATATAATTATATCGTATGATCTAGCCACAACTGTATTATTATAGCAAGAACATTGCATTTTCTTTGTACTCATTTTGTGGAAATGCTAATATATTTCCCAAAGGGGACATACGATTTATTTGTGTAATGTCAAATGCTGTAATCTGTTTATGTAAATTCGTTTAATGTTGTAAGATGAATAAGCATATTCATTTAACTGTAACCACAGGTTAGGTTTCCTGTATGTTGAGATTGGGAGAAGAGGAGTAGATTGTTGCTGTCAGAACAGTTACTGACAGGTACCTGGCTGTGCAAAAGATATTAAGCCTATGCTGGCGCGTGTTGATAATTGATATTTTTAAGGAACAGGAGACATGGTTAAAGACAGCCCTAAACTATCATAGCAATAACTACAATAAATTTAATCCCATAGTGGAGCGAAACTTTCTGTATAAAGTTAGTGTGATTTATTATTTGCTTGATGTAAAAGGGTGTCTCTTTTTGGGTCTCAGTTTCAGGAAGACCGAATCGCTAGAGCAGACTTCAGTCAGGCGAAGAAAGTCATATACTCTTCGATCTAGAGGGTTTCTGTATACATCTAGCAACGAATCGTCAACCCCGTTCCTGAATCAAAACCCCTTTTTTGTCAACGCCAAGTTAAGCTCACGCAGTGCAACGGAGCCAACGCAAAATCTGGAATCGCCAAACGCAGTAGTAGTTCTCTACTCGCCTATTGGATTACCAGCCAGAGCATTGCGGCTTCCAGAATATCAAACCCGCTCAGCATGCCTATAGCAGAATTCCATATCACCCGCCTTTTTTGTGCCTAAACGGGGCACTCAGCAAACCACAGCCAAACCAGTTTAAACAGGATTTACAGCCAAGCGGAGCCTTGCGCCGGATAAGCGCGCCTGGGACTTTTTGTCCTCAAGTGACTTCTTCTGGTGTATTTCCTGGATACTTAAAACCTCGCACGTATGAGCAGCCATCTATGGACAGAGTTCCAGCCCCACTCACGCTATAAGGGGAGTCACCAACGTTTAGCGCCAACTAAGAAAGTTTTGTAGGCTAGTCCCTCACGAAGGATCTACAAGTAATTCACTTCCTGGAGCTAGTACATTTGGTCCCCGAAAAGCGGACAGGCTGTCGCCCAGTTCAATCAGTTGGTCAGCAGGAGATAAACAGCGTCCCCCAGCCCAACTCGCGCCAGTAGGGGGGGTCACCAACGATAGCGCCTATACAGTGATGTTATTCAGGTTAATTCCATCACCGATGGAGGATATATACGAAAACACCACTTACTGGAGTTACTTCAGCTGGTCCCCGAAAACTGAAGGACTGTCACTCGATTATTTATCTCTTTGTGTTCTACAGGTTTTATGAATGGTGATCTGTGTGTGTGGTTGTTGGTGCATATGATTATTGATGAATATTTGATTATTGATGTAATTTTATGTTGTTGTGATGATATGCATTATTTTCATGCTTTTCTTCTTTAATAAATGTTACACATTTATTAATGCGCTGTTCACGACCTTTCCATCCATATTTGTATTTTTAGCTCTTTACTAGAATCTCTATGTATGATAAGAGAAAAGAGTTGAGAGCAGGAGATGCTTAGACAGTGAAAAGTGAGTTGAGGCCTGGAGAGAGAGATCATTTGAATAAATCTTCTTCCAGGTTGTCTCAAGTCCATCTCCTATTTACACCTTTCTGTGTGTGTAATCTATAACTCTGTCAGTCCACTATCCCTTGTCGATTTCACTACAGTTGTCCAACTCAACAAATACTCTACACTCTAACTCAACCACGACACATACATACATACATACATACATACATACATACATACATACATACATACATACATACATACATACATACATACATACATACATACATACATACATACATACATACATACATACATACATACATACATACATACATACATACATACATACATACATACATACATATATGAGCCCATTTTTAGTAGGAATTATATAATACTGCCTATTATAATCTTTGATCTTCCGTGTGCCCTAAAACCACATATTCTGCTGTTATAGGCGTTTTTGTGACAATTGATCGGGCCCCATTCTGATGATATTGCCAAACCATTTTATTTTCAGTCTCTCTAAATATATGATGTAGGTTGGAGCTCCTACAATGTTTCTGATATCATCATGTGTCACTCTGTCTCTCATAGTAGTTTTTAATGGATCATCTCAAATCTTTCATCTCGCACGATGTGATTTTCCCCTCATGTGCTCTGGACATGTGACCATGTTTGAACAATGATAGCAAAGAGTTAGTAGGATTATACTACTTATCGATTGTCGTTTAGTTTCCATACGGATATTCTAATGTTTGAGCAGTGAAGGCAGTTGGTAAGTCACTTCATTGGCTTCTTGACATCATGTTTCAATTTGTGTGTCGTCTTCCGTTTGTAGTGTTTTCACTATTAAAATAAGAGGTCGTTGTTAAATCATCGGCCACATTATCTTGTCATAATAATAAATACGCGTGTAAAATAAAGGTCATAA
This sequence comes from Oreohelix idahoensis, assembly GCA_024509875.1. NCBI lineage: Eukaryota > Metazoa > Mollusca > Gastropoda > Stylommatophora > Oreohelicidae > Oreohelix > Oreohelix idahoensis. The sequence continues at coordinate 42,231 of JAMPIV010001651.1, read as the reverse complement.
AAATTCACTGTGAACTGTAAATTCTTCTTACGCGTTCATGGTGACTTCTTCCCAGGTTGATGCCTTGAATGTACAGGTCAACTCCGCTGGCAAGTAAATGCCAAGTTCCGTCATTGATGCAGTCATCACTGGAAGTGCACAAAGTAAAAGAAAACAAAAAGGAAAGTAAATGAAAGCTTCTTCGAAATGAAGGACTTACTTTCTCTACAAACTGTTTTGTTCCACTGATGTCATGACGTGTGGTGGAGAATTGAAGTTTTCCTAATTAAGCCAAGTGTGTCTTATTGGTAAGTGCTAGCCCGAGTTGTTGTTGGAATTTGTCTATTCATCTGCCATCTTCGTCTTCTCCGTACCCCGAAACCGTTTCTTCTACTGTTGTAGGCGCGCGGTAGTAATTGATCGGACTCCATTATCATGAGATGGTGAAACCATTGAATTTTCTGTCTTTCTATGTAATTTGTGGTAAAGTAACTCCGTGTAACACCCCGTTCAAATTTCCCCGATTCAAAAATCTAGTAACATAAATTTACAACCTAAAAAAAAACCACTACTACTATATTTGAAAAAATTGCCAAGGGCAAGGTCAAACTTACCGCTAAAAATTGGACAAAATAATTTGAATTTTCCACTATTACAGTTAAAAATCTATAAATAAATTCCACATTTGACCTTGGGTCTCAAGGCGATCGTCAAATCCAACCGCTAACATTTAACTAAAGAATTTGAATTTTCTAACGCCAAGCGTAAAAAGTCCCACCCCCAAAAACACACACGCACTACCCTTCCCAATATTTATGAACGAACGCCGTTAAGTTTGGCAACGAACCAACTTGTTGCCTCGTTTTATAGGGGAGAGAGGAGGTTGTTTAAAATGGAAAGCAAGCCTAACTTGTGCGTTTGAAAAGAAACTTAGATAATTTATTTCCTTATAAATAGCAGGGATGTCTTGAAGGGAAAGCTAATATTGGTTAATATATATCATAAAATTTTTTCTTATAATAAATTATCTGGCCTTAGATAATTATTTTATTAATATTTTAGCTCAGTGAACGGAGCAAATAATTACTTTAAAATTACCCATATGAAAACGGGGACAAATAATTAAAAGAAACTATATAGGAAGATAGAGGACAGTTGTCTGTTTAATAATCACTTTCAATATTAAAAATCGACCCATTAATAACAAAGATATTGTATAAATAACATTGAGACAGACGAACAAACACACTTCTGAACTGCTCAATTTGATAGCCTTCTGAAAAGTTAAATTTTCTTAACGCGTTTCTGATTGGTTAATTGTAGTTTAGGATGGGGCGATAAAATTAACAATCTGCCAGCATAGTGCGCCATTTGAGAAAAAAACTAACAGACAGCCAGATTGAGAGCAGATGCAAAGCATTGATGTTGAATGCCTTCGCCGTCTGGACGATAGCGGTCTGAACTTGACCCATTAACCGCCAGTCAATCTTGTGATTGTGTAATTTATTCTTTACTTGCTGTAAGATAAATAAGTTTATTGATATTTCATTAGATTGTACAGGCCACAGTTGTGCGCCAAAATTGTTGTTCGACATTGCCTATTGGAAGAGATTACGACAACCAAGTAAGAATGTGCCTAAAGCAGATTTATTTGGAAAGTGAAATAAAATGTGAAAAAAATGTTTGAATATTGCCATAAAATATTACGACTGTAAGTCCAGAAGCTACTAGCGGTTTTCTGCAGTGCATTAGTGTTCAAATAACGCATGAAAACCTACATAGGATGTTTGCACAAAACATTTAACAGGTCACAAGACGAACGTTGTATAACCCATCTGATTATATGGAAGAAAATCAATGCTTAAGGGGTCAGTCGCGTTGCAACCATATGGGAACAGTATGAAAACACTGGAAGAAAAAATGGTCACACAAACATAGGGTTTGGTGCAATTGGTTGGCACGCGTAGCTGACCCTCCTTTTGAATGTATTATTGATAAAATTGTGGAATGATATTATAGATATGATATAAAGAGGGGAACATAACCTTCTTATTTCAGGGTTTAATTGCCAAATTGAAAAGTGACATAACCCCTGGAAAGTCAGATCCTGTGGGCACAGAGAGAGCTTCTTATATAACTGCAAGCTTCCTGCCACATCAGCATCCAGGGGAACTCTGAAATACTTGTTGTTATTGAAGATTATCAAGCCACCACCACAGACAGGCTTTTAAGATATGTCCATTAAAATTGGCACTTGAGGACTCATCCTTATCATTCCCCCCAAATACAAGAAATTAAAAGAGGGCATGATGAAACACACAAACCCTCAAATCAGTGACATAATTCTTTTCCAGTGTTAACATATTCCAGTAGGGAGTACAAAACTATTGATATTTTAGACTTATCATTTTATGGACAGGATGTCCACCCTATTTATTTAAAACTTGTACATAAAGAAACATTTCTTTTGAATTGAAAATTCCTGTTCCAGAAAATTGAGGTTCAGGAATATTAAAAATTGTAATATAATTATATAAATTTACACCCAGTCTTACTTAATTCAATTATATTGAGTTACAGTTGTGTTTATTTTATTGACACATCACTATACCTACATTACCCTAGACACGTGGCCATATAACATACCCAGAAAATATTTCCCAGAGTGAGATCTCAGAGAGGTAGCGGATAGGTACCCTGAGAATACAACATCATCAACAATTAGACTCAGGGACTTACACAGCTTGACCTCACTCTGTGTACACTTAGTTGAGTAACATCAATAACCTCTCATATTACCACATAATTGATGCAGGATGAATAACCTCTTATTGAAGATAATGGATCTAAATAAATGGAAACATTATTGTGGCCGTATGACCACCACCTCTAGCATTCATTTACGCTAAAACCCAAGTATAATAAAATAAACTATCATTGGGGTTGAAACAGACAATAGATTTGTAACTAAAGCTCAAATATAAAATAACGTAAAACTACCATTTTGTTAGAAACAGATCATAAAATCTTAACTAAAATAAAAAGACATAGAAGGGAGGGAACAATACGGCAGGGCGTTGGTAATAAATGCAGGTTATCCTTTAGCGCGGGTCACGTGATGTTTTAACCCAATGAATTAGCTGGGTTGAGCCTAACCAACGCTTGTCGGCAGATTTCTCAGCGAAAAAGTTAGAGAATGAAAAATGTCTGAAGGGAACAGACGTGTCCATACAAGCCAGTAAGAAGATTTTCTACAAATGGACCTTAGAGGTGGTTGAGATAATCAACCAAGTAATTATTATGTGTACTACCACACCATTATGTATGAGCATGGACCTGGAAGTGTGTTTTCCAGTTTTTCGGGATATTTGTGAGTATAAATGCAAAATATCTTTTATGTTCCAGCTCGCTTTGCCTTACGTTGAGAAACCAATGATTTTTACCAAGTTTGAGGAAAATCCTATAAAAAGCAAAGAAATAAGAACTGGAACTAAGAATTGAATGTATGGGAAGAAATAGTAACAAAAACCATTGCCTGGTTTTGAATATAATGAAAGAAAAATTGGAGATAACTAGAAAAAGATAAACGCCATTGAGACATGTATTGGTGGCCTCCTGCAAGTTTGAAACCATGCACGTTATAACATGAAATGTCTAACACTTCATATTACTGTACCTACCTGTATATACATGTTTGATGAGTTCGGGTTATTGAACAATTGTTTGAAACAAATAAAATAGTCTTTGAAAACTTAAATGCTGTCGAGAAATTATTTGGATAAGTGGCCTTATTGAACTGTGGAGATGTATGGTCTATTAAATCACAAATAAAGTTCTCAATTATATACCACCAGCAAAAGGAGGGCTTATGGATGAACCTGCACCCATGAAATAAATAGTGAGACAATCAAAAACCTCTGGCGAGCTTTAAGCCAGTAATAAGTCACAAATCTTAAATCTCACGTCAATCAACTATTAAATAACTCAATATGAAAATGAGGACCAGTACGGCCACATAACTTCAAACTGGTGCCTTTGAACTAGTCTACCCCGCCACATTATTAAGTAACAGAAACACTGAAAGTTGAGCAAAAGTTATTTTACAATTCGCAATTTTGGAATTGAATGTTTATCAGGGTATAATTTTTTTTTTAAATATGACCTTTATAGCTTTTTCCTCTTCGTACACTTGCAGACGTCTACTTGAATATTTTCAAAGAAAGCAGTAGTAAACTTGAGGTTTTTTGTATCTCCATAGCGCTTTTTTTTTCCTTGGAATGATACTAGTGACGGCCTAATGTGCTTCCTCTGATCCTCATAAATTGGATATCTTTTTAATAGATGTTCAGCAGCCATTTAATTGTGTGCCACAGTTACACTCATCAGTAGTTCGTAACTTTATCTTGTTCAACAGCTTTTAATAAAATCCTACGTGTCTCACTAGTTAAATATAAAGTCACTTCCCCTTTCGTTCCTTTTGGAACACGGAGCTACCTCAGTATCTGGTTCACTTTCAGGAAACCTACGTCAAAACTTTCAAGTTCTTTAGTAGCGGTGGTTTCTGTAGTAATTTGTTTGGCGCGATGAGGTTGCTAGTCTCAAGTATAACCTCATCTTAGCCGCCTCTTACGATTTGCCTGAGAGAGCAGGTCTTGTTCTTTCTTTGTACTCCAATAAGACTAGACTCTCAGTAGAGGTGTGTGATTATTGTAAGTTTAAGAAACACTGTGTTAAATTTTAAAATTGTTTAAAAAAATATGAATAAGCATTTTCAAAACAAATGTGTATTCTAACCTCTGTAAACACAACACAATAATACACTTCTAAGACATTTTTTAATTCTGATTCTTATGGCGCTGCATTTAACAAAAAATTATCGTAGTAATTATCTGTTGCTTCCTTTCTTTTGTTATAAAGGTTACTTACCCGGAAAATCCCCATCTCCTGTAGTTGTTGTCCCTAACGTTGATGTTATCATCTGTGGTGTTGGTAGGACTGTATTGATTGATAAAATCGTTTCTGAATCGATGTATGTAGACATATTGAATGGTAGAGTTGTTGTAGAATCCAGTGTTGCTGTCAATGAAGTTGTTGTTGTTGTGAATGATGGGCTTGCGGTGGTGAAGATTTTGATGGCTGGTGTGGTGGCTGAAGTGATTATTGTTGGTCTCTTTGTTAAAACGGATGAAACTTGTGTTGTTGCAAATGGTCGTGTTGTTGTTGATTGTGTTGTAGTGGCGGCAGTCGTTAGTAATATCGAAGGCGACACTTCTATTAATAGCTTAGTGGTGGATATGATGGTGGCAGGGAATGCTGAAGATGAATCTGCTGCTATTGCTGCTGCATCTGCATTCGCTGGTGGCGAGGCTGCTAATGGAGCTATCGTTGTAGCATGAGTAACGGCTGGCGTTAAAGCTGAGGAAAATATTATCGTTGGATTCGTTGTGGTAGTAGCAGCGACTGGTGCTGTTGTAGATAAAGATGATGTTGTTTGCGTTGATGAAATGATGTCGGCAGTAGTTGGCATTGTTGTCATAACGATAGATTCTCCATTTTTTGTTTCAGTGAAGACGTTTGAAGTCAATCTGGACGTTGTAAATTGTTCTTCTGCAACATTTGATGTAGCGTTAACGAACGAACTTATTGGTGGAGCCATTTTCGCGCTCGAAAATAAAAGTGTCCTTGCCGTTCGGAATGTATCGTCTGCTGTTTGAAATAGAGGGACTACGAACGTTGGAGGCTGAATTGTTCCTTGCATTATCGATGTTTCTGGTGTAAATTTTGAAGTTACCGATTTGCTGGTTGTTTTTTCCGATGTAAATGATGTTTTTGATGGTGGAGTTTCTGTGTTTAAATATGGCGCACTTCTTGTTCGTAATGTAATGTCTGTTGTGTTTGTTAGAGCAAGCAAAAATGTTGTAGGCGATAAGGTTGTCATTGATCTTGATGATCCTGCTGTAGTCGTTGTTGCCATGGATAAAATTGTGCTGTTTACAGTTGTAGCTGCTGATGTATTGCTTGCGGTCGTCAGCTGTGTTTATTGTGTTTCTGGTGCGGTTGTTAAAGGAGTTGAATTTCCTGTTAATGATGTTGAACTACCTGTTGTTGCAGACATTACCGAATTTGTTGTAATTGTCGTTCCTACTGGAACGGAAGTGGTTGACGGTGGAGGCGTGGCTATTGGTGACATGAGTTCTGGTGAGGTGCCTAATTCTGTTGCTGGTAGAGAAAGTCCTGATGAGGTTGCGATAGCTGTTGTTGGTTGCGGTAGTGCTGATGAAGAGGATAATGTTGTTGTTTGCGATAGTACTAATGAGGTTGTTAAGGGTGTTGGCTGTTGTAGTGACTGCTGTGGCGGTCCTGAAGTAGCCCCTGTTAAGCCAGAACCATCAGCTTTTTCTGCTGAAGGTGAGAAAGAGAACAGAGACGTCTATTATATTGTTGCTTTGTCAGCATCTATCTATCTATCTATCTATCTATCTATCTATCTATCTATCTATCTATCTATCTATCTATCTATCTATCTATCTATCTATCTATCTATCTATCTATCTATCTATCTGTCTGTCTGTCTGTCTGTCTGTCGGTCGGTCTGTCTGTCTGTCATTCGGTCGGTATATCTATCTATCTATCTATCTATCTATCTATCTATCTATCTATCTATCTATCTATCTATCTATCTATCTATCTATCTATCTATCTATCTATCTATCTATCTATCTATCTATCTATCTATCTATCTGTCTGTCTATCTATCTATCTATCTATCTGTCTGTCTGTCGGTCGGTCTGTCTGCCGGTCGGTCTGTCGGTCGATCTGTCTGTCTGTCTGTCTGTTCTATCTATCTATCTATCTATCTATCTATCTGTCTGTCTGTCTGTCTGTCGGTCGGTCGGTCGGTCGGTCGGTCTATCTATCTATCTTTCTATCTGTCGGTCGGTCTGTCGGTCAGTCGGTTGATCTGTCTGTCTGTTCTATCTATCTATCTATCTATCTATCTATCTATCTATCTATCTATCTATCTATCTATCTATCTATCTATCTATCTATCTATCTATCTATCTATCTATCTATCTATCTATCTGTCGGTCGGTCTGTCGGTCTGTCGGTCGGTCGGTCGATCTGTCTGTCTGACTGTTCTATCTATCTATCTATCTATCTATCTATCTATCTATCTATCTATCTATCTATCTATCTATCTATCTATCTATGTATCTATCTATCTATCTATCTATCTATCTATCTATCTATCTATCTGTCTGTCTCTGTCTGCATGTCTGTCTGTACGTATATGTAGCGAAATGGTTTTGTTGTTTAGAGGGAGAAAGTGTACGTATGACAGACTTGATGGAAGAATAAAAGATAATCTCTAGAGGAAACTCTTCCAGACTGCAGGTTGAATGCACAGTCTCTCCTCGGGAATTAGTCCACTCAAAAAAAACTTTCTAAGAGAATTCTGGTGAAACTCTGAGTCCACTCTTTTTAAAATGATTCTTGAGTAGTGCCCAAACGTTTTTAATTGGGTTTAGGTCGGGACTATTGCTGGGCCACTTCAGCACTATCACATTCTTCTCTTGCAGCCATGCTTTGGTGGTATGAGCTGTATGCTTTGGGTCATTGTCATGTTGAAATGTGCACACATCGGGGTACATGACCTGCATAAATGGCAGAAGGTGTCCCTCTAGTATGTCGATGTACCTTTCTTTCGTGAGAATTCCTGTGAAAACACACAGTGGGGTGGCACCTCTTGCTGCCACCCCTCCCCAAAGATGGAATTTATGGGTATGTTTCGGTCGCTGGTACACAGGCGTTACAGAGTCTTTCATCCAAATATTTATTTGAGCAGGATAAGACCAAACAGAACATTCATCTGAAAAAATCACATTGTCCCATGACAAATTTTGGTGTTCGTGGCACCAGTTCAAGTGCATCTGTTTGTGAGTCTCTGTGAGAAATGGTGACGAAATTACCCGCTTTTTTGTGTAATTCATCCTGTGTAGCTCCCGGTTGACAGTAGCATTAGATACTTCTGGGTTTCCCAAATCGATCATGCACTGCCGTATGTTTTCTACACTCTTCATTGGCCCAGCCCGAACGATTTGGGCGAGACGCCGATGGTCCTTTGTGTCCACAATTCTTGACCCCCCACTACCTTCTTTTCGCTCGATTCCATTACCTGCTTTTAATTTACTCACAACTCTGTAGACAGTCCGCTCAGGAATGTTCAAGGTTTTAGAAATGTTGGAACATGTTTGATTTCCTTCATTCCAAAGCTGTGAAATTAACATACACTTTGACTTTGTGTCCATTTTCTGCCACTAGCATTAGAAATTGTCGTCTGCTCTATTATCAAGGGACTGTACTCTACGCTAATTTTTTTTTAACTTTTGGTAGTGTTTGCTCACTTAAGTGGAGTGTAAATTTGGGGCAGAACATGCATATTTAATTAGATTTCAGCATATTTAGCTGAGCAATATGACTGCCATTTTTTTTGCAAAGTACTGTATATTCAAATGTACAACTATATGTTCCCTAATCTATGAATGGTTCTGAACCATGTCAGAATTAATTTGTCATCACAGGACAATGGGAATATTCTGTAGTGGTTCTGCTGGCATGTTCAGATACTCATCTCAAATGCTGAATTTATGTAGTCTTGTTGTCAGGGGTTCAATATGGCCCAGCACTTCAGGTCCCGCAAGTTCTTTTTAGGGTTTCAGAGGATGGCAAGTTGCTTCTTCTCCGTCTTGACACAGGGCTCATCACCAACTGGGATGGAGTATGTCTGCCCTTGAGAACACTGCATATGCTTTAGTCTTCTGGTATGACAACCTGATAGGACTGGATTGACAAACAATCGAAGCTCCATTAGTAATCATGCCAGAGAAGTCATTTCCCATATTTGCTGGACGCTAATCGTCCATCAGAAATCTAACAACATTCATAGTTAACATCACTAACAAAGTGCTGTCTATTATCTATTATAGCATAACTGACATTATAAGCATACAGGTGGGTCTCAACCTATATCCGGCTTCCAGCTGGTTTACCGCAGTGATTTTCAACATATGGGCTGTTAGCTTCACCCACTGTGAAGTTTGGGGCAGTGGTCATCAAAAGTTTGAGAACCACTGGTCTACCTTGTGCCCATAGAGCAATAAAATCAATTTGGGGTCACTGTCAACAATGGTTTGAGAACCACTGGGTAATAGTTTTCTATTCTGCTGTAACATGTTGGGGTGTCATTGTTGCTAAGGTTTGAGAACCACTGAATTACAAGTCAGTCAACATATTCATTTATAAAATTGGCTACAGTGCTGTTGCCCATTATTACATAGTTCTAAGTTTATGTGATAGGCATTCATATACCTTATTAATACCATCATAACATAGGATACATGCACATTAACACATTAAAATATAATTAATGAGGATATTTGCAGAAATCAGTTCAGGATTAAAATATGACAAGGATAATCATGGCTGAAATCATACAGTAGAAGTTAGTAGAAATTATTCAGTATAAAACAGGACAAGGGTAGTTCATACATGAAACTTTCAGTATACATAATGTTGTTGTCTCCTGTACAAAATCAAGGATATTAATTTCTGTCACAGTGAAAAACAAAAGATACTGACATGATATGTTGCAGATAAACATATGATTAATTCATGTTATTCATATAACAATATAGATCACTTACTCGCTCAGGCAAGCACCCTTGCTGTGTTAAAATTGGACCGTACCCCTCTGCAATTTCATAGACAGGACCATCTTTGTCCAGGCCGGTCGGTCTGCCGGCTAGTGAGAGAATCGCGCCTAAGTTGGCTGGGTTTTAAATTCAAGCCGGTCTGCCAGTCTAGGCTGCCGCTTTGTGAATCCTGCGCTTCGAGAATCGCGCCTTGAGAATCGCGCCTAATTCCTCCAGGTTTCTGTTTGGTGGCCTTAATTTGCATACGTGAGGGGTGGGGCGCCTGACCTATTTTTGATATTACGTTCCATCCCCCCAAACTGGTCATACTCCATGGTGGTTGCTAAGGTCAAAGGTCAAACGACAATATACCGCGCTCCTATCCATTGGCTAAACTGTAATTATTCAGGGCGCGGAAGTTCACAGCGGTAAAAGGTCACAGTGGTTTGCTGGTAACCTCGATTTAAGATAAAGCCTACACTCTGCTTGCAATGCGGTCTATAGCAAATAGTTTTGCATGATGAGGTTGCCAACCTCATACACAACCTTATTTTAGTCATATTACTTGACCGGCCTAAGGACACATACCTATCTCCCCAGGTATGAGAGCGTGTATGTTCCTTTATCGCTGTTTCTCCAGTGACAGAGAAAGATAAGTCTACCATTTGTTCCTGCCCACCAGGTACCAAGGAAATTTGAACCCGCTTCACTTTCTGATCCCAGAGAGTGGGTGAGGTTATTGGAACTGACTGAAGACTAAGTGCTTGAGGCTCATGTTCCTCTTTAGCCGTTTCTCCCGTGTTAACAGAAGATATTCCTGAAACATGTTTCATCCCACCAGGTACCAAGAAACTCTGGCCCGGCTTCACTTTCTGCATGCAGATAGTGGGTGAGACTATCAAAACTTGTTCAGAATTAAGTGCACTGGGGTGGTCATCCCCTTTGCACTCTTCCAACTTTTCAGTAAAAATATTGGAAGATGAGTTAGGCATTGGAGTCTCCATAGCCTGTTCAGTCACGCCGTCTCTGGATCGTGCTGAGTCTCCTAAGATGATATATTTCCCTCCTTGAGGTATGGGGTAAATTCGTTCATCTAATATTGCGGCCTTTACTTTGCCGTTTACAAAGTCCGACCTAACTTCTACATAAGCTAAAGGCAAACTCATCCTCCTGTTGTTTATCATGGGTGCTGTTACCTCAACATCCTCTTCAGTGACTTGATCAGGGTCAACGACAGAGGCTGAGACAAGGGCATCACACCCAAGACCTTGATAATACAAACAGGTGATTTCTTCTCCATTTACTGTGGCAGTCTCCACATTCTGAGAATACCTGTATCCACTCCGGGCCTTCGTCAAGTTCCCATCCATGGTAGGGACCTTAGCTTTGTATGAAGCATGTGGGATTGGGTCTTGGCGCCTACAGTCTAACCGATGTAGGGTGGCCGACAGGTGATGCTCAAGGACATCCCTTCCCTTCCCATAGGGTTGCGTAATCCTTTTCTGTTGAGTGATCCTATTTGGTTGAGCGATCCTATTTACTTGAGCGATCCTATTTACCAGGTTGTTGGTGCGGTTGTTTTTGGTATGCCTGTTGTGAGTTTTTGCTGAGGATGCGGAAGGTCTCTTCGGATTATCAGCAGCAATGTGCTTAATCTTGTTTTCAGAATAGTCTAGATGTCTCTGTTTAGATATCCTAGCCTCTGCTCTGTCTGAGCCTGAATTCTGAGACATAGACTTGGCTTCATGTGGTGCAGTTATATTTACTGCTGAGGGTGGTGATGGAATTGGCAAAGGAGTGGCATGATGAGTTTTTCTAGATTCAAGTTTATCCCTGGATTCCATTTTTGTAGGTTGAAACTGAGTTTCCATTTCTTGCAGTTCTTCCTTACACTGGAGGGATTTTTCTTGTCTTTGTCTCTCATGTTCCACATTCTCTTCCTTGCATTTTGCTCTCCATTCGTTCTGTTGCCCCATTATGCTCATGAAACATTCTACCTGTTCCGAGACATAATTTTCCAGCAAACTTCCCGAGAAGCCAGATAATTTTCCAATCTTATATGATTGCGCTGTCCATTTCTTCAGTCCTTCTATCTCATTCATTTTAACAGCAGTGGTTTTGCTATCAAATAAATACAGGCCTGAATACTTTCTATAGCCGTAACTAAACTAAAGTATTTTAACAACCTATGTTATTTAAAACCAGCATACATAAAATATAACTTAAATATTAGTTAACAACATGTAACTAATAACCAGCAGTACCACCAAGAATAGTTTTCATAACATAACTTAAAAAACTCCGCCTATGCCGGTCCCAAGCCCGGATGAAAAAGGAGGAGGGCGGCCTGCATGGAGGCCGTAAGGAGGCAGCCCCTCCACCATGCAAAGGCACAACAGGCCAATCACCTGTTTGCTTTAAACCACGATTATGAGTAACACAAGAGAGAAAGCCGGACTGATTCTAAAGGCGACGAACTGGAACGGACTACGGACTACGACTTATGGAACAGGGAACACAAGAAGTATAAATGGGAAGGAAGAGGAGCTGGTGGAAGAGATGAGGAAAGCAAAACTAGAAATCCTGGCTATAACGGAAACAAAGAAAAAAGGACAAGGAGTCATGGATCTCAATGGCAACACGCTGCTCTACAGTGGTGTACCCATATCCGAAAGAGCTAAAAAAGGGTGTGGGTTGCATTGTGGCCCAAAATCAAAAAGATAGTATCAAGGGGTGGAACTTTGTCTCAGAGCGCATTATGGTTGTGAAACTAAAAGAAGGAGAAACCATAGTCAACCTGGTCATTGTGTATGGGCCAAATGAGGATGAGAGAGCAGAGGTCAAGGATGAATTCTTCGAGCTGCTTCAAAGGACAGTGGATGACTGCCTAGATGAAGTTATCATGCTCGGAGATTTTAATGCCAGAGTTGGAAATGACCATGCTAGATGGGGTGGAGTTATCGGAAGATATGGAGAAGATACTCTCAATGACAATGGAAAGCGACTCCTTAGATTCTGCAGTGAGCAGAATCTGATCATTACAAACACAAAGTTCCCCCATAAGCGCATACATGCATTCACTAGATGTGAACCAACAAAGAATGAGAAGTCAGTGATCGACTATGCCATTGTTCGGAGAAGCTCATTCAAATATGTCCGAGATGCAAGAGTCTGGAGGGGGCCAGAGATTGGAAGTGATCACTACCTGCTAACAATCAAACGAACAACTGAAAGAGTTGCTCAGCCTAGGAACTGCTCAACATCACGCAAGAAACCAAGTAAACGAGCAGGAGAAATGAGCATTAGGACCTACAAGCTGAGAGAGCCAGAAATTAAGACCAGATATCAGGGGCTTATTGCTGCAGCGGTGAGCAACACAGAAGAACAACCTGATGACTTGGAAACCCTCTGGATTAAATTCAAGGATATCATAAAGACAGCTGCTGCAGAAGCATGTGGTGAAGTCCGACTTGGGAACCAGAGAAAGAGGACACCTTGGTGGACAGAGGAAGTCAAAGAGAAAATAAGAGAGAAGGAAATGGCATGGAAACAATATTTAGGAGCTAAAAACACAACAGGACAAATGGAAAAATATAGAGAATATGTGACACTCAGAACAGAAGTAAAGAACAAAGTGCTAGCAGCAAAACAGAAGTCCTGGGAAGAATTTGGAGAAAAGCTAGAAAAAGATACACAAGAAAACCAGAAATTGTTCTATAAGACCCTAAAGAACATGAGGAAGGAAAAACAATGCCCTCTCAAATTTATAAAGGACAAGCAAGGCAAATTGCTTACTGCCCCGAAGGAAGTAATGGAAAGATGGAAAGAATATTTCTCAGAACTCCTTGATGGTGAGCAAGGTCAAACATCAGAAATCATAACCACTAGCACAGAAGAGGAAACCAATGATGATGAAGATGACATAAAGATGGAAGAACTGAAGGCAGCACTGGAGAAAATCAAGATGGGCAAAGCAGCAGGGCATGATGGTATAACACCAGAAATGGTTAAGTACATGGGAGCATCAGGCGACCTGTTACTCTTAAGGGTCCTACAGGCAGCATGGTGCAACAAGACCATACCAAAGGATTGGGAGATCGCCATCATAACACCAATTTTCAAAAAGGGTGACAATCGACAGTGTGGAAACCATAGAGGCATATCCCTTCTCAGTGTCCCTGGAAAAATCTACTCTAGAATCCTAGAGCAGAGACTCCGACGCCTAGCTGAGCCACAGTTGGATGAGGTCCAGTGCGGATTCCGAGCAAACCGAAGTACTCAAGACCTAATCTTCACACTCAGACAGCTGAGTGAAAAGGCCCTTGAGTATAAGAGTGAGATCCATCTTTGTTTCATAGATCTGGAAAAGGCGTTTGACAGGGTCCCTTAGAGCAAACTTTGGGACTGTTTGGCAAGGAAGAATATTCCAGCACCTCTGATTCATGCTATACAGAGCTTCTACAAGTCTTGCAGAAATTATGTGAGGACAGCAAACCATAAGTCAGAAGAGTTCAGGACCACCACTGGTGTAAGACAAGGTGATATCCTATCACCTTACCTCTTCATACTCCTTATGGACGATGTCATCAAGGCATGTAAGGAGAGAACAAGAAAGTATTCAGTGGGGTACTGGAAGATGAGACAGGTCTATATTTCAGAGCTGGCATTTGCTGATGATGTTGCCCTGATTGCTAAATCAGAGGCACATCTCCAATCCAACCTGCAAGTCTGGAAGGAAGAGCTGGAGAAGAGAGGGATGGTCATAAGCAGCTCTAAAACAAAATCCATGGTGATATCACGAGAAGAAAGAAGACATCGGATTAAGCTGGGAGAACGGGTCCTGGAGCGGGTCGACCACTTTAGATACCTCGGAGCTATTATAGACCGAGGGGGAGGCGTCAGAGAAGAGTTGGCCACTCGGGGAGCAGCAGCTGGGAGACTTTTTCAGGCCATGGGTCGAGGATTCCTCAGCGGGAGAGAGGTTGGTGGGAAGGCGAGGGTGGCTGTGTGCCGCTCCACCTATGTCCCAGTCTTGACATATGGATGCGAGTCATGGGCAATGACTACAACCCATAAAAGCCAGATCCAAACCTCAGAAATGAGGTATCTGAGGAAGGTGGTTGAAGTAACAAGAAGAGACATGGTACGCAACCAGACGATACGTCAAGGCCTAAAATGCCACCCCCTACAGACCCAAGTGGAGCAGTCCCAACTGGGATGGTTTGGCCGTGTCTGCGGAGTGGGAGAGGATCGGCTGCCACGACGGGCATGGGAAACGGAGAGCCGGGGATCCAGACCCCGGGGGCGGCTCGGGGTCCGCTGGGGGGACAACATTAGACAATCTTTGAAGGACCGAGGCCTAGAGTGGAGCCGGGCCAGGAGGGGGACAGCCGATGGAATAGTCTGGCGCTCTCTCTTCCAAACCTCTACACCTCACGGTAGAAGGGGAACGACTAAGTAAGTAAGTAAGTACATAACTTAAAATCTGTTTTTCTTGTAAAAATGTATGTGTAATTTAGTCTAGGGTAATTTATATGTCCCCTCTTTAATCTAATCCTAGACTTGGACACCAATAAGTGACAAGTACCTACAGCAGTAGTGGTCTAGGAAAGATAAGAGTTTTCATATCTCAGACAAGTGTCTAAATATGAAAAAAGTAAATCCCGGACACGAGCGTCCCAGTGTAGCGAAATGGTTTTGTTGTTTAGAGGGAGAAAGTGTACGTATGACAGACTTGATGGAAGAATAAAAGATAATCTCTAGAGGAAACTCTTCCAGACTGCAGGTTGAATGCACAGTCTCTCCTCGGGAATTAGTCCACTCAAAAAAAACTTTCTAAGAGAATTCTGGTGAAACTAAACAGGATATTCTCTAGGCGATAAATTCTTTATCCGATATCCTACAAAGGACTATGTATAGTACATATAGATGGACAAGAGATTTGGTGCACAGCCACATTAAAAATATCCTGACCCAATAGTGTTATTTAATTTTGGCTCTGCCCCCAGGGTGTAGATTTATGTGACTAAAACTATACAACCCAATTAAATATTACAAAGAAAATAACAACAGACTCTGTTATGTAAAGTTTATTATGTTCCCTAATCTATGAATGGTTCTGAACCATGTCAGAATTAATTTGTCATCACAGGACAATGGGAATATTCTGTAGTGGTTCTGCTGGCATGTTCAGATACTCATCTCAAATGCTGAATTTATGTAGTCTTGTTGTCAGGGGTTCAATATGGCCCAGCACTCCAGGTCCCGCAAGTTCTTTTTAGGGTTTCAGAGGATGGCAAGTTGCTTCTTCTCCGTCTTGACACAGGGCTCATCACCAACTGGGATGGAGTATGTCTGCCCTTGAGAACACTGCATATGCTTTAGTCTTCTGGTATGACAACCTGATAGGACTGGATTGACAAACAATCGAAGCTCCATTAGTAATCATGCCAGAGAAGTCATTTCCCATATTTGCTGGACGCTAATCGTCCATCAGAAATCTAACAACATTCATAGTTAACATCACTAACAAAGTGCTGTCTATTATCTATTATAGCATAACTGACATTATAAGCATACAGGTGGGTCTCAACCTATATCCGGCTTCCAGCTGGTTTACCGCAGTGATTTTCAACATATGGGCTGTTAGCTTCACCCACTGTGAAGTTTGGGGCAGTGGTCATCAAAAGTTTGAGAACCACTGGTCTACCTTGTGCCCATAGAGCAATAAAATCAATTTGGGGTCACTGTCAACAATGGTTTGAGAACCACTGGGTAATAGTTTTTCTATTCTTCTGTAACATGTTTGGGTGTCATTGTTGCTAAGGTTTGAGAACCACTGAATTACAAGTCAGTCAACATATTCATTTATAAAATTGGCTACAGTGCTGTTGCCCATTATTACATAGTTCTAAGTTTATGTGATAGGCATTCATATACCTTATTAATACCATCATAACATAGGATACATGCACATTAACACATTAAAATATAATTAATGAGGATATTTGCAGAAATCAGTTCAGGATTAAAATATGACAAGGATAATCATGGCTGAAATCATACAGTAGAATTTAGTAGAAATTATTCAGTATAAAACAGGACAAGGGTAGTTCATACATGAAACTTTCAGTATACATAATGTTGTTGTCTCCTGTACAAAATCAAGGATATTAATTTCTGTCACAGTGAAAAACAAAAGATACTGACATGATATGTTGCAGATAAACATATGATTAATTCATGTTATTCATATAACAATATAGATCACTTACTCGCTCAGGCAAGCACCCTTGCTGTGTTAAAATTGGACCGTACCCCTCTGCAATTTCATAGACAGGACCATCTTTGTCCAGGCCGGTCGGTCTGCCGGCTAGTGAGAGAATCGCGCCTAAGTTGGCTGGGTTTTAAATTCAAGCTGGTCTGCCAGTCTAGGCTGCCGCTTTGTGAATCCTGCGCTTCGAGAATCGCGCCTTGAGAATCGTGCCTAATTCCTCCAGGTTTCTGTTTGGTGGCCTTAATTTGCATACGTGAGGGGTGGGGCGCCTGACCTATTTTTGATATTACGTTCCATCCCCCCAAACTGGCCATACTCCATGGTGGTTGCTAAGGTCAAAGGTCAAACGACAATATACCGCGCTCCTATCCATTGGCTAAACTGTAATTATTCAGGGCGCGGAAGTTCACAGCGGTAAAAGGTCACAGTGGTTTGCTGGTAACCTCGATTTAAGAAAAAGGAATTTCAGAAGAAAATGGGAGATCTCCTGATGTGTTCTGACGAGTGGTAGATATTCTAGAGAATTTAGAGAGAAGGAATGTTTTGGTATGAGAAAAGATTGACAGAGAGAAAAGAAGGCGAATACACTTCGTGACATAGGCCCCCTTTTAAAAGTTATGCCTACGGCTAACTTAAGTTGAGCCGACTATTCTCTTCTGTCTGCTAATACCTTCCTGTTTCATATCTCTTGTTAATTCAATCTCAGTGTTTCCTCTTTTCCCTCTGTCGAACGGTATGCCTGTAATCAACACATGTCTATCCGTTTCCTCATTGTCAAGGAGTTGAGGTATGTTAAGCAATCCTGCTCGTATGATCTTCCCTCTCTTATGTTCCTCCTTGTGGACTCTACATTGTAGCTTGCCTCCTGGCAAAGAGCTTGCATTAAAGCCTACACTCTGCTTGCAATGCGGTCTATAGCAAATAGTTTTGCATGATGAGGTTGCCAACCTCATACACAACCTTATTTTAGTCATATTACTTGACCGGCCTAAGGACACATACCTATCTCCCCAGGTATGAGAGCGTGTATGTTCCTTTATCGCTGTTTCTCCAGTGACAGAGAAAGATAAGTCTACCATTTGTTCCTGCCCACCAGGTACCAAGGAAATTTGAACCCGCTTCACTTTCTGATCCCAGAGAGTGGGTGAGGTTATTGGAACTGACTGAAGACTAAGTGCTTGAGGCTCATGTTCCTCTTTAGCCGTTTCTCCCGTGTTAACAGAAGATATTCCTGAAACATGTTTCATCCCACCAGGTACCAAGAAACTCTGGCCCGGCTTCACTTTCTGCATGCAGATAGTGGGTGAGACTATCAAAACTTGTTCAGAATTAAGTGCACTGGGGTGGTCATCCCCTTTGCACTCTTCCAACTTTTCAGTAAAAATATTGGAAGATGAGTTAGGCATTGGAGTCTCCATAGCCTGTTCAGTCACGCCGTCTCTGGATCGTGCTGAGTCTCCTAAGATGATATATTTCCCTCCTTGAGGTATGGGGTAAATTCGTTCATCTAATATTGCGGCCTTTACTTTGCCGTTTACAAAGTCCGACCTAACTTCTACATAAGCTAAAGGCAAACGCATCCTCCTGTTGTTTATCATGGGTGCTGTTACCTCAACATCCTCTTCAGTGACTTGATCAGGGTCAACGACAGAGGCTGAGACAAGGGCATCACACACAAGACCTTGATAATACAAACAGGTGATTTCTTCTCCATTTACTGTGGCAGTCTCCACATTCTGAGAATACCTGTATCCACTCCGGGCCTTCGTCAAGTTCCCATCCATGGTAGGGACCTTAGCTTTGTATGAAGCATGTGGGATTGGGTCTTGGCGCCTACAGTCTAACCGATGTAGGGTGGCCGACAGGTGATGCTCAAGGACATCCCTTCCCTTCCCATAGGGTTGCGTAATCCTTTTCTGTTGAGTGATCCTATTTGGTTGAGCGATCCTATTTACTTGAGCGATCCTATTTACCAGGTTGTTGGTGCGGTTGTTTTTGGTATGCCTGTTGTGAGTTTTTGCTGAGGATGCGGAAGGTCTCTTCGGATTATCAGCAGCGATGTGCTTAATCTTGTTTTCAGAATAGTCTAGATGTCTCTGTTTAGATATCCTAGCTTCTGCTCTGTCTGAGCCTGAATTCTGAGACATAGACTTGGCTTCATGTGGTGCAGTTATATTTACTGCTGAGGGTGGTGATGCAACTGGCAAAGGAGTGGCATGATGAGTATTCCTAGATTCAAGTTTATCCCTGGATTCCATTTTTGTAGGTTGAAACTGAGTTTCCATTTCTTGCAGTTCTTCCTTACACTGGAGGGATTTTTCTTGTTTTTGTCTCTCATGTTCCACATTCTCTTCCTTGCATTTTGCTCTCCATTCGTTCTGTTGCCCCATTATGCTCATGAAACATTCTACCTGTTCCGAGACATAATTTTCCAGCAAACTTCCCGAGAAGCCAGATAATTTTCCAATCTTATATGATTGCGCTGTCCATTTCTTCAGTCCTTCTATCTCATTCATTTTAACAGCAGTGGTTTTGCTATCAAATAAATACAGGCCTGAATACTTTCTATAGCCGTAACTAAACTAAAGTATTTTAACAACCTATGTTATTTAAAACCAGCATACATAAAATATAACTTAAATATTAGTTAACAACATGTAACTAATAACCAGCAGTACCACCAAGAATAGTTTTCATAACATAACTTAAAAAACTCCGCCTATGCCGGTCCCAAGCCCGGATGAAAAAGGAGGAGGGCGGCCTGCATGGAGGCCGTAAGGAGGCAGCCCCTCCACCATGCAAAGGCACAACAGGCCAATCACCTGTTTGCTTTAAACCACGATTATGAGTAACACAAGAGAGAAAGCCGGACTGATTCTAAAGGCGACGAACTGGAACGGACTACGGACTACGACTTATGGAACAGGGAACACAAGAAGTATAAATGGGAAGGAAGAGGAGCTGGTGGAAGAGATGAGGAAAGCAAAACTAGAAATTCTGGCTATAACGGAAACAAAGAAAAAAGGACAAGGAGTCATGGATCTCAATGGCAACACGCTGCTCTACAGTGGTGTACCCATATCCGAAAGAGCTAAAAAGGGTGTGGGTTGCATTGTGGCCCAAAATCAAAAAGATAGTATCAAGGGGTGGAACTTTGTCTCAGAGCGCATTATGGTTGTGAAACTAAAAGAAGGAGAAACCATAGTCAACCTGGTCATTGTGTATGGGCCAAATGAGGATGAGAGAGCAGAGGTCAAGGATGAATTCTTCGAGCTGCTTCAAAGGACAGTGGATGACTGCCTAGATGAAGTTATCATGCTCGGAGATTTTAATGCCAGAGTTGGAAATGACCATGCTAGATGGGGTGGAGTTATCGGAAGATATGGAGAAGATACTCTCAATGACAATGGAAAGCGACTCCTTAGATTCTGCAGTGAGCAGAATCTGATCATTACAAACACAAAGTTCCCCCATAAGCGCATACATGCATTCACTAGATGTGAACCAACAAAGAATGAGAAGTCAGTGATCGACTATGCCATTGTTCGGAGAAGCTCATTCAAATATGTCCGAGATGCAAGAGTCTGGAGGGGGCCAGAGATTGGAAGTGATCACTACCTGCTAACAATCAAACGAACAACTGAAAGAGTTGCTCAGCCTAGGAACTGCTCAACATCACGCAAGAAACCAAGTAAACGAGCAGGAGAAATGAGCATTAGGACCTACAAGCTGAGAGAGCCAGAAATTAAGACCAGATATCAGGGGCTTATTGCTGCAGCGGTGAGCAACACAGAAGAACAACCTGATGACTTGGAAACCCTCTGGATTAAATTCAAGGATATCATAAAGACAGCTGCTGCAGAAGCATGTGGTGAAGTCCGACTTGGGAACCAGAGAAAGAGGACACCTTGGTGGACAGAGGAAGTCAAAGAGAAAATAAGAGAGAAGGAAATGGCATGGAAACAATACTTAGGAGCTAAAAACACACAACAGGACAAATGGAAAAATATAGAGAATATGTGACACTCAGAACAGAAGTAAAGAACAAAGTGCTAGCAGCAAAACAGAAGTCCTGGGAAGAATTTGGAGAAAAGCTAGAAAAAGATGCACAAGAAAACCAGAAATTGTTCTATAAGACCCTAAAGAACATGAGGAAGGAAAAACAATGCCCTCTCAAATTTATAAAGGACAAGCAAGGCAAATTGCTTACTGCCCCGAAGGAAGTAATGGAAAGATGGAAAGAATATTTCTCAGAACTCCTTGATGGTGAGCAAGGTCAAACATCAGAAATCATAACCACTAGCACAGAAGAGGAAACCAATGGTGATGAAGATGACATAAAGATGGAAGAACTGAAGGCAGCACTGGAGAAAATCAAGATGGGCAAAGCAGCAGGGCATGATGGTATAACACCAGAAATGGTTAAGTACATGGGAGCATCAGGCGACCTGTTACTCTTAAGGGTCCTACAGGCAGCATGGTGCAACAAGACCATACCAAAGGATTGGGAGATCGCCATCATAACACCAATTTTCAAAAAGGGTGACAATCGACAGTGTGGAAACCATAGAGGCATATCCCTTCTCAGTGTCCCTGGAAAAATCTACTCTAGAATCCTAGAGCAGAGACTCCGACGCCTAGCTGAGCCACAGTTGGATGAGGTCCAGTGCGGATTCCGAGCAAACCGAAGTACTCAAGACCTAATCTTCACACTCAGACAGCTGAGTGAAAAGGCCCTTGAGTATAAGAGTGAGATCCATCTTTGTTTCATAGATCTGGAAAAGGCGTTTGACAGGGTCCCTTAGAGCAAACTTTGGGACTGTTTGGCAAGGAAGAATATTCCAGCACCTCTGATTCATGCTATACAGAGCTTCTACAAGTCTTGCAGAAATTATGTGAGGACAGCAAACCATAAGTCAGAAGAGTTCAGGACCACCACTGGTGTAAGACAAGGTGATATCCTATCACCTTACCTCTTCATACTCCTTATGGACGATGTCATCAAGGCATGTAAGGAGAGAACAAGAAAGTATTCAGTGGGGTACTGGAAGATGAGACAGGTCTATATTTCAGAGCTGGCATTTGCTGATGATGTTGCCCTAATTGCTAAATCAGAGGCACATCTCCAATCCAACCTGCAAGTCTGGAAGGAAGAGCTGGAGAAGAGAGGGATGGTCATAAGCAGCTCTAAAACAAAATCCATGGTGATATCACGAGAAGAAAGAAGACATCAGATTAAGCTGGGAGAACGGGTCCTGGAGCGGGTCGACCACTTTAGATACCTCGGAGCTATTATAGACCGAGGGGGAGGCGTCAGAGAAGAGTTGGCCACTCGGGGAGCAGCAGCTGGGAGACTTTTTCAGGCCATGGGTCGAGGATTCCTCAGCGGGAGAGAGGTTGGTGGGAAGGCGAGGGTGGCTGTGTGCCGCTCCACCTATGTCCCAGTCTTGACATATGGATGCGAGTCATGGGCAATGACTACAACCCATAAAAGCCAGATCCAAACCTCAGAAATGAGGTATCTGAGGAAGGTGGTTGAAGTAACAAGAAGAGACATGGTACGCAACCAGACGATACGTCAAGGCCTAAAATGCCACCCCCTACAGACCCAAGTGGAGCAGTCCCAACTGGGATGGTTTGGCCGTGTCTGCGGAGTGGGAGAGGATCGGCTGCCACGACGGGCATGGGAAACGGAGAGCCGGGGATCCAGACCCCGGGGGCGGCTCGGGGTCCGCTGGGGGGACAACATTAGACAATCTTTGAAGGACCGAGGCCTAGAGTGGAGCCGGGCCAGGAGGGGGACAGCCGATGGAATAGTCTGGCGCTCTCTCTTCCAAACCTCTACACCTCACGGTAGAAGGGGAACGACTAAGTAAGTAAGTAAGTACATAACTTAAAATCTGTTTTTCTTGTAAAAATGTATGTGTAATTTAGTCTAGGGTAATTTATATGTCCCCTCTTTAATCTAATCCTAGACTTGGACACCAATAAGTGACAAGTACCTACAGCAGTAGTGGTCTAGGAAAGATAAGAGTTTTCATATCTCAGACAAGTGTCTAAATATGAAAAAAGTAAATCCCAGACACGAGCGTCCCAGTGTAGCGAAATGGTTTTGTTGTTTAGAGGGAGAAAGTGTACGTATGACAGACTTGATGGAAGAATAAAAGATAATCTCTAGAGGAAACTCTTCCAGACTGCATGTTGAATGCACAGTCTCTCCTCGGGAATTAGTCCACTCAAAAAAAACTTTCTAAGAGAATTCTGGTGAAACTAAACAGGATATTCTCTAGGCGATAAATTCTTTATCCGATATCCTACAAAGGACTATGTATAGTACATATAGATGGACAAGAGATTTGGTGCACAGCCACATTAAAAATATCCTGACCCAATAGTGTTATTTAATTTTGGCTCTGCCCCCAGGGTGTAGATTTATGTGACTAAAACTATACAACCCAATTAAATATTACAAAGAAAATAACAACAGACTCTGTTATGTAAAGTTTATTATGTTCCCTAATCTATGAATGGTTCTGAACCATGTCAGAATTAATTTGTCATCACAGGACAATGGGAATATTCTGTAGTGGTTCTGCTGGCATGTTCAGATACTCATCTCAAATGCTGAATTTATGTAGTCTTGTTGTCAGGGGTTCAATATGGCCCAGCACTCCAGGTCCCGCAAGTTCTTTTTAGGGTTTCAGAGGATGGCAAGTTGCTTCTTCTCCGTCTTGACACAGGGCTCATCACCAACTGGGATGGAGTATGTCTGCCCTTGAGAACACTGCATATGCTTTAGTCTTTCTGGTATGACAACCTGATAGGACTGGATTGACAAACAATCGAAGCTCCATTAGTAATCATGCCAGAGAAGTCATTTCCCATATTTGCTGGACGCTAATCGTCCATCAGAAAATCTAACAACATTCATAGTTAACATCACTAACAAAGTGCTGTCTATTATCTATTATAGCATAACTGACATTATAAGCATACAGGTGGGTCTCAACCTATATCCGGCTTCCAGCTGGTTTACCGCAGTGATTTTCAACATATGGGCTGTTAGCTTCACCCACTGTGAAGTTTGGGGCAGTGGTCATCAAAAGTTTGAGAACCACTGGTCTACCTTGTGCCCATAGAGCAATAAAATCAATTTGGGGTCACTGTCAACAATGGTTTGAGAACCACTGGGTAATAGTTTTCTATTCTGCTGTAACATGTTGGGGTGTCATTGTTGCTAAGGTTTGAGAACCACTGAATTACAAGTCAGTCAACATATTCATTTATAAAATTGGCTACAGTGCTGTTGCCCATTATTACATAGTTCTAAGTTTATGTGATAGGCATTCATATACCTTATTAATACCATCATAACATAGGATACATGCACATTAACACATTAAAATATAATTAATAAGGATATTTGCAGAAATCAGTTCAGGATTAAAATATGACAAGGATAATCATGGCTGAAATCATACAGTAGAATTTAGTAGAAATTATTCAGTATAAAACAGGTCAAGGGTAGTTCATACATGAAACTTTCAGTATACAAAATGTTGTTGTCTCCTGTACAAAATCAAGGATATTAATTTCTGTCACAGTGAAAAACAAAAGATACTGACATGACATGTTTCAGATAAACATATGATTAATTCATGTTATTCATATAACAATATAGATCACTTACTCGCTCAGGCAAGCACCCTTGCTGTGTTAAAATTGGACCGTTCCCCTCTGCAATTTCATAGACAGGACCATCTTTGTCCAGGCCGGTCGGTCTGCCGGCTAGTGAGAGAATCGCGCCTAAGTTGGCTGGGTTTTAAATTCAAGCCGGTCTGCCAGTCTAGGCTGCCGCTTTGTGAATCCTGCGCTTCGAGAATCGCGCCTTGAGAATCGCGCCTAATTCCTCCAGGTTTCTGTTTGGTGGCGTTAATTTGCATACGTGAGGGGTGGGGCGCCTGACCTATTTTTGATATTACGTTCCATCCCCCCAAACTGGCCATACTCCATGGTGGTTGCTAAGGTCAAAGGTCAAACGACAATATACCGCGCTCCTATCCATTGGCTAAACTGTAATTATTCAGGGCGCGGAAGTTCACAGCGGTAAAAGGTCACAGTGGTTTGCTGGTAACCTCGATTTAAGAAAAAGGAATTTCAGAAGAAAATGGGAGATCTCCTGATGTGTTCTGACGAGTGGTAGATATTCTAGAGAATTTAGAGAGAAGGAATGTTTTGGTATGAGAAAAGATTGACAGAGAGAAAAGAAGGCGAATACACTTCGTGACAGTATATCTATCTGTTTATCAGCTGAAATTGAGGCTCTATTCTTCACGAGGAACGCAAAAGATAATGAATGAATTAATGAATAAATTATTAGCGCCCAGAACATCTGCCCATTTTAGGCTGTTTCTTGAACATTCTAAATATTAATATTTACTATAATGCAGTTGTTCCCAAACGGTGTGGTTCGAGAGGATGGCAGGTGTGGCCTGAAGATTCAAAGGCAAACAATGATTTTGAGAGATTTAAAAAAAATTCATATGCCAAAAATAAATATGGAGGTTATTTCTTATTTATTTTGTTACCTGTGATATAGAATTTTTCAGATTTTATTCTTACTTACTTACTTGGTCGTTCCCCTTCTACCGTGAGGTGTAGAGGTTTGGAAGAGAGAGCGCCAGATTATCCTATCGGCTGTCTTCCTCCTGGCCTGGTTCCATTCTAGTCCTCGGTCCTTCAAAGATAGTCTAATGTTGTCCTCCAAGCGGACTCTGGGTCGTCCTGGGGGGTCTGGATCCCTGGCTCTTTAATTTTTATTCAGTAGTATAAATTATTTTATATCAAATAGGTACAGTTCTCCACGACATATTGTTGTGAACAGGGATTTTCAGCTCTGACAAATATCAAAGACCAGAAAAGAGAAAGGCTTCTTTGTGGTGACGAGAAGATGAGAGTTTGTTTGTTTCAAATAAGACCTAATATAAATGAGTACCTGACAAAAACAAGCTCACGCCTCTCACTGAAATTGTATTTTTTGTGAATGATTAATTTTTTAATGTAGCTGTATTGTTTTATACTTTCTGGATGTCTCATGATCATTTTATAAAGTAATTGTGTTCTATGTTGTGAATAAAGCACTGCTAGGAGTTGATTTGTTGGTGTTTTTGAAGGTATTTCTTATCAACAAAATATTCGGTGGGAAGCTAGCAAAATTTTATTCCGAAAGTGTGGCCCAAAGAAAAAACGTTTGGGAATCCCTGCTAAATTGTATAACTAGTAAAAAAAAAAAAACAGCTTGTATTCAAAGACATTTCAGAAAATGGGGATTCACGGCTGTGACGAAGATGAGCGAGGGAAGGGGGGGGGGGGGGGGGGGGGAAGAAGGAGAGGAGGAGGAGAAGAAAAGTGGAGGATGACAGAAAATGAATATGAAGAGATGTCTTTGCCTAGAACAAAAGTGTACAACAGCAAGTCAATCAATCAACCAATACCATTTAGCTCCCCAAGGAGCATAGACCTTCAACAAACACATGCCAAGTCCTACTGTCACGTGTCATCAGCTCAAATTCTGTCCACGTTTTCCTCATTATTTTAACTTCTGTCTCCAGCTCTCTTTTCCGTGTGTGTTTTTTATTGGTCACCTCTGCGTCTCTTTCCCTGTGGATTCCAGAACAAGGGCTGCCTTGTAATGCTATCAACAGGTTTTTCTGTATGCCTTATCTATTGCCAGCGTCTTACAACAGCAAGAGAACATTTTAAAAAGCTGTCATTGTAAGTAAACTTTGACCTTTTGTGACAGGACAGAAAACCTCTCACTGAAAATGCATTCATTTGTCTGTTCATATTCTAACATGAGACCAAAACCACACGGAGAAGAGAAGTCGAGACATAAATGAAAGTGACGATAAAACATGGACAGATTTTGCGTGGATGACACAGTACAGGAGAACTTGGATTTGATTATGTTGAAGGCTTATATGGGGAGACGAAATCAAAACAAGTCCAGGAAAAGAACAGGAATATTTTAGGGACACAATAACTGCAAGGTTTCTCCTCTGTACAAGAATGAGCAAAACCATTCTTGGTAAAACTCAAGTAAGCTTGAAGATATTCGTGCGTCAAAAAGGGGGTCAGGTGATAATGATAATGTGACCTGTGAAGGAGCAGAACATTCAAACTATAAGGAGACAATGTGACCTAGGAAGCTATACTTGTTTTGGCCAATTTCTTCCACTGAGGAAGGTGTGGTCTTAGCAATCCACTTTCTTTTGGCGTGTTATGAGAAGAAGTCTGGTAGAATATATTGTGATAACAGGAAAGGTCGAAAATATTGTGATAACAGGAAAGGTAGAATATATTGTGATAACAGGAAAGGTAGAATATATTGTGATAACAGGAAAGGTAGAATATATTGTGATAACAGGAAAGGTAGAATATATTGTGATAACAGGAAAGGTAGAATATATTGTGATAACAGGAAAGGTAGAATATATTGTGATAACAGGAAAGGTAGAATATATTGTGATAACAGGAAAGGTAGAATATATTGTGATAACAGGAAAGGTAGAATATATTGTGATAACAGGAAAGGTAGAATATATTGTGATAACAGGAAAGGTAGAATATATTGTGATAACAGGAAAGGTAGAATATATTGTGATAACAGGAAAGGTCGAATATATTGTGATAACAGGAAAGGTCGAATATATTGTGATAACAGGAAAGGTAGAATATATTGTGATAACAGGAAAGGTAGAATATATTGTGATAACAGGAAAGGTAGAATATATTGTGATAACAGGAAAGGTAGAATATATTGTGATAACAGGAAAGGTAGAATATATTGTGATAACAGGAAAGGTAGAATATATTGTGATAACAGGAAAGGTAGAATATATTGTGATAACAGGAAAGGTAGAATATATTGTGATAACAGGAAAGGTAGAATATATTGTGATAACAGGAAAGGTAGAATATATTGTGGTAACAGGAAAGATAGAATATATTGTGATAACAGTAAAGGTAGAATATATTGTGATAACAGGAAAGGTAGAATATATTGTGATAACAGGAAAGGTAGAATATTGTGATAACAGGAAAGGTAGAATATATTGTGATAACAGGAAAGGTAGAATATATTGTGATAACATGAAAGGTAGAATATATTGTGATAACAGGAAAGGTAGAATATATTGTGATAACAGGAAAGGTAGAATATATTGTAATAACAGGAAAGGTAGAATATATTGTGATGACAGGAAAGGTAGAATATATTGTGATAACAGGAAAGATAAAAGGAAAATTACATAGAGGACGATAAAGAGGGAAGATACTGGGAAGCTTGACATCGTGGCATAGAGAGAAGTCAGCAACAGTATTGATAAATAATAATGTAGATAAAAAGTTGTGGAGAGACATGATCGGCCACGCCACCAGGCATTGTGCTTGAAGAAGATGGTCGTGACGGTGAAAAGTGGAGAGACACGCGACAATTTTGGATTTATGTTTTGTGCGTCTTTCAGAAGCGGAAATGTAGTGATGATGATGATAATGTGGATGATCTTGCTAATTCTAATATGACCACGTGACGAAGATGACCTACATTTTGCAGTTGCCAAGAAAGCTATGGTCACGATACCCGCAGACACAAGAATGAGACATGCACCAAGGACGATAACCAGACATCCCTTCGAGAACCTTCTATTGCTTTCTTTGTTCCTCGTTGTGGAGTCGGAGATGGCCTCATTGTGATCGGAATGGTCATTAGGTGACACATGGGGCAATGGTAAATTCGGCGCTATTTACAATTAAAATGTTTTGGAAAAAAAAATGAAAGAAAGAGATGCAGCGTTTCCATAAAACTAATAATGTGACTGGAACAGTTGTGTCGCTGATAATTCTTTGAACTTGACTGTAGACGATAGATAGATAGACAAACAAGTACAAGGGAAAAAAAACTAAACCAAAACACAAACAAACAAGCAAAATTAAAACCAGAGAAATAATTAAAAAACGAATTTTCAATAATCATCGTCATCCTCATTACCCTCATCATCACCTTCATCACCATCATCATCACCATCATCATCACCATCATTATCACCATCATCATCACCTTCATCACCATCATCATCACCATCACCAACATCATCATCATTATCATCATCACCATTTCCTTTGCGCTCCTTTCAGGGCCGCCATTTTAGCGGGTCCGAGTGTAGGAAGCATGCACTCAGCAATCAAATGCTCAGATAGCAGTGATTTCTGTAGCAATTTTTGTTTCCATGAGGAGGTTGACAGCCCCATGAACAACCTTATATTGGTCGCCTAGTACGACATGCCCGGCGGTGTAGTAGGCCTATTCTTTCATTGCATCTTCAGAGACCCCCCTACACTGTGTAAAAACGGGTTTATCCGATCCCTAAACAGGGAGGTTTTCTCTGTCCCGCGTAAATCTTATTTTCATTCGTCACCTTTCAACTTCCTAAGGAACACAGGCCTCCAACAAACGTATGCCAAGACTTCCTGTCCTGTGCCATCAGCTCAAGGTCTTTCCATACTTTCTTCATCTCCTTCATGTCTGTTTCCAGCTTTCATTGTTCCTATAACGTACGATCATTCCAGTTGTCGATTCTGGAGATTCTTCATAGAAGAAAAAAGGCGAGTCAGCCATACTTCTTTCGGCTTTCTCTGGAATGCATCATAAGCCCTTTTACCGCAGGGGCTTCTTTTGTCTTTGATGGGTGACCAGGAATATTTACTTTAGTTGACCTGTCAATTTTTGTTGTTGTTGTTTTTGTGGTTTAAGAATTTCTACAGAAAGTCGTTTTTTTACGTTTTACGTGGTAGGTCACAGTGTTACTATTCTTTGCCTCCCCTTTCGGGTCCCAGTGACACACGAGTGAGATGTTATTTCACTAATTAAAATACCTCATTGGAAGATTGAGGTCCAAAGATTATGTCGTTACCAGCTTGAATTTCTATTTTATTCTGCTTCTTTATCACCTTTCAGCTTCCGCGGAGCATGGGCCTTCAACAAGTACACGCGAAACCTTCTTGTGCTGTGATATCTTTTTAAAATCTTGCCTTGTCTTCTTTATTCCCATGATGACAATGCCAAATTCCTTTCTTCCCATGATGACAATGCCAAATTCCTTTCTTCCACTTTGATGGTCTTCGTCTATTCCTCTTTCCCTGGGGATCCTATAACAAGTCTGCCTTGATATACGATCAGCTGGTTTTTTCACGTGTCCTGTATAGCAAAACCGCAAGGTCTTTTTTATTTGGGCTTGCGCCCAAATATAACCGACGGTGCGCGCCTCGCAAAATTTAGGCAAAACTACTATTACATTTTTTTTTTAAATGTGTATCCTATCCAAAACCAGCCACAATTCTACAATTTTTTATTTTTTATTTCCCATCAATTCCTTACACGATTCCTGACCGCCAAGCAGGCAACACTCACTAGCAGGTTGTATCCATTTTTATTTATTTTAAAATGTTTCTTACTTAGCTATTCATTTCTTAATTTCTCTGACGAAGGCCTTGTGGCCGCAGCTTATGCAATTTTCTTTGTCTGTTGTCCTAGTAAGACAAATTACTTTTCCCTCATTTTTATTTAAATTCACCCACCAGTCAATTCCTCAAATTGCTCACCCAACTTTTCTTGTATTGTTCGTTCGAACAGTTGACATTGATGATCTTGTCACAACATTTCAATCCTACTATTCTTCGCCAGCATATTCTTTTCTTACTTTGCAATCTCCGGAGTCGGAGTCCCTAAGGCAGTCTAATGTCGATTCGACATTATTCTGGCAACTCCTGCGACATGGCTGGTACCAAACTGTATCGGCTACTGCCGTTCCTTTGGATCTACCGGCTGTGTGGAGAGGGGGAATATGCTGCATGGGCAACAGCTTGATCTCCATATAACTGTGCCCAAGCTCGCGCCCTGGAGAGGACACTCCAGCTTCACCCTATAGGTGTCGGCAAAACACGGGAAGTAGCAGTTACCGGTTATAAGCATTATGCCCAATTGGCGTAGGGCATGGCGCCAGGGGCTACTTCCGACAGTGGGAGAGGTTCTAGGATCTCACTGGACAGCTACCGCCCGCTTCAAGCTGGGCAGCCCCCAGTCAATAAGGTGTTGTCCCGCCACTGTCTGCTTTCCCATTGGGTGCATGGGGATTAGGGTCAAACCCGAACTGTGGACAGAAAATTTTGCACCAAGCAATTATCGAAAAAATAGAAATAAGCAAACTCTCAGATTGGGATGCTGGAACGTCCGGACTATGTTGACTGGACTATCCGAAAACCTACAGGATGTAAACGATGTAAGGAAGACAGCCATAATTAATGATGAGCTTAAACGACTTCAGGTGGATATAGCTGCACTTCAGGAAACGCGCCTGGCGGGCTCTGGAATGGTGAGCGAGAAGGACTACACATTTTATTGGCAAGGGAAAGATCTTGATAAAGCTAGAGAACACGGAGTAGGTTTTGCGGTCAAAAAATCGCTAACTAACATGGTTGAACCAGGCGAGAATGGATCAGAACGCCTGTTAACGCTCCGCCTGCAAACTAGCACAGGTCCCATCACCCTTGTCAGTGTGTATGCTCCTACTCTGTACTCTGCCTCAGAAGCTAAAGATGAGTTCTACGAGAATCTAGCAGCAGTAATCAAAAGCATACCTAGGCAAGAACAGCTTGTTCTCCTTGGTGACTTTAACGCTAGAGTGGGTGCCGATAATGTTTCATGGCCTTCGTGTCTGGGCAGGTTTGGTATTGGCAAGATGAATGAAAATGGACAACGGCTCTTAGAGTTGTGCGTCCACCATGACCTCTGCGTGACCAACACCTACTTTCAGACAAAACCCCAGCATAAGGTGTCATGGAGACACCCACGATCCAAGCACTGGCACCAACTTGACCTGATTCTCGTCAGAAGGCCACTCCTCAGGTCTGTGCTCTCCACGCGCTCGTACCATAGTGCAGACTGTGACACAGATCACTCCTTGGTTTGCTGTAAAATCAGAGCACAACCAAGAAAACTCTATCGTGTCAGACATGAAGGGAAACCACGCATTGATACCAGCAAGATGTCAGACCCTTTCATGATCACTCAATTCACTGCGACCTTCAAGAAAGTGCTCAGTAGCCCTCAGCATGGTGATACTATTACAGAGAACTGGGAGCATCTACGGAACACCATTCAAAGTACTGCACTTGCCACCTTTGGTAAGAAAACAGCAAAGTCAAATGACTGGTTTGACGCTTCATCAGATGTGATGGCACCTGTTATTGAAGCTAAGCGCAGTGCTATGAATGAATACAAACGTTCACCGAGTGCCAGAACCCTACAGATCCTGAGGGCTACGAGAAGCAAAGTTCAACAAACTGCTCGACGCTGTGCAAATGACTATTGGCTCCAGCTCAGTGAGAGCATCCAGATCGCAGCGCAAACAGGCAACATTAGACAAATGTATGACGGTATAAAGAAAGCACTTGGCCCCCATAAAAGTAAGACGGCACCGCTAAAAAACCATCAGCGGAGAAAAGCTAACCGATAAGGGTAAGCAGATGGAGAGGTGGGTCGAGCACTACTCTGAGCTTTACGCTAGAGACAATACCGTTACGCCTGCAGCCCTTGATGCTGTCAATAGTCTGCCAACTATGGAGGAGCTGGATGCCGAACCAACATTAGAGGAACTCAGTAAGGCCATTGATAGCTTGGCCTCTGGCAAAGCACCAGGCAGTGATGGGATTCCTCCTGATTTAATCAAATGCTGTAAGAGCACGCTATTATATCCCCTGCATAGGATGCTGTGCCAGTGCTGGGAAGAGACAACTATTCCTCAAGACATGCGAGATGCCAAGATTGTAACACTGTATAAAAATAAAGGAGACAGAAGTGATTGCAATAACTACAGAGGCATCTCTCTTCTTAGTATTGTTGGTAAGGTTTTTGCCAAAGTCATCTTAATGCGACTACACAAGTTAGCTGAGCGCATATATCCAGAGGCACAGTGTGGATTCCGAGCTGGCAGATCAACAACAGACATGATCTTCTCTCTCCGCCAGCTTCAGGAAAAATCAAGAGAGCAGAAAAGACCATTATATATCGCCTTTATAGACCTCACAAAAGCATTCGACCTGGTTAGTAGGGATGGACTCTTTAAAATCCTCCTGAAAATAGGCTGCCCTTCTAAAATGCTGGAAATGATAAAGTCATTCCATGACGACATGAAGGGAACAGTCCAATATGCTGGAAGCACGTCACAGCCCTTTGATATACGAAGTGGCGTTAAACAAGGCTGTGTTCTGGCTCCGACCCTCTTCGGAATCTTCTTTGCCTTACTCTTGAAACATGCATTCAGAGATGCAACTGAAGGAATATGCCTTCACACTAGGTCAGATGGCCGTCTGTTTAATCTTTCAAGGCTGAAGGCAAAAACAAAAATCAGAAGGGTCACTATAAGAGACTTGTTGTTCGCTGATGATGCTGCAGTCGTCACTCAAAGCCAACAGGAGCTTCAGAGCTTGATGAATCGCTTCACTAAAGCATGCAAGGACTTTGGCCTCACAATAAGTCTAAAGAAAACGAATGTGCTGAGTCAGGATGTGGGTGCTGCACCAGTTATCACTATCGATAACTATGAATTGGCAGTGGTGCACCACTTCACATACCTAGGGTCTACCATCAATGACAAACTCTCACTGGATACAGAAATCGACAGCCGCATTGGCAAAGCTGCAGCTACCTTTGCCCGCCTCACATCGCGTGTTTGGGGAAACTCTAAACTCACAATGAAGACCAAAGCTGCGGTATATAATGCCTGCGTCACCAGCACACTCCTATATGGCAGCGAGACCTGGACGACCTATGCTAAGCAAGAAAGAAGGCTCAATACCTTCCATTTGCGGTGTCTACGCCGCATCCTCGGCATCTCGTGGAAAGATAAAGTGACAAATGTCGAGGTGTTGTCACGTGCTGGCCTTCAAAGTATGTATACGCTGCTTAGACAGCGCAGACTTCGCTGGCTTGGCCATGTTCGCCGCATGGAAGATGGTCGCATCCCAAAAGATATCTTCTACGGACAATTAGCAGATGGCAAGAGAACAGTTGGGCGACCACAGCTGAGGTTCAAAGATGTGTGCAAGAGAGATATGAGGGCACTGGACATGGATCCAGCAATATGGGAGGATGAAGCTGCTGATCGCACTAAGTGGCGATGCTATTTACGGCACCACCTCAGATTGGGCGAAGAGAGGCTCACACAAGAAGCAGAGGTGAGGAGAAAACGTCGAAAGGAGCAACAGGAAAATAAGCAGCTGAGGGCTGCCACCTCAGGGGCGCATTCCCATAGTCAGTTATGACTGAAGGGGCTATTATTATTATTATTATTATTATTACTTTGCAATCAATTATTTATTATGACAAAAATAATAACAACAACACCACATCATTCTCAATGCAAAAAATTGTGGTTATTAACTCTTTAACTTATGTTACTACAGTGTTGAACTATCACTGAAATTATTCAAAGCCATAGAATATCAATGAATCTCGCAGTGTATTTTAAAAGCATCAATGAAGGAGGAAATAAAGGGTTAACAAAAATTACGAACAGAATTGCTATGAGCGGAATATTAACGAAACATGGTCTAAAGAAAGGTAAAGGATGCCGCTACACGTCCACTGAGGCATATTGGGAATATGGTGTTAAACCCATATTTTCTTGACCATAAACACACTAAGGGTGATGTGGTCAGCATCACGCCGGCCGCCTATACCTTCCCAGAGTTGCTCTGGTACCCAATTCATGAGGCTAGGTCGACCCCGGAGCCGTTTGTGGTCTAAAAAATCCCATCTCAACTGGGGATCGAACCATGGACCACCGAGCTGGGAAGCCAGTGCACTAACCACTGCGTTACAGCGGCTCGTAAAAATTGCGTTTTCGATCAACCCTAGAGATAAATAACTTACTTAGTCGTTCCCCTTCTACCGTGAGGTGTAGAGGTTTGGAAGAGAGAGCGCCAGACTATCCTATCGGCTGTCTTCCTCCTGGCCTGGTTCCATTCTAGTCCTCGGTCCTGCAAAGATTGTCTAATGTTGTCCTCACAGCGGACTCTGGGTCGTCCTGGGGGTCTGGATCCCTGGCTCTTTGTTTCCCATGCTTGTCGTGGTAGCCGATCTTCTCCCATTCTGCAGACATGGCCAAACCATCTTAGTTTGGACTGTTCTGCTTGAGTCTGCCGGGGGTGGGATTTTAGGCCTTGACGTATCGTCTGGTTGCGGACCATGTCTCTTCTTGTTACTTCAACCACCTTCCTCAGATACCTCATTTCTGAGGTTTGGATCTGGCTTTTGTGGGTTGTAGTCATTGCCCCATGACTCGCATCCATATGTCAAGACTGGGACATAGGTGGAGCTGTATACAGCCATCTTCGTTTTCTTACCAACCTCTCTCTTGCTGAGGAATCCTCGATTATGGCCTGAAAAAGTCTCCCAGCTGCTGCTTT
Source organism: Oreohelix idahoensis (assembly GCA_024509875.1). Taxonomy (NCBI): domain Eukaryota; kingdom Metazoa; phylum Mollusca; class Gastropoda; order Stylommatophora; family Oreohelicidae; genus Oreohelix; species Oreohelix idahoensis. Next base: position 6,759 of record JAMPIV010001651.1, on the reverse strand, counting down.
TCGAGTGGCCAACTCTTCTTTGATGCCTCCCTTTCGGTCTATAATAGCTCCGAGGTATTTAAAGTGGTCGACCTGCTCCAGGACCTGTTCTCCCAGCTTAATCTGATGTCTTCTTTCTTTTCGTGATATCACCATGGTATTTGTTTTAGAACTGCTTATGACCATCCCTCTCTTCTTCAGCTCTTCCTTCCAGACTTGCAGGTTGGATTGGAGATGTGCCTCTGATTTAGCAATCAGGGCAACATCATCAGCAAATGCCAGCTCTGAAATACAGACCTGTCTCATCTTCCAGTACCCCACTGAATACTTTCTTGTTCTCTCCTTACATGCCTTGATGACATCGTCCATGAGGCGTATGAAAAGATAAGGTGACAGGATATCACCTTGTCTTACACCAGTGGTGGTCCTGAACTCTTCTGACTTATGGTTTGCTGTCCTCACATAATTTCTGCAAGACTTGTAGAAGCTCTGTATAGCATGAATCAGAGGTGCTGGAATGTTCTTCCTTGCCAAACAGTCCCAAAGTTTGCTCCAGGGGACCCTGTCAAACGCCTTTTCCAGATCTATGAAACAAAGATAGATCTCACTCTTATACTCAAGGGCCTTTTCACTCAGCTGTCTGAGTGTGAAGATAAGGTCTTGAGTACTTCGGTTTGCTCGGAATCCGCACTGGATCTCATCCAATTGTGGCTCAGCTAGGCGTCGGAGTCTCTGCTCTAGGATTCACCGAGAAGGGATATGCCTCTGTGGTTTCCACATTGTCGATTGTCACCCTTTTTGAAAATTGGTGTTATGATGGCAATCTCCCAATCCTTTGGTATGGTCTTGTTGCACCACGCTGCCTGTAGGACCCTTAAGAGTAATAAGTCGCCTGATGATCCCATGTACTTAACCATTTCTGGTGTTATACCATCATGCCCTGCTGCTTTGCCCATCTTGATTTTCTCCAGTGCTGCCTTCAGTTCTTCCATCTTTATGTCATCTTCACCATCATTGGTTTTCTCTTCTGAGCTAGTGGTTATCATTTCTGATGCTTCACCATGCTCACCATCCAGGAGTTCTGAGAAATATTCTTTCCATCTTTCCGTTACTTCCTTCGGGGCAGTAAGCAATTTGCCTTGCTCGTCCTTTATAAATTTGAGAGGGCATTGTTTTTCCTTCCTCGTGTTCTTTAGGGTCTTATAGAACAATTTTTGGTTTTCTTGCTCATCTTTTTCTAGCTTTTCTCCAAATTCTTCCCAGGACTTCTGTTTTGCTGCTAGCACCTTGTTCTTTGCTTCTGTTCTGAGTGTCACAAATTCTCTCTATTTCTCCATTTGTCCTGTTGTGTTTTTAGCTCCTAAATATTGTTTCCATGCCATTTTCTTCTTTCTTATTTTCTCTTTGACTTCCTCTGTCCACCAAGGTGTCCTCTTTCTCTTGTTCCCATGTCGGACTTCACCACACTTCTGCATTAGCTGACTTTATTATGTTCTTGAATTTAAGCCAGAGGGTTTCCAAGTCATCAGGTTATTCTTCTGTGTTTTCACCGCTGCAGCAATAAGCCCCTGATATCTGGTCTTAATTTCTGGCTCTCTCAGCTTGTAGGTCTTAATGCTCATTTCTCCCGTTCGTTTACTTAGTTTCTTGCGGGATGTAGGGCAGTTCCTAGGCTGAGCAACTCTTTCAGTTGTTCTTTTGATTGTAAGCAGGTAGTGATCACTTCCAATCTCTGGCCCCCTCCAGACTCTAGCATCCCGGACATATTTGAATGAGCTCATCCTAACAATGGCATAGTCGATCACTGACTTCTCATTCTTTGTTGGTTCACATCTAGTGTATGCATGTATGCGCTTATTGGGGAACTTTGTGTTTGTAATGATCACATTCCGCTCACTGCAGAATCTAAGGAGTCGCTTTCCATTGTCATTGAGAGTATCTTCTCCATATCTTCCGATAACTCCACCCCATCTAGCATGGTCATTTCCAACTCTGGCATTGAAATCTCCGAGAATGATAATTTCATCTAGGCAGTCATCCACTGTCCTTTGAAGCAGCTCGAAGAATTCATTCTTGACCTCTGCTCTCTCATCCTCATTTGGCCCATACACTATGACCAGGTTGACTATGGTTTCTCCTTCTTTTAGTTTTACAACCATAATGCGCTCCGAGACAAAGTTCCATCCCTTGATACTATCTTTTTGATTTTTAGCCACAATGCAACCCACGCCCCCTTTAGCTCTTTCAGATGTGGGTACACGACTGTAGAGCAGCGTGTTGCCATCGAGATCCATGACTCCTTGTCCTTTTTTCTTTGTTTCCGTTATAGCCAGGATTTCTAGTTTTGCTTTCCTCATCTCTTCCACCAGCTCCTCTTCTTTCCCATTTATACTTCTTGTGTTCCAAGTTCCCTAAGTCGTAGTCCGTAGTCCGTTCCAGTTCGTCGCCTTCAGAATCAGTCCGGTTTTCTCTCTTGTAGTTCTCATAATCAAAAGTTTAAAGCAAACAGGTGATTGGCCTGTTGTGCCTTTGCATGGTGGAGGGGCTGCCTCCTTACGGCTTCCATGCAGGCTGCCCTCCTCCTTTTTCAGCCGGGGTTGGGACCGGCCTAGGCGGAGTTGAGATAAATAACTGGTAGCGTTACTCTGCAGTCTACTCAGCTGTAAATGGGTACCCGACTCTGCCGCTGAATCAGGGAAAGTAAAGGCAGTGTGAAAGGCATCTAGTCACCCCTCACCTCATAAAGTAAAACCTAATATACTGAAGTTTCTAATACTTCACTCTCTACGGCATTATCTGCCATGACTACATACCATTACCATAACCCCCGCCCCTTGTACTTTCCGGAAGATTCTGGAAAGACAAAGGACAAAATAAGGGGCTACAACTCCTCGTCGTAAGGGGCGACTAATATGATGTTGTGCATGGGCTGGCAACCTCATCAAATAAATTGAATTGCAACAGACGCCATTACTACATGAGCTATATTACCAAGACGAGATCACATGATCATTTTCAGACTGAGAACTAGAGAACGCACAGACACGAAAGTGCTAACACAGGCAGAAAAGTTCCTCTGCATGCCGAGCCATCCAATGAAGGACAGATTCCAAAACCTAGCAATGGGGCGACTGAAAAGAAGCAGCTTTATCCACCAGGCCAAACGATTACGTAGACAAACCTCAGACCTGCCTGAAGTTAACAGCCCCCTAAAGTCTGTGCCAGAACAAACCCCTTGGAGAGAGGAGCATGGGCTACCAGTTCACATCCACACAAAAGTGAAAGGAATATTCGACAGGGATGAACAGAACAGCGTGCAACGTAGGACAGTCACTCTCAGTTTCCTGGATGACGAATACCCATAGGACCTCTGGGTCCGAGTATACACGGATGGGTCAGCACAGAATGCAGTAAAGAATGGAGGAGCAGGAGTGTACATAGAATACCCAAACAACACTAGGGATACTGTCAGAGTACCAACGGGGAAATTCTGTAACAACTATGATGCAGAAGTCCAGGCAATCAAGGTGGCAACTGAGAAACTATTGAACACCAATCTCGGTCCACATCCTGTAGTATTCCTGACAGATGCAAGATCAGCACTCCAAGCACTTCAGTCCAGAAAATTGCCAGGCATACAAGCCCTACTTTCTGAACTGTGCAACCAGCGCAGGGTCACCATGCAGTGGATACCGTCTCATTGTGGAATACCAGGAAACGAGAGAGCAGATGGACTGGCTAAAGAAGGTGCTGCAGACGAGCAACCGGATGTACCAGTTACATACCATCAGAAGAAAAAGATGATCAAATCTATCAGAAAGCCACCAATACCAACGCAGGATGACTACCAAGCTATGAACAGATCAGAACAAATAGTCATTCTGCGCCTCAGAACAAGACACAACCGCCTCCGCAGCCACATGTATACAAAATTCAAGATTGGCAATTCAGCCATGTGTACATGTGGACAGGCACCCCAGACTGCGGAGCACGTACTTCAAGATTGCCCCGAATATGATATATTGAGGCAAACCCACTGGCCCAGAGAAACAACACTGGAAGCAAAACTATATGGACCTCTGTATGAACTACAAAAGACAGTGAAGTTTATACAAGAAACAACATTGCAGATATAGACAATATATTTCAAGCGAACGAAAGAAGAAGAAGAAGACTGAGAACTGCCCATTGCAGACTCAGACACCATCGGTTTAACAAATTGAAAGTTGGACAATCAGATGTGTTTCCATGTGGGGAGGACAGTCAGATGTGTGTCCATGTGGGGAGGATAGTCAGATGTGTGTCCATGTGTGGAGGACAGTCAGATGTGTGTCCATGTGTGGAGGACAGTCAGATGTGTGTCCATGTGGGGAGGACAGTCAGATGTGTGTCCATGTGTGGAGGACAAACAGACAGTAAAGCACGTACTACAAAACTGTCGGTTTCATGGGCGGAACAAGATGCCAGCGTGGCCTTCTCCAACCTAGTTGAGGGAGAAACTGTATCGTGATGAGGGAAACATTAGACGGACTGCCATCTTATAAGAGAGATAGATGTGGTTATTTGAGAGTTAAGGACGAAGAAGACTGCAAGAGTACGTAAATCCGTTGGTGCAGGTTTCCTGTTTTAGAAGCAGTTGAAGTGGTGGCTGTGTGCTTGATAAGAAGCAAAAGGACAATTTTTCTCATCTGATTGTTGACAACAGTAGAAGAAAGATTGCGTTTAAACATTATGGAAAAACAAATATCATGTCTGACCGTGTGGTGTATTCCATAATCTATGTCAGATTCTATCAAATTTGTTGGTGAGTTCCAATTATCGTAGTAAGGATACACACACAAAATGATACATATAACCAGATCAACAGAAGAGAACAAGTGCTAATTTTTAGACTCCGCACGGGCCACAACAGATTGGGATCCCATCTGTTCAACAAGCTAAAGATAAGAACTACCGATGAGTGTAAATTGTGGCACTGATAAAATGACTGCTCAACATCTGCTGTCAAGGTTCCCAACATATCAGCAACAGAAAAACTTATTATTGTCGTCACCAGTACCATTTCTGGAAAAACTCTATGGAGATGCAAATAGCCTCAAGCTGACTACTGCTTTCTTTGAACATTTTCAAGCAGACGTCTGAGAGTGTACAAAGAATAAAGAGAAGAAGTACGTAATGAAGTCCCAGCATGCCCGTCACTAAATTTGACGCGTTACTTACTCTGATAATGTGACTGTTTCATATCTTGCCTCTTTGAATCTGTATTTTAGTCAATCTGTATCATTTTGGTGATACAATTTTTGGCAGGGGTCAGTGGGTTTAGCGTCACGATCGAAATGTTCTTATATACTTAAAAAAGCTGAGAAACACTGAATTATGTACTCACTGCGAATGATATGGCGTAGAAGAGACGTAGAAAGCGTTTTATTTTAGTGGTATTAGTACAAGTCGAAGCGGTTGTAAGTCGAATCACCCCTTAAATGTATTGACTTATTACATATTTCCAAATCCGTTTTCCATCAAATCGACATTTGTTAAAGTAATACACTGTACAATGATTAGAATAACAGATTTTATGACATTACAATGTGTTTTACTGTACTAGAAAGCTTGCAATAATACTGTTAAAAATGTATGTCGTGAAACGACTCTCACCGACTTTTTCTTCTGTCTATTATTTTATTCCTCTAAAAAAATCTCTATCGTTAGATTGAAAACTTTTTCCCTTCAGTTGACTTTTTCATTCTTATAATGAAAGAGTCTCTCTCTCTCTCTTTAACAGTCTTCACTAGCTGATTCTCACGGCCGAAAGGTAATAAATTATTCACTTCACCAGCGAAAGTCGAAGGTGGAAAACATGGTGCAACGTCCGGAAGTGACCTGTGTTGGGTTCACAAAGGGAACGCATGTAAAACAGCCGGCAACGGTGAACGCTAGGGCGAGTTGAAACGAAGGTAACTTAATACCTCTGGGACCAAAATAGAATTTGCAACAAGGCCACCCATCCCTGCCCGGAACAGCCAGCTGGAATTTTAGGAGGGAATTATAAGTCATTAGAACGCTAACCTTTAATCGGAGCAGACGGACTCTATGCGCCCCAAGTGGGCATTAATTGTTGCAAATATCCTTAGTGAATTCAGTTGAGCGAAGTAAGTAGATCTAACTAATACTGCTGATTTTATAACATGCATAATCATATGTTTATCAACAGCTTGCTATTGCAGTAACTTTTTGTTAAAGTTTAAATGCATTTCCATTTTCAATGACAATAACTGTTATTTGCATCTTTCCAGATCACTCAAACTAATGTATGAGTTTGCAAAGTTCCTAAACCTAATTAACCACTGATCTTTATTTCACAGCCTGGCGGAAATAAGACAGGGTTATATTATTGTTGTTACTTTGAGATTTGCATATTGACCCAAGCAAAACAGAAGTTCCTTAGGGGTGCTTCTATTTTCTATAAGGCTTCTGTGTTCTCTGTCAAGACTACAAACTTGATAACAGTGTTCTCAATCACTTCTTCTCACTTTGTCACATAAGGGACATTAATGTGTTTTTCATTATGGAAGGTTCTTTACATGTATTTAATGCAATCTTATGCACATACCATGTTTGATGATTGAAGAACTATTTTATTATCAGTTATATGAATGTTACTTTCTACAGGAACCAGGACTTTAAGAATGTTTGCAATTATTTAGCTATTTAATGAATTTACCACTTTGACTGACAAAATGTAAGTCAGCAGTTCTCAAGGCTTGAGATTATGACTACCCT
>JAMPIV010001650.1:0-53250 GCA_024509875.1 Oreohelix idahoensis | reverse complement strand
AGCTGGGAAAGGTCTATGATTCACTGTCTTTTTGGGGACATTGAGGTGTGATTCTTGTGGACGTTATGCCAAGGTGGAGGAGACTATCAATTTCGCAAGCTTACAAATTAAGACATTGAAAAAAACTCAATCAACGTTTTGAGCAGAGTTCGGACGCACAAGAAATCCAGCAGACCTGCTCTCCTTCTACGACAATGCGTGGCCCCTCACACAAGTCTGCCAACACGGGAAGCAATCACCAAATTGGGTTGGACTGTACTACCCCATCCACCCTATAGTCCCGATTTGGCACCCTCTGATTTTCATCTATTTTGTCCGCTTAAAGATGCACTCCGTGGGACAAGGTTTGAAGATAAAAGATGATTCCTCACGAAGGGAGATCAAACAAAATCTGCAGCGAAGAAATGGTTGCTGGCAAAAAGCCCGTACAATGATCAAGACAAAATCTGGTTCAGACTCGGGGCTAGGAATACATGCACTTGTTTCGCGCTGGCATAAAGCCGTACAGTTGTTGGGATTATGTTGAAATAATAAATACCGATGTTATACATGACATAATCCATGGATACATATTGTGTATATAATTTCATGCTTTTTTAATAAACATCAGCTCCTGATAAAACGGGTGTGGTGCATTACTTTCTGAACGCCCCTCGTCGCAGGGGGGGGGGGGTTACGAGACTGCCAGCCGCATGCACCTCATTTCTGTCGCCTGTTACGACATGCCTGTGGGAGCAACAGTCCTACTATTTTTGTGTGACAGTAATTAGAATACAAACGTGATCCTTATTTTTTGAAGTCCAAGGTCGTACTAAAACGTACCGGGTTCGATTCATGATGTCAACGCGCTCCAGACTAAGCAGCTATAAATGGGTACTTGACTTAGCTTTTGAGTTAAAGAAGGACAAGGCAGTGAGGAAGGGAATTGGTCACCCCCACCTCGATGTTGGAACTAGTATAGTGAAATCTCAGCAGCTCTAGTTATACAACAACAAAAATCCCGGAACACAGTAACTCTGCCAAGAGAAGCAAGCGCTCTAACTACTGTGCCAATCGGAAGCTCAATATAGAAAGGATAAAGGAGAGACGACATGCGAGGCAGAATAAAAAAAGAAGACAATCACGTTTTGTTGTGAAACACAACAAGAAATCGTAATGCAACACGGTGTGTGGGCGACTGTGGGTACTCTAAAATGTGCCTAAATGTGGGTTCGTCTGCTTGCCTGTGCCAGCGCTAACAGAGACATCACAGAACCATAAGAGCTGGTTTAGAACGAAAGACAGAGCTGTAAGAATGTCAAATTGACAGCGCTTAAGGAGTGGATAAGAACCCGATTTAGCATATTCAGTGAAAGCCGATATTCCAGTACTTAAGGCAGGAACAAAAGTCTGATTGACAACGCCTTACACGCACTGATCCTCTGGCTACACAATCGCTTGGTGTTTTTAAAACCTTCTTCCTGTCGATTCCATTTTCCATACTGATAAAAAAAATCAAAATTTCTTTCCCCAGTATACTGTTGGCTTTTTTTCCCCTTTCGAAAAGCAAATGGGGTTTTAACTTGTTGAAAACTAGGTACTCTGCATTTATGAGCTTTTCGTTTCAAATTTAAAACAAAAACAAAACAAACATTTATCAGTTTAGTAGACAAAACGCCGAAGATATAAAAATTCATTTAAATTCTCACACTCACTCACTTCTATTCTTATTTTTTTCACCTCATTTTACTCTCTCTCTCTCTCTCTCTCTCTCTCTCTCTCTCTCTCTCTCTCTCTCTCTCTCTCTCTCTCTCTCTCTCTCTCTCTCTCTCTGTTACTCCCAATATCTCACACGTTCAGCAAGTACGGGTTCTAGCCATATTGCAAAGCAGGCTGGTGTTAAACAAGGCTGTCAGAAGATAACACTCCCGATATTGGAGCAAAAAGGAGCTAAGTAATCGATTCCATCCAGACTTTGTCGTGGTAAACAACTGCGAAAGAGTGACACCTTGGAAGAGATTATCAGTGATAGACAGGCGAGGTACTGTAGTGAGTTTGGTAAATATAATTGGCGACAAGGTAGTGGCAAGACCTTATATGGCCATGGACTATGTTTAGATGATGCTGAAAATAACATGCAAGGTGCAATATCGTATGTGTATAGTAATGTTCTACATGAGGGTGGGGGAAACCTCTACCAAAATCAGACCCTTATTTGTCGTTGGTTTGTCATTGAAATGCTAAACTAAACAACTTCTGATCGGATATTTCCTGAACAAAGAAGCATGTGCGTAGGAGTGAAAATTTCGCTTATAACCTACAGCGTTTTAGACTCATGCACTGACTTGTACTTTTGTCAAGGAAGAATCATAGACAGCCAGGAACAGGGAATATTAGGATTCAAATAGAGGACAGGCCATAGGACTGGAACTGGAAGTGAATTCTAAAGTTAGAAAGGAGTAACTCCAGAGGAATCTCTTTGCTCCCCAAGTTCTAGGATCCTAATTCAGGTGCACCCAGTTAGAAACCTAACACACCTGAAGGTCTCTGCCGTCTTAAACAGCTGCCCAACATATTACCACCAGTTTCTGTTCATCAAGTCTGTGGATACAACCCAAAATTCATTAGGGGTAAGTTGTACTATGTACATTTTATCCTGTTATATGTTGCATATTTATATTTATAAATTGCTTGTGTATGTACAGTCGCACATGGGGCTGGCAACCTCATCACTTCAAATAATTTGATACATGAACCACCACTGCAAGAGCTGGTAACTAATTCGTGCAGGTCTATTCATAAGGAGCCAACGGCAGAGGTGGCCCAAGGCTCCACTAGGAGCAGAGAGTGGATAATGACATCATGTGTATATATTTATTATACCAACATTTTAGTGAGTTTTACATGTGTAAGTAAGTATGCATCGAATGTTGCATTTGTCATGCTCCACGGTCCAAAAGCAATTTCAAGTGACTCAGTGGGTTTAGATTTAATGCTCAGGGATAACGGGAAAAATTCTGAGGAAGATGAAATGGTGGATGGAAGTGGAGGTCGCCTGATGTTTAATATCAAGAGACCCGATACTTAAAAAGAGGTATTAGTTTCCTCTCAGTTTGTGGTACAAGTTGCCAGCAGTCGACGCTAAAAGCCTACATCAGACGGGTCTTGGAGACGCTTGCAACCTTAGTAGTTACCCTGGCCTTGCTACACGGGACGTTCTACTGCCACAGTATTTGACTCCAGAAGAGAAGAAGCAATCCAAAGTATCTCTGGGAACCAGCAGTGTCGGAACCCAACATCAACGACAAATCATTGTCAACACTTGACTAGTTGAGCACCAAATTATTTGCAACAGTAGATGAACTCTGTAAAATGTCCACTCATGTCATCCTATGATGATCATATTAATTGATTATTTCCTTGTTAAAAAAACTGTATTTATTTCACTCTTGTTATCCAATTATTGATTATGAAACTTCTTACATGTAATTATAAATTTATAGTTGATTTTAATTATTACAGAGTGAAGTTGCCACCCATATGACTAACTTTAAAAAAAAATACAAAAACACACAGCTAGTTAACTAATAGTTGCTGAATCCCCTTCACTCGGGGGTTCAGAAAATACGAGTCTATAATTTTCCTCACAGTTGGAGCGGAGAATAAGAAGTTCATGGCTGCTTGATTATCTCAGTTGTTATGCTTGCCATTCTGTAAAATTCATGTAAGGCTCCTATAAATAGAAGCATAATTCTTCTATCTACATCTCTGCCAAGAGTAATCTTGAGCGAAGGTTGATACCTTTTAAAACCCTCATCAATTTACCCGAGGTTTAGCCATTAGTGGGTCACTTACCGCAGAGCAAGGGAGACAATCCCGCCACAGAGGTGTACGGCAGTATCTGCTATGCTGCTACATCTACCGTTTTTTAATATATGTAAAAATAGATTATTTAAAAACCTGATGCAATGTGATTGATGCAATACATGTCAAACATGGCATACTAGCGTCCGACTGTGATACGAGCGTCTTTTTATATAAAGACGTACTACGCCCTGGGCTTGGGGTAAACAGAACAAACGGCAACTGCTGAATGGTCAATATCAATTAAGCAGAATAATCACAGAACGTGTGCATCATTTTAAAACACTATCACTTTATTCATCATACTTGACAGTTCTCCTTTGATTCAAAATATTCATATCTGTACTCCGTATAGGCATAATGATATTCGCATCATGAAACTCATATTTTCACTTTGTAATAGTACTAACTTCTATGTCCACTAATTTGTGATACCAGTAGTTCTCTCAGACACTGGGACTTCACCATTTTCGGCAGAAATTCTACTTCTGTATTGTCAGTACTATACTGATCCGAGAGCCAATAATAACCTCATGCTACACTATGGGCTCGTTCCTGGGATATTTCTATATACCTTGAGCCATACTTAGTCTATTCATCTATCTACACTCTATCTTGTGCCACCCATAGATAACAAAAGAAACAAATTTATGAAAAAAATTCAATAATAGGATTTTTTATTGTTTTCTTAGGAGGAGTACCATTTAGTACTCAGTAAATAGTTGATGCTCACAAAGTTGCACGGAAATTATTTGTTCATTTAAAGAGAGAAGGCAAAAGACTGGAAGCTGAGAGAGAAGGCAAAAGACTGGATTCTGAGAGAGACACTAAAAGATTTGAAGCTGAGGAAAGGAAATTACAAGCAGAGAGAGAGACCATCAGTTGAGATTAAAAGAGCTTGAAATTCAGGCAACTACTGGCAATAATGGTGGTAGCTCACCTCACTCTGAGAGTAGCTCCAGCCAGAGCACCTCAAGTGGGGGCCATGAATTTTCATCTGGACCCATTTGTTGAGAAAGAAGACGCCATTGAGTCGTACCTGGATAGATACGAAAGACTTGCCACTACCTATGGCTTAGGGAAAGAAAAGTGGAGTTTTAAACTATCTCAGGGATTGAGAGGTGTGGCCTACGATGTATATTTGAAGCTCTCAAGAGATGACAAGGAAGATTATGAAGTCCTGAAGCAGGCACTGCTTGTGAGATACGAAAAGAACTGAGAATCGTATAGAGAGAATTTCCGAACAGCTAAACTTCTTCCAGGAGAAAACTATAACCAATTCTCTGCTAGATTGAAAACCTATTTGGAAAAATGGAGTAGTTTAGGAAAGTGTCAGGATCTGAAAGAAATGATAATGATGGAGCAATTGAAAGAGTCCATGCCTCAAGAAATGAGGAAGTTTATCATGGAACAAGGAGAAGAGAGATTGGAAGATACTGTAACTGTTGCTGAGAGATATCAAGCAGCTCAGGCAGAATTATTAGGAAATAAGAAGAAGCAGGGTGAAAACTTCAAATCATCACAAAACTTTACCAAATATGAACAAAAGGACCATACCACAAGGAACAAACAAAGATTTGACCAAAATGACAAAAACCCTCTAAGATCGGATAAGACACCTTACCGGAAGGAAGGAAAGTGGTGTAAAACTTGTCTAATGAGTAACCACAATACTGTGGACTGCAAAAGGAAAAATCCTCATCATGCTAAATTCTTACAACAGGGAAGCCGGGAAGGAAGGAACTGGCAGTAAGTCAGAAGGACTTCCATCACCCCCCTGTCTGTGAGGAAGTGACCGTGAATGGCACTCAAGTACTGTGTTTATATGACACAGGATTGGACTTTGATTCAGTTGTGTGCTCTTCTCTAGTGAGTCCTGACCAGATAACCACAGAAACAGTGGAAATCCGAGGACCGATCAAGGGAGCAAGAACCATGAAATCAAAGCAGCAGTGATGGACGACCCTATTTACCCTTTGATTTTGGGGTGTAGGTATGTTTTCTTTGGAGAACCTATAAAACCTGTAGTTATGGCAACAGTCCAGACCCGGAAAAGCTCCAGGAAAATGGAGGAAAATCCTATCAATACCCATCCAGAAGAGTTGAAAAAGGCTCAAGCAGCAGACAGCACCGTGAAGCCTTGTTTTGGCAAATTACCTAAAGCACATAACCCTCCAGAGAAAGGAGACTTTTACATGAAGAATGGCCTACTCTACAGAAAAGCTGGAACAGGACCTAAAGGGCATGGACAGCTAGTAGTGCTAAAATCTTACAGGGAGAAGGTTATGACGCTAGGACATGCTATACCCTTCAGTGGACATATGGGAATAGGGCCACTGGACAAAGGATAGCCTGTCACTACTTTTGGCCAGGAATCACAGAGGACATAAAAAGATATGTAAGATCCTGTCCAGAATGCCAAAGAGTAGCTCCTAAGCATAGGACTGCACCAACAACACTGGGGGAGATGCCTATTATGGGAACCCCTTTTGAACGTGTTGCAGTGGATAATGTTGGACCCCTCACTAGGACCAAGAAGCGAAATGCTTACATCTTAACCTTGGTTGATACTTGCTCTATGTGGGGAGAAGCAGTGGCCATGTCAGCTATAGATTCAAAGCATGTGGCAGAGGCCCTGTTGATAATATTCATCCGATTAGGTTTCCCGCATCAGATATTGACTGACAATGGTTCTCAGTTTAAGGGAAAGCTAACACAAGAAGTATTCAGGATATTTCAAGCCAGGCACTATCATTGTAGTCCCTACCATGCCCAAGGGAATGGTCAAGTAGAGCGGTTCAATGATACGCTAATTTCAATCCTTAAAAAGTTGGCTAGTGAAAAACCTGATACTTAGGATACGTATTTACCTGCTGCACTATTTGCATATAGGGAAGTACCCCACAATTCAACTGGATTGGCTCCAGCTACATTGTTGTTTGGAAGACCAATAAAAGGTCCACTGGAAGCATTGCTGCGGACATGGACTGATGAAAAAGCAGAGGAAACACTGACTTCCTCATACCAGTACGTCAACGAGTTGACATCTCGATTGAAAGCATGTTGGAAACTGGCCAATGATAACTTAAGACAGGCCAGGAGGAAGCATGCTGCGTACTACAACAAAAAAGCAAAGGATAGGGAACTGGGGGTGGGTGAAAAGATGTTATTACTGTTGCAAAGCAGCAATAATAAATTGCAGATTGGATGGCAGGGACCCTATGTCATACTGAAAAAACTTTCCAGGACCAATTATAAGATTGACAAGAAAGGAAAGGAGAAGGTATATCATGTCAATCTTCTTAAAAAATACTATGACAAGGAATCATCAGAAGTTGCATATATCATGACCCTAGCCATTGCAACAGAAATGCACAGTGAACCACTTCACTCCATGGAATATCCACTCACAACTGCAGAGGATTATGTTCAAGTAAACATTAGTGGACATTTAACTCCAGAGCAGAAGAAGATGGTTCAGAAAGTGTTGGAAACCCATACTGATGTGCTCACAGACAAGCCAGGTCGTACGAATCTGTTAAAGTTCGACATGAAGGTTACTGACCCTACACCAGTATGCATGAGAACATACCCTATACCCTATGCGAAAGCCCAAGCACTAAGGGAGGAAGTTGATTATCTGTTGAAAGAGAAAATTATCTCGAAGTCAGACTCTCCCTATAGCTCAAGTGTGGTACTATTAAGAAAACCGAGTGGTGAACACAGGTTATGTATTGACTACAGGAAGCTTAATGCGATCACAGAATCTCAGGTGGACCCATTACCTGACACCAACCAGCTGTTCTCTACACTGAGTAAGGCTAGGTATTTATCGAAGGTAGATCTAAGCAAGGGATACTACCAAATACCAGTGAAACCAGAAGTTAGGAAAATGCTGGCATTTAGTACATCAGACGGACACTACGAGTTTAATGTACTACCCTTTGGATTGAAAAATGCTCCAAGTATCTTTTCAAGAATGATGAGGAAATTGTTGAAACCTCTACAAAATCCCCATATCACTAACTTTATGGATGACATTCTTGTTGCTACAAACACATTTGAAGAGCATATAGCAGCGCTCTCCATGTTGTTTGACAGACTGAGAGAAACTGGATTGACTGCACGTCCAACCAAGTGCTATATCAGTTGTAAGGAGTTGGAATTCCTAGGTCACACTATTTCTACAGGTCTTATGTCCCTTGACCCAAAGAATATAGAGAAGATAAAGAAGGCAACCAGACCTCAAACGAAGAAAGATTGAGATCATTCGTGTCATTATGTGGGTTCTATCAGAAATACATACCCCACTTTAACTCTCTGTGTGCACCACTAACCAACTTGACGAAGAAAGGACAGCCTGACAAAATCCAATGGAATGCTGATTGTGAAAAAGCTTACACAGAGCTAAAAGCAAAACTCACCAGCAAACCCATCCTTACGCTACCCGATATCACACAGGAATTTGTATTAAGGACGGACGCTAGCAGTGTAGGTATTGGTGCAACTCTCTTGCAGCAATCAAAAGTCCAGCCGGAGGAACTTTTACCCGTCGCCTACGCCAGTAGGAAGCTGAATGCAGCTGAGTTGAATTACTCGACCATAGAGAAAGAATGTTTGGCTCTAATTTGGTCCATCGACAAATT
Organism: Oreohelix idahoensis; assembly: GCA_024509875.1. Taxonomy (NCBI): domain Eukaryota; kingdom Metazoa; phylum Mollusca; class Gastropoda; order Stylommatophora; family Oreohelicidae; genus Oreohelix; species Oreohelix idahoensis. The sequence goes on along the minus strand of JAMPIV010001650.1, from coordinate 44,761 downwards.
TTCACCTTATCTGTATGGGACACACTTCATTATCCAAAGTGATCACCAGCCTTTAACATTCTTGGCTGCATCTAGAAAGTTAAATTCGAGATTGTTAAGGTGGAGTCTGCTCCTGGCGCCTTATTCCTTTACCGTGAATTACATTCCGGGAAGAGACAATGTAGGAGCTGATTTTTTAAGTCGACACCCTATTACTATGGAAGGACAGACGCAAAATGATTAACTACTGCAGGTGTTTACACGTCAGCTATGACAGGTCACAGCTAGAAAAGGATGGGGCTATGTCGTGAAACGAGTGTGTAAACCCACTTCTTAGTTAATACACTATGTCGAGATACAGATATCCCTCAGCCAATAAACGAGCACCGTTCACCAGTCTCTGAGCCAGAATAAATTACATGAAGTATACGCCAGGAAAAAAAAAACTTAAGCCCTGTTTTTCGGATGTCGGTCGCGGCCATCTTGTCTCCCAATATGGCGGAAAACAATAAAATTAGGCATAAGCCCTGTTTTACGGGAGTCGGCCTAGGTCACGGATTGTACGGCGGATGGTACGGAACCGCATATAGCCAATCAGCTTGCCACGCCGAGAACCAATCAACAGCATTCCTTAAGCAGAAAGTTACCTCATCTACCTATATATACGGGCGCAGTTTATGCAAACTCACACACACACCAACACGAAGCCAGAAGAGAAGCTGTCAAGACTGATTTACTGCTCACCTGCATTGATCGCGCAGACTGCTTCACTAGTCGAGTCAAAACCTGGCCTGTTTAAATCTTAGAGGGTTTTATTCGTGTCATCAAACCTGAGGTCGTATGTCCAGTCAATCCAGCTGCCTGGAACTTCGCAGGAGCACAGTGATTGCACAGGAGCTACATCTTTAGTCCCCCTCAGTCTTGGGTGGGCTAACGAAACGATTATCAGCGGGTGTTGTGTGCAAGAAATTAAGGACAGAACTGTTTCAAGAGATGAGTACACATTAGTACCATTTCTGTCAGCAACTGTGAGCATTAAACGGTCAAGGACGAAAAACTGAGTTCGCATAGCAAGCGACAAGAATAACAGCATAGCTGATAAATTGTATATACGTAATTAACAGCACAGCTGATACATTTACTATAATTGAGTAACAGCACAGCTGATAAAATTTTGTTCCTATAAATGGAAGACTTGTAATATATATAAATATATATATAAATATATATATAAATATATATATTTATTTATTTATTTATATATATATATATTTATATATATATATATATATATATATATATATATATATATATATATATATATATATATATATATATATTTATATATATATATATATATATATATATATATATATATATATATACATATATATATATATATATATATATATATATATATATATATATCATTTTGTAAACTTACAAATTCATTACATTCCATCTTCCAACATCCATCCTTCAGCACAAGAGTAGATAGTGTATATACTAAATAAATAATAAGGAAATTGTATTTGAACGACTTGTCAATTTTATCATTGTTAAGTAAAATCTGTTTCCTTGTTTTAATATCACAGTTAGTTACACAGCGGGGGTGGCATTGTATGACTGTCTCCACTCTACCAATTTTTCGAGATCAGCTCATTCACAGCCGTAACTAATTTGTGATACCAGTAGTTCTCTCAGACACTGGGACTTCACCATTTTCGGCAGAAATTCTACTTCTGTACTGTCAGTACTATACTGATCCTAGGGCCAATAAAAACCTCACGCTACACCGAGTTTCTTTGCGTGTTGTTCAGGCAAGGAAAAAGCAGCATGGCTAGCATTTAAGTCAGTGGTGGACAATTTTCTTGGAAACAACAGATCTGATAATTACAATGAAATTGTAGAAAATCTCCTTCTGAAGTATAAGAGTCTTGGCTGCAACATGTCTTTGAAAATTCATTTTCTGGATTCTCATCTGGATTTCTTTACGTCAAACTGTGGAGCGGTCAGTGATGAGCATGGTGAACGATTTCACCAGGACATTGCTGCTATGGAGACAAGGTATCAAGGCAATTGGAGCCCTTCAATGCTTGCTGATTACTGTTGGACTGTGACAAGAGACACCTCATCGATTGACTACAAGAAGCAAGCAAAGAGAGCTCGAACAGCGACTGAATAATGACGGAATAGGTTCAAATGTGCCTTTTTAAAACATGATATGTGAACTTTAAATAATGTTTTTATTTTTTCTATCATTTTATGTTGAAATATCAATGTAACCACAATTTTTATAATGCTAAAGTAGAAAGACTAGCTTTTCACCCCAGAGAATTAAACAAGCATACATTATTTGTATTACTGTAATGTAAATTCATCATTTAAAAAAAAAAAAAAACCAGAGCCAATTGGTGAATTTCATTATGATATTTGAAATCAGCATGTCAAAATCAATAAGAAATGGTATATTTAATTTCTGGTACAAAAAACTTTTGAAAATTTGTTGACTAGTGTTATCAAGGAACACTCTTTGAAAACAATCCACGCACTTTCACGCGAAATGTTGCCATCAAAGAACTTTTAAATTGAATTTAAAATAACATAATTCTCGCCGTGTGTACGTTGGTCACAGCTGAGGAATGCAACCGTTTTGAAAAATTGTATTGTTTCCATTATATATACTCTCCCGAAAATAGTTACAATCAACAAAGAAAAGCGTTCAAATGACGGTGTTCATGAACAGTTTGATTACACTGTATAATGGAAAGAAACCAAAAACAATCTAAGAATGTACTTCTATCTGCTCATCCGGGAACGGAAACAGCACACTATAATTAAAAACCCGTCAAATTTGACGGGTTATTGCTAGTTGATTCATAATCTATATACTGATTAACATAAGTCCCTCAGGACACACTCTATGATTCCAAACACAGCCGCCCTGTTGACATTTGGTCCACACGCTCCTCAGGTTGCTACTCCAAACATGCTCACGTCATTCCCACTACCACGCATACAATTCAATCGCAATCGTGTCTTTCTGTGCAGCACATGGTCCTCGGAGATATCGACCTATGTGGAGCGCAAATATACTCTTAACAGACCGGCTAAGCGGTTAGAGCGCTTTCCTTTCGCGGCACAGTCGGGTTCCGGAATCGAAATATGACAGCATCACGCTCCGTTCAACCCAGCTGTAAATGGGTACTCTGCTCATGAGTAAGGAAGGGAAAAGGAAGCTAGGAAGGGAACTGGTCACCTCACCTCATAAAAAATCTGGACCACGAACTGTGAAGTCTCTAACACTTCATTACTTCACGGCAGTTTGTGCGACGGGACTACCTTTACCTTCTACATTTCGTACAAATAAGTTACACGTGATACAAGTGAAGAGTGGGGCAGACGGATTACAGTGGCAGAAGACCGAGGAGGAACACGAGAGCTCAAAAGTGACAATTGGTACAAGTTCACATTTGTGCTTATGTTTGTACAAGAATAACCAGCACAAAACGAGGCTTAGAGTATCTTATTAACAGGATGAATGAACAAAGGTTAGCTCGTGCACAGCAGTAAATCCCCACGCTCCAAACCAGATCAGCGTGCAGGCGAAACTCGAGAGATAGTAGTCAAAAGCACTCAATTATCTGCAGAGCAAATTCCGCCTGCATGTAAGAATAGTCAAAGCCATGTTCGCTGTCTAGTCAAGGCTTTGTCCTTTATTTGTTCAAACGAAGCACTTATTATGTCTGGACAACTTGAAGAGACCCGTCTACTCTACATATCATATGAACCCGCCTTTTTCCCCCTTCCAATAGAGAGATTAGTCGATTTGTGCTACTCGAGACGTCAAAGTGTTAAGTCAGCAATCTAAAATCCAAGCAAGTGCACGACAAGCAACAGGTAAGAAAAGTAAATGTAGTCGAAATGAAAATACAGCAATTGGGTCTGAAAACACACAGGGAAATGACAAAGATTATGAGAATAAATGCAGTGATAACTAGATAGCGCTTGAAGAAACATCCCTTCAAGATACAGAATTATACATTTATCTTGGCAGCAATATAAACAAAGTTGGAGGAACAAACAGAGGTATCAAAATAGAAATATAAAAGGCAAGAGGAGCTTTCACTGCATAGTGGATCGATCGATCGATCGATCGATCGATCGATCTATCTATCTATCTATCTATCTATCTATCTATCTATCTATCTATCTATCTATCTATCTATCTATCTATCTATCTATCTATCTATCTATCTATCTATCTATCTATCTATCTATCTATCTATCTATCTATCTATCTATCTATCTATCTATCTATCTATCTATCTATTTATATATCTATCTATCTATCTATCTATCTATCTATTTATCTATCTATCTATCTATCTATCTATCTATCTATCTATCTATCTATCTATCTATCTATCTATCTATCTATCTATCTATCTATCTATCTATCTATCTATCTATCTATCTATCTATCTATCTATCTATCTATCTATCTATCCTTTTCAGTCATTTCTGACTATAGGAGTGTACCACCGAAACGATGTCTCGGTGGCACGATGTTGGGCACTTGAATAAAGAGGTCAAGTTGTTGATAGTGGAATATATGGAAATCAAAATAAATCAAGTCCAATACAGAATTAAGAATCTTCAACTTTAATAAGTTATCCATTCACCTTTTTTTGTGTGTGCATAAAATTAAAGGTGGATATGAATGGTGGCCCGATAAATTACCACTACTCGCCTACAACACTAGAGGATATGGGTTCAGAGAACGGGGAAGACAAATAGGCAGATGGATAATAGACAACATCACAGACATCCTACAACAGCACGGCCTCACAGCAGCCAGGGTGACATACTTGGCTCCGGTACACAAACTTCAGCTCCACTGCCCTCCACAGTGAGCTTCACGGCAGCAGTGGAAGGACAAAGTAAAGTAAAGGTGGATGGCCAATCATTATTAATAAACAAAAATTTCATAACATAAACAAATTTATGTTTTTATTGTGATAAATATGACGAATTACTGACTAATGAGATCTAGCCCACCCACTTGTATTATTTGCAATAAAATGTACAGACATTTTATGTTCTGCTTTTTCAGTGCATGAAGTAACAGCAATAAAAGTGGTTGCTAAAACTTGTTTTTACCTTTACTTAATACTTACATCAGACCAAAAAGTCTTTTATATTTGGATATGCGCCCTTTTATAACTGACGGACTCTGTGTCTAGGTTGAACGGAACGCCTCGCCAAAACGAAACCCCCAAAAAAATATTTTTTAAACCTTTACTTGTTTAAAATTATATTTTCCTAAATATCATGCGTATTTTTCACCTCACTATTAACACGTACCAACCACGACGAATGGGTCCCCCGGACTGATGAGTGGAAATAAAATCACCGAGAAAAAAGTCACAATTTAGGCTTTGGAATAAAGTCACAAGGAATAAAGTCACACTTTGTATGAAAAAAAAGACAAGATTTATTCATTTTCTTAATTTGCTTAAGAAAATGAATAAATCTTGTAAAGTAATGAAACAAAAACCTTTTAAGTCGGTAATTTATCGATAATACATGGCTTGTATTTGATTTAAAACACCTTAAAGAATATCGTGAAACTCAACCTTCTCATAATTCGCGACTTCACTTGAAGTTTAATCCATAAAACCGGACGGTCTAAATACCCAAGATTAGTTTGGTTGAGGCGACCTTATCCACTCCTGTTTTACTTCGCGATTTCCAGCACTATCCATCCATTAATCCATTCCAGGTTTATGATACCCATTTACACAAAGATTTAATGTTCCTGTTTTATTTTAAAGTTTTTGAGCAACACTTTCACTAAGTTACCATCAGTTCTCTACATTACTCTATTCAGACTGGTTGACATATTAACATAAAAGAAGAGGATTCAACAATTAACCTTTCTTTCCGTTACAGAAAGACGCAGGAACCGGGATAAGATTGCAGGCCTATATAGGTGTAAACATATACATATATGTGTGTGTGTTTTGTGACTTTTTCTGCTGTGACTGTTTTCCTGTGACCTTTTTTCCTACAATCGCCGGACTGATAGCATAAATATTTTACTTAGTGTTGCGATAAAATAAAAAGGCGTGGGAAACACTGGTGTTAAATGTAGCATTATAATTAACTGCTGCCAGGAAGACAAAATTACTAATGGTGCACTAGACCTTTGTGATATGCTTGAATATTTACACATAATCTTACCAACACAACGAATTAGCAATCAATTAGCGGCTGTTTCGTGTACCTGAAAATCCCAATGGTCGAACCTAGACCAGCATAGAGAAAGAAACTCGAGAGCTAGTAGTCAAAAGCACTAAATTTAAACTATTTGGTTTTTTCGTATATGTATAGGGCCAACCGTATTTATACATACATATATATATATATATATATATATATATATATATATATATATATATATATATATATATATATATATATATATATATATATATATATATATATAATTTTTTATTTGAAGTGTTTTGTGGCTTAAATGATCGAAAGGATGCGGAAGCCGGCCTGTCGTGTATGATTTATCAGATAGGTAATAGATGTTTATAGCCCTGTCTGAGCAGAGGTGATAGTGATGACAATGTGAAAGTAAGGCGTAAGATATAGTTTTTTTTTTCACGAAGGTGATCGTGTAAGAGAAAGGACAGTCTCTGGATAGAATAATTTATCTAATCCAGCCTATCTGGACGACGATATTTAAATCAGACGCACTTTCTCTCCTTGTATGAAAATACAAGTTACACTGCACTCACATGCACACAATTCTGTGACAAATACGTACGAACGTGAAAAAAAGCTATGGATAACATAATAGATAGGGGTTGACCGACATAATAACTAAAGGTTTAATAAAGTTTATTATAAATAGAAAATCACAACATAAATAATATGCATCAAGAGATCATGGTTTACAGACAAAATGAAAATTAATCAAATAGGTTCTCCCCTCTGGTAAAGGAAAAGAAAGGACGATCCCAACAGAGGTTAATTAACCCAAAAGATCAAAGGTTAACAATAAGTTATGAAATAGTCAGTATGGGAAAAGAATAGGTTCCTAATGTAAACTATCCCGTGACTAATCAGATTACTGAGATAAAAAAAAAGAAAGAAGAAACCATATAAGTATATGATGTTAACAAAAAACATAAGTTTCTTTTTCTGTTCATTCAATTCACATACACGCAGTGGCCACTTTCAGATACACTTACCCCAGTAGTTGTCACAGGCATTCCAAGGAAATACACTAATAAGTAATATATATATATATTTAGTGTCAAATTTAAGTTTGCCAAATCCAGCCCCAGACTCTCCGTAGTTGCTGACTGCAAATTTCACAGGAGTCGCTAGAGTCGGTGTTAAATTTGTACTGGATACAATAAGTTATCTATGCCTTCAGTTGGTTGGAGTAAGGTTCATGCGTGGTGATCGCCGATGTAGAATAAATAGAACATATACAGTTCCTAGGTTGTTTAGCCTCAGGTGGCTGAAACGCTAGGTTTAAGTTACACAAATGTTGCTGACAATATATTGCCACAGTTGGCTGATGATATATATATATATATATATATATATATATATATATATATATATATATATATATATATATATATATATATATATATATATATATATATATATATATATATATATATATATATATATAAGTAAATCTGGTAATAGTTCTGGCCCAGTTAATATTATAATTTAATGGTTCTATTCTGGTTTCTCTCAGGAAAATGAGGAAAATTGGACCGCACAGGTCACAGCAAGAAGCTCATCAATATTAAATATTCTTGGATGCTTATAATATTATAAGTTCGTATGATCATAAGTTCATATGGCCATAAGAAAATAAGCCGCTAGTACTCAGGTTTGATCAGCCTATATTTTAGGAAAAGAACATATAAATATTTAACCAAATTATCAATATCATATCTAACACGTGTTAAAATAGGACCTCTTCACCACGGTTATAAATTAGATTTAAAACACACGTGTCTAGCTTATCCTATCATTCTGTTAACGCGTGATATGAACATTAGTCATTTAAAAAATTTACATAAAATGGATAGAAGTAAATAATATATGCCGTCAGTAGACAGTTATTTAATGTATGTACTAGTCAGTTTAAAACATCTCTTACTGGTAAAATAGCGAGTAATTAAATTTACTTTACGGCTGGAAAGTTAGCTTATAAGTTATTTAATTAGCACAGAAAATCTCAGTGAAATATATATTGAAAACTATAAACACACTAAATCACTTTAAATCTAGTATATAAATTACCGCAATCAGAAAACTGAAACACTCCACGGAATCTATTAATTTTCCCTCTGTACGAGAAATCTTAAGATAACGAGCTAGTGAAATCAGATAGATTTCTGGCAACTGATCATGGCTATCAGAGAGAGACATGGTATATATTGATATGTTCCGTACTATCGTTCTTTAATGCGAAAGTCACACCACTGCCAGACCCGAGCCAATTTGCCGTTCGATTTCTTGAATCAAAGGTAATTTTACCACTTCTTGACTTTCATCATCTCCGCCTTGCCAAAAATCAGCTACGCAATTTTCACCTAAAAGTTTTACAATCCAAGGTCCGTCTCACTGAATATCGTGTGTTCCCCTGATCAAAGAATCTGTTACGCCATGCTCCGCTCTCTGCTTCACATAGGGCTTGACTGCCAGATGGCCCCCGTGTTAATTAAACTGGTGAATCCTTCGTTCATGTAGCAAAAGTATACTCTAGATGGGGAGGGGCAAAAGTGGATGATTACTGCTGCACTATTTTCATCTGTGACACGGCCTCATGCCCAACCCTACTTAGTCGCTTTTTACGACTGGCATGGTTGGTTACAATGTTCCTGTTCTTTACTATTGAACAAACTTGATGATATCACTCATAAGGTAGTCACTGTTCTGGAATCCATAGGTTTATAGAGGGAGAGGGAGACCAAAGAACAAATGGAGAAGAGAACTGGAGACAAGACATGAAAGGAATGAGGAACACATGGAAAGACCGTATCAGACGACATGAGTTTATTGAAGGCATATGCTTCATTGTCAGCTGACGGGTGAAGATGATGCCTTATTTCCGTTGAAATATAACAGCAAAGTTAGCCATCTTTCTTCTTCTTCTTGGATCTTTAGCCCCTGCCTGACAAAGCAGTCAGTGGCCATCACGCCTAGTGGCGTCTTGTAGGGCAGCAACAAAATGTCCCCATTTTTCTCGGTCGATGGCCATCCTTCGTGCCTTGCCCCAACTCTGGTTCATGCTTTGCATCTCAGCCTCCATTGTTCTCCGGCAGGTTGTCTTTGGTCTGCCTCTCTTTCCCTGTAAAGCCATCTTTACAAAAATATTAATCATAACAAATGAACCAGCAAATCCAGGAAGCCATATCATCATCATGTTCCTTTGCGATTCCTGTGAAGCACTGGGACCACCACTGCTGCTAGTCACCACGCGAGAAACTAAGCATTTTCGCCATCTTGTAACAGTGGTTCATGTGGCAATTAGTTTTACATGACGAGGTTGCCAGCCACAATCATGACTTCATATTAGTCGTCTTGTACGACATGCCTGAGTGTGCAGCGGTCCTATTTTTTTGTTTGACTCTTCAGTGACCCCCCGGGAACTATACGGGGGCAGGCGGCCATATTTTTTTTTTTAAAGACTAATAATAAATGAACCACCAGTTCAGGAGGTCATATAACCCTTGGTGTGCAGAAACGTCTTCAACTTACCCTTCATACGTGACAGAGCGGCGGGGTAATACACGCACCAATCTGTCGCCATTTGAGACCCCATTCACATTGTCTTTACTGCAATTCGCGGTCTGTACCCATGTTGACCGAAGATTATCGCGACGCACGCTAAATCAACACTGTAATCCAAGATTAAACTAAGGGCCGCGTGTATCACATTACAGACGGATTCAAGTGGGAAAAGCCCTAACCGCACGGGCTGGTTCGAGACCCATGGGTGCCTATTACTGACGATAATATATCCTCAGTACGTTCCGTACTACTCTATACTGCGACGTTAAGGATAATAAAGATAGCGTTGTTTTGTTAGATATAAACGCGTTGAGCGTTGTTTTTATCCACTTCGCGGGGTGCTTAAAACCGGACGGTCTAAATACTGTACCCAGAATTAGTTTGGTTGAGCCGACCTTCTGTTTTACTTCTTGATTTCCAGCACCATTTCTTTTCTTCATCGCCAGCAGTTTCCTCCCCACCCCTTTTTTTTTTTAAAATTCATTTTTTATTATACAGTTTTTAGATAGATTTTATGTCGTTTTCTAATTATTTATTTTTAATCTTATTACGAAAAGTGATTTCTCACCCCCCCCCTAGTTTTTTGTTTCCAATGTTTTTAGTCTTTACGCTCCCACACCCAGATGTAGCAGCCACTTTGCATATTCACCATTTCGGTCACGACGATGAACGAATTGTATTATGTTTTGCACTTAGTTATCGCTCTCTTTTCTTTCTGTTTTTGTTCATTTGTCCCTAACGAAGGCCTTCTGGTCGTAACATTGTCCATTTTCTTTATCCTAGTAAGAAATGTTGCCATCTTTTTTAAACCTTTAGATAAAGCAAGATCAGAAGGGGCAGCACCGATAGAGATTCTCACGGGATCTCGCCTGTTAGCGTGGCGTGCTAGCAGTCATTCTCAGGACAAGCCCTTTTCAAGGCTTCATCAATCAAGCTGATAGGCACTAGTGGTCCTTTTCAAGGCCTGGCATTTCCAAACGCTGCATAAGAGTTCAGGCATACATTTCTAATATGTGTGTGTGGTGTTGTTGTTATTGTTGTTTTTAATGACAATTTCACCTTGATATAACCGATTATGCCGAATATAGCATGCCTTGCCAAAAGAAGGCACCTATGACAGAGAGTGTGACGGTATTGCCTCCCCTGCTTTGCAGTAGTGGTCCAACAGTGACCAAACTCAAGAGTATCTAATATAGGCTTCAATTGAGTCTATTTGTACACAAGATTACTCTTGGCAGAAATGTAGATAGAAGAGTAGTAAAGCTTCTATCACATGGGATGCATTTCTGTGTGCACTAGGTTAATTTTTTTTAAATGTCCAAAAACTGGGTCACTTTAACCCGCACGTGAAAATTGCCATTGTTGCTGCAAAAACTCGTGGTTTTTGCAACACGCCCCACTAGTTCAAAAGGTGAAAAAGTGAGTTGAATTTCTTTTTGTTAGTAAGTCACACATTATTAAAAAAACACTTGACTGGTCTTTTCCACGGATGAATCTACTTTATTTTGTAATAAATTGTTTAAGCCTGGTTGCATTTAATTGGTCCATAGGGGAGTTTTTCTTGGTGGCCCTTAACTTTTGTCCAGTAGTATATTTGGGGATTCACCCGTGTGTTACCGGGGCCCGAAAGGGGAGCAAAGAACAGTAACACTGTTCCCTTCCATGCATGTCGTAGAAAGCGACTAAGGAGGGTTGGGCATGGGGCTGGTTACCCCATCCTGTAAAGAAATTTAAACCACAAAAAACTTCAACAAATATGGACAAGTCAAATAAGGAAAATAAAACACAGCCATCCAAGACAGGGGAAGGTCCTCTCGCAGGGAGGCGTATGATGCAACACAGATAAAGATGAAAGGAGTCTTGTGTTGCTGACTAACCTTCTTTCTTCTAGGAGAACTTCCAGATTTGGCACCTGGAATGTTCGGACATTAAACGAACAAGGGAAAGTGGCACAAGTAGCAGCAGAAATGACGGAATATAAAATCGAGGTTCTGGGAATGTGTGAAACAAAGTGGAAGGGGTAGACAGGAAGAAATTCATCACAGGTGAATTGGTGCTGTCCTCAGGACATGAAGACGAAAGTTCACACCACAGTGAAGGGGTAGCTCTTATGTTATCTAAAGAAGCACAGAAAGCACTCATTGAATGGGAAGCTGTTGGACCTAGAATAATAACAGCCACTTTTAAAACAGCTAAAAAGAAAATACATGTAAATGTCATCCAATGTTATGCACCAACTAATGACAAAGAAGAGTCAGTGAAAGAAGCATTTTATACTAGACTACAGGAAATTATGGATAAAGTAAAAAGAAGAGACATCACAATTTTGATGGGTGACATGAATGCAAAGATAGGTACAGTCAATACCGGATTTGAAGAAGTCATGGGAAAACATGGGCTAGGAATAATGAATGAAAATGGGGAACTATTCTCAAACTTCTGTGCTTCAAATCAACTGGCTATAGGAGGAAGCATGTTTCCACATAAGAGAATACACAAGGCAACATGGATATCACCAGACCATAGAACAGAAAATCAGATTGATCATATATGCATAAACAAGAAGTTTAGATCATCATTGCAGGATGTAAAGGTATATAGAGGAGCAGATGTGGCATCAGATCACCACCTTCTGATAGCCAAAGTAAAAATGAAACTCAAGAGATATGCAACAATGCAAAATTATAGACAACAATTTAATGTAGGACATCTAAGAAATCAAGAAACAAGAGACAAATTTGCGGTCACAGTATCCAACAAATTCCAAGTGCTCCAACAGCTGGAAGATGTAGAGAATACAGAAGACTATTGGCACAGGTCAAAACTGTATGGAATGAGACATGTGAAGAAATACTGGGGAAAAGGGAAAGACAACAAAAAGCATGGATAACAACAGAAACCATCAATAAGATAAAAGACAGGAAAAACAAGAAAGCAGATTTAAACACAAGCAAAACCAGAAGTTCCAAAGCCAAGGCTCAAGAAGTGTACACAGAAGCAAACAAAGAAGTAAAAAGAAGTATCAAAAGAGACAAGAGAAAGTATATTGAGGAGTTGGCAAGAGAGGCAGAAGATGCTGCAGCCAAAGGAAATATGAGAGAACTGTATAGCAGCACAAAGAAGCTAACAGGGAAATACAAGCAAACAAGTTGCCTCATAAAAGACAAGAATGAGAAACTGCTCAGCAATATACAAGAGCAAATGAAGAGGTGGACAGAATATTTTGGTGACCTTCTCAATAGACCAGCTCCACAAAACCCTCGAGACATCCAGCCAACAGAAGAAGAGCTACAAATTAACGGTGAAAGACCAACGAAGGAAGAAATAAAGAAAGCCATAAAGCTTCTAAGAGATGGAAAAGCGGGTGGACCAGATGGCATTCCAACAGAGGCCATAAAAGCAGATATCGACACGGCTGCAGAGATGTTATATAAATTACTTGGTAAAGTCTGGAAAAAGGAAGAGACACCAGCAGAATGGAAGGAAGGATATCTGGTTAAGTTACCTAAGAAGGGAAATTTGCATGAGTGCACAAATTATAGAGGAATAATGTTACTATCAGTGCCAGGAAAAGTATTAAACAGGATTATCCTTGAGAGATTAAAAGAGTCCATAGACAAGAAACTGAGAGATGAACAAGCAGGTTTTCGACAAAACAGATCATGTACAGACCAGATAGCCACTTTGAGAATAATAGTTGAACAAAGTCTGGAATGGAATTCACCACTATACATCCTATTTGTGGACTACGAAAAGGCAGTTGACAGTGTAGACAGAGAATCACTTTGGAAATTGGTGAGGCATTATGGAGTTCCCCTGAAGATCATTAATTTAATAAAGAAAACATATGAAGACATGACATGCAGAGTTCTTCACGAAGGACAGCTTACAGAACCGTTTGGGATAAGAACAGGAGTGCGACAGGGATGCCTCTTGTCTCCATTTCTTTTCTTACTAGCAATAGACTGGGTTATGAGATCATCGACAACACACAACAGAAATAGAATCCAGTGGACTCTGACTAAGCAGTTGGATGATCTGGATTTTGCTGATGACTTGGCTCTTCTGTCCCATAACCGTAATCAGATGCAGGACAAATTGAAAACACTCGATGAGAGGTCACAGCAATTGGGTCTGAAAATACACAGGGAAAAGACAAAAATAATGAGAATAAATGCAGGTAATGATAACAGTGCTGAACTTGAAGAAACACCAATACAAGATGTAGAATCATACACATATCTTGGCAGTAATATAGACAAAGTTGGAAGGACAGACAGCGATATCAAAATAAGAATACAAAAGGCAAGAGCTTTCATTGCATTGGGAAATATATGGAGATCAAGAGAAATCAGATCCATCACGGAAATAAGAATCTTCAACTCAAATGTGAAGTCAGTCAGTATGGCTCTGAGACATGGAGAACAATAAAGACAACAACCAAAAAGCTACAGACTTTCATAAATGGGTGCTTGCGTAGAATCTTCTTCTTCTTCGATCCTTAACCACCGACCGTCAAAGCAGTCAGTGGCCATCACGCCTAGTGGCGTCTTGTAGGGCAACAACAAATTGATTCCACTTTGCACGGTCGGTAGCCATCCTTCGTACAGTGCCCCAACTCTGGTTCATTCTTTGCATCTCAGCCTCCGCAGTCCTCCGCCAAGTTGTTTTTGGTCGGCCTCTCTTTCGCTTTCCTTCAGGGGTCCAAAGCATAGCTGTTCTTGTGATGGCATCGGGGTCTCTTCTGAGGACATGACCAACCCAGCTCCAGCGTCTGCCAGCTATGATGGTATGCATGCCCTCTTGCTTGCTACGGGTAAGCAGATCTTGGTTGGTGATGGTATTCGGCCAAAAGATTCGGTGAATTTTTCTTAGGCATGTTGTGTGAAAAGAGGACAATTTTGACATTTCCTTCTCTGTGACTCTCCAGCATTCCGCACCATAGAGAAGCACAGAAAGCACGCAACTCTGGTATAATCTTAATTTTGTGCTTGTGCTGTATTGGGAGGACTTCCAGATGTTATTTAGGCTAAAGAAGGCTGTTCTAGCCTTATTCATTCTGATGTTGATGTCTTTGCCTGCCCCACCGTCTGGTGTTACTATGCTTCCTAGGTATGTGAAGGTATCTGTCTGTACCAGTTGCTGATTCCTTACTGATATGGGCTCAGGGTTGCTCACATTGAGCGTCATGACCTCAGACTTCTTTAAATTGATGTTCAAGCCCACCTGCTGGCTAAATTTATTAAGTCTATCCGTTTTTTCCTGGATGTGTTGATGTGAATGTGCCAGCAGTGCAATGTCATCTGCATATTCCAGATCTTCCAATGTTGAAAATGTAGTCCATCTTATTCCTCTTGGACTGCCCTCTGTTGTCTGGCGCATCACCCAGTCTATGACTGTTAAAAATAGAGTGGTTGATAAGGGGCATCCCTGTCGTACTCCTGTCTTCACCTCGAAGGTTAGGTTGCTCTGCCCAACACTACACGTAAAGTTGGCATAGAGGCTTTTTATGATTGACACTATGCAGCTTGGAATTCCATAAGCCCTCAGTATTTTCCATAAACTGTCCCTATGTATGCTGTCTAAAGCCTTTTCAAAATCAACAAAATTTATGTAAAGCTGTCTTTGCCATTCTGAGCACTGCTCTATAATGTTCCTGAGAGTGAATATATGGTCTACACATCTTCTGTTCTTTCTAAATCCTGCTTGTTCTTTCCTCAGTTTGTAGTCTACTGCCTTTGAAATTCTCTGTATAATTATCCTGCCTAGTATTTTGCTGGGAACTAAGAGAAGAGTGATTCCTCTCCAATTATTGCAGTCTGAAAGATCTCCCTTCTTGGGCAATTTGACAATTATTCCTTTGTTCCACTCTGATGGTGTTGTCCCCGTTTTCCACACTTGTGCAAATAGTGGTTCTAATAGTTCTGCTGCTAGCTCAGGGTCTGTCTTAAATAGCTCTGCATTTAAGTTATCATGGCCCGGAGCTTTACCGTTCTTTAACCCTTTGATTGCTGTGATGATTTCTTCTTTTCGTGGAATGTCTGTATTTACATCTAGATCGTTTTCAGCCTCAGGAACATTCAATTGTGTCTCTGGTATTTCCTTGTTCAGAGTTTCTCTGAAGTGCTCTGCCCATCTTGTTTCCTGTCCCTCTGCTGTCTTGATGAGATTTCCTTGCTTATCTCTTACTAATGTAATATTGTTTGCACCTTGTTTTCCGCTGATGAATTTAGTTATTTTGTATACTGTGCTTTGTTCATTTCTCAGTGCTGCCTCTTCTGCCTGTTTTGCAAGATCGTCTAGGAAATTCCTTTTGTTGGCTCGGGTTTGGCGTTTAACTTCCCTGTCCAGTTGACTGTACTGTTCGCTATATAGTTGCTTTAACCTGGGGGACTTCGCTTCTGTTTTCTTTCTTTTCATTTCCTTTCTCATCTTTTATGGTGTTTAGTGTTTCTGGTGTTATCCAGTCTTGCTTCTTCCTTTCCTGGAATCCTAAGCATGATTTGCTACTTTCCTTATATATTGTTGAAATGGTGTTAAAATTCTGGTCTATAACATCAGTCAATGTCTTTTCCTGGCTTTTGGCAAATTGATATCGTTTCTTAATGTCGGCCGCAAAAGCTTTTCTGGTAAGGGGGTCCTTCAATTTGCTGATGTCAAACCTTTTCTGTGTAGTTACAGTTGGTCCAGCCCTTCTTAGTTTCACTTTCAGTTTTGCAACTACTAAATGGTGATCGCTTCCCACATCTGCACCTCTTCTTACCTTCACATCTTGTAATGCATGTCTCCATCTACCGTTAACCATGATGTGGTCTATCTGGTTTCTGTCCCGACCATTTGGGGATTCCCATGTTAACTTGTGAATTTCCTTATGTGGGAAAAGTGTTCCTCCAATGACCAGGTTGTTAATGCTACAGAAACTTATTAGCTTATCCCCATTTTCGTTTGCTATTCCGCTGCCGCATTTCCCCATTGTTCTTTCATTATATGTATTGTGTGTACCAACTTTCGCATTGAGGTCTCCCATTACTATAACAAGATCATATCTAGGTGTGTCCTCCATTTCTTTCTGCAGTTGTTGATAGAATTCATCCTTGACCTCCTCATCGCTATCATTCGTTGGTGCGTAGCATTGTATTATTGTAGTGTTGGTGAATCTCCCTCTCAATCTCAATCGTATCAGTCTGTTGTTGATGGGTTTCCATTCCAGTAATGTCCTTTCTATCCCTTTCTGTAGAATAATGGCTACGCCTTCACTGTGCTGTCCATCCTCTCTTCCAGAGTAAAGTACTGTTTCTCCTGTTGCTGTTTTAACTTTTCCTGCCCCTGTCCATCTGCTCTCGCTTATCCCCAGGATGTGTAACCTATAGTTTCTCATTTCTGCCGTGACCTGTCTTAGTTTACCTGTCTCGTACATTGTCCTGACATTCCAAAATCCTATTCTTGTATCCTGTTTTGCGGTCAGGACATCCGTTTTCATGTCAGTGGCTTCCTTTCGGCTTTCACCACTGACAGTCATACGAGCCACAGACTCCGAATGTCCATCCCGCAGCAAAGTTTGTTCATTTGATGTTGTTTCCGTAACTTCATTGTTTTTTTACATAGACAGGGGTGTCAGCCCTATGCTAAAACCCCCAACCTGGAGGACCAGGGTACCAGCTTTTGTCTGACCCCTACCCACACAGACCAGTCCAGCTTGGTTGAACCTACCAGGAGTAAAACTCCCACTGGCATAGCTCTGGGGATTGTCAGGGTACGCAAGCTGCCATACCGCTACAAGGTATAGGTACCATTGATGGCAGTTGCGTAGAATAGAGGGATTAAAATGGTATGACAAGGTTACCAACGTGGAACTAATGACAAGAACTAGACAAGTGCCAGTGGAACAAGAGATGGGAAGAAGACGATGGCGATGGTAGAACACACACTGAGGAAACCTGTTAATAGCATTACAAGGCAGTCTTTGTTCTGGAACCCCCAGGGCAAGAGAGGCAGAGGTAGACCAAGAAGCACATGGAGAAGAGAGCTGGAGACAGAGGTGAAGGTGATGAGGAGAACGTGAAAAGAACTTGAGATGATGGCACGTGACAGGAGGACTTGGCATGTGTTTGTTGAAGGCCTATGCTCCTTTGGGAGTGGAGGGTTATGAATGAATATTTGGGGATTGCAAAAAGGGTAAGAAAGTTCAGATGGCAGCATATATTTGAACTTAGCTGCCAATGCCGGTTCTGTCTTTTCACACTGATCACTCGTCTCTGGTCAAGGTTGTCGGGTGTAGCTCTTCTCCGAGAAACTTCAAGGAAAGTCTACACAGTGTCTTAAAGCGTAGGCCACTGATCCCGTCTTGTTCCAGAAATAGTACGTTCTGCTGGTACCACCAATAAGCCAATCCTGGCTACAGACTTGTCGCACAGATAAATAAAATAGATGAATCGTTCTCTTACAACACGTGTCTGGGATTTCTGTTAATTTTAACATAGATTGCCCCTTCTGACTCCGGGTTTCTTCAATTTCCTAGTCCCGGTTGTTCCTTATTTTAATTTGAAAGAGGTTGCCTGTGCTTTATAAGTTTTATTTGGTTCTCCAATAAAAGGTCCAGATAACAATTAGGAATTATGAATCTAGTTCTTCCTCTGGCGAAGGTCTGATGTCTTGGCGAGCGTGCAAACCACAGAGAAATAAAACTGTGAAATTGTCAGCCTGTCTGGGATTTCTGTTAATTTTAACATAGATTGCCCCTTCTGACTCCGGGTTTCTTCAATTTCCTAGTCCCGGTTGTTCCTTATTTTAATTTGAAAGAGGTTGCCTGTGCTTTATAAGTTTTATTTGGTTCTCCAATAAAAGGTCCAGATAACAATTAGGAATTATGAATCTAGTTCTTCCTCTGGCGAAGGTCTGATGTCTTGGCGAGCGTGCAAACCACAGAGAAATAAAACTGTGAAATTGTCAGCCTATATTCCCCCCCCCCCTTCCCCCCCCCCCCCACCCCCGTGATGTTATGAATCTAATCAGAAAGATCCAATCATTTCAAATCATGCAGGATAGGCTGTGACATTTCAAAATAGTCCCACGTGAAATAAGGTTTGCGTGCCTGCAAAGGTCACGTATTACCATATATGGACATATGATGCCTTGTGTACACTCTTACAAACATATTTGTAGACTCATATTGTCTAAAATGTAATAGATCCACGATTACTTTTTAACAAGTGACCGGAAGCGGTTATATAACCCTTGTCGGCCCACGGGTGTTACACAGACGTTAATGTCGTCTTGTCAGCGGTTCAATCTAATCGCGCCGGCGACTATCTTATCTCAGTGCTTGTAGGCTGGGATGACCGGGTAACAAACCGGTGGCATATTGATGCGTGATGCCATATGATGATGGATGGCATCCGCATGTCTGGTTTTGTGTAGTGTGTAGATGTGTTCAGTCAAAACAATGTTCATGCAACAATAACAGGGCACTCCACATAGGACGTCAGTAAACTCACGACGTATAAAGTCAATGAGTCTTGAAACAGCCGTTGACGTTTTTCTTCATTATTTATTGTGGACGCCACAGTGACAAAATGGTTACGCAAATGTGTAGGCACATCAAACAGTCATTATCACAGCAACATTCAATACAGCAATAAACGGTAGACAGCATTACAATGATGAGTCAGATGCATGTTATATTTCAAAGTGCTGTAAATGTAGTCAGGTGAACAACTCCATCCTTTTCTATAACAGCCAGGAGATAACCAGATGTATGAGATCAGTTCACTCTCCTTAGTTTGACTTCAGCAAGACAGACACGTCTGCCGAAGTATAAATAATGTCCTCAAGAATATCCTCTAGATAATAAAGGTTTTCTAAACCTAGTTCATTTAACAAAGTAGCAAGTAATGGTCCTTGGTACATGCATCAACCGATGCAGTACAATGCAGCGACATGTGAGCTGGGAAAGAACATCTCGTGACGACGACTTTCGGAGACAGGCTATGAATCGAAATCGCTCACGACCCAAAATCGATAGAGTTAATGAAAAAGTCAATTTACCTTGCTTTCATGAAATACACAGAAATATCACGCCTCCCGACATGTGGGAAAACACTAGAGGTATTATCTCGACTAAACGAAATATCCATAAGAGGACTACACATCCCTGACAGAACAAAAGAAAGCGGAGATCCCCTCTTCAACGAGGCATCTCTTTCGCCATTCCAAATCGCTCACTCCCACTAGTGGTGGGCGGAAACCGATCGACAAACAACAAGACAAGTCATGCGCAGTCCAGCGCAAAAATGACCACAGCTCAAAAGTTAACTGCATTCGATACCAACGCGAGAAGACAAATGCTTACCGAGAAAAGTGACTATAAATTACAAGCAGTTGTTGCCCTTGCGTTATAAAACAGATATTGAAATAAAACGATGTTGCGAGAATTTATCACGCAACATATCACCACCTCCTCCCGATAAAAAAAAAATGTGGAACATATTTTTTTTTTTTTAAATATCAAAGAGCCAGCGATAAGCGGCTCAAAACGCACGAATTATGCGCTGATAATTAACTAAATTGCCAAACAATAGGCTAATTATAGAGTGTCTGGTGAGGATATACCTCAACAGAAAAATAAATATGTCTCAAAAAATATTCACATCGGGGAGGTGTCACCAACACACATCACGTTAGCATGTAAACACAATATACGTATGCAAGTTACTATAATCATCATTAAACAGCATACTCTAATATTGTCTTTAAAAATGGATGTACAAATCTGATAGGAAAATTTAAATAGTACATTCTTTGACATGTAATGACATAAGTACATAGTAAAGTTAAACTACATGACGATCCAGGACATATGCTCTGGTATTCCGAGGGTAAGTACACAATCTAGAACTCGTAAGGTAAGTCCTCAGCTCAACAATGACATTCTGAGAAAGTACAAGCAATATAATGCTAATTAATAACTAATATGCTTCATAAGGTACAATACATTATTAATAATTGTGGCTGTTTAGTAAACTAACGGCCCTTATATTAACTACTCAGTCCTCCTCTATCATCTTTAAAAAACGAACAGAAGAAGATGACAACAAAGCACGATAGTGTGTACATATAAAGTAAGTACAGATGTGCTAATCTATTGTAGAAATATAGGTGTGTTATGACTCTGTAATATATAGAAATATAGGACAGAAGTATTAGTTGGAGTCATGTGGGCATCTAGACAAAATGTCAGCCATCACATTATCCGCACCACGGATAGCTCGTACCGTGAAGTGAAAAGGTTGAAGAGCTATAGCATATCGAGTGGATCTCGAACTCTTCAAATTCTTAGTCTGAATAGCTGTAAGAGCTTTCTGATCAGTCTCTAGAATGAAATGTGCGCCCAGGAGGAATCTTTGTAGCTTTAGAATTGACCAAACCATCGCTAACAACTCACGGTCTAAAACCGAGTAGTTCCTCTCTGCCGCATTTAGTTTTCTAGAAATGTACATAACAGGATGCAGAGTATTTGCATATTCTTGCATCAGTGCTGCTCCAATCCCAGTGGATGAAGCATCACTCCGAAGAACAAAAGTCCTATCAAGAGTAGGTAATCTTAAGATGGGAGGAGAAGAAAATATATTCTTGATTTGGTCTAGTGAAGATTGGCATTCTTCAGACCAACGGACCAGATTAGGCGAACCTTTCTTCAACAATGTTGAGAGAGGTGCCATGATCGAAGATAAATTTGGAATAAATCTCCCATAAAATTGAATTAAACCTAAGAGACTCCTAACTTGTTTCTTCGTTTTAGGAACAGAGATGTTCAGTATTTTGGAAGTATTGTGGTCTTCTGTCTTCAAGAGACCATGACCAACACGATGACCCAGGAAAGAGATTTCACCAAAACCAACAAAAGCTTTAGAAGGTTTTGCTGTCAAATTATTCTCACGTAGAGTGGACAGTAAGTCATATAACCCTAAATAGTGATCTTCCCAGGTATCACTGAAGAGACAGATGTCATCTAAGTATGCGATGACATCCGAACGATGTGACAGAATTCGACGCATCATGCGAACGAAAGTGGCAGGGGCGTTCATGAGACCAAAAGGCATAACATTCCATTGAAATAGACCCCTAGGTGTAGAAAAAGTAGTAAGAGGTTTGGCATGCTCTGCTAAAGGCACTTGCCAATAACCTTTAGACAAGTCAAGTTTAGTGAAGAATCTAGAATTAGAAAGTCTAATCATAGATCTTCTAACAAAGGCATCGGTTCAGCGTCGAACTTTGTGACCTGATTCAATTTGCGATAATCAACGCAAATTCGTATGTTCTTATCCTTCTTCCGGACAATAACCATGGAAGAAGAATATGGTGAAGTCGATGGCTCAATTATATTTAATTGAATCATTTCATCCAATTCCTTTTCCACTTGCGACTGAAAGTGTATAGGAATAGGATACGGCCTAACCCTAATTGGATTATTGTCGGTAAGAATTATGTCATGTTCTATGACATCTGTGTGTCCAGGAATGTCAGTGAGAACATCCTGAAATGTTTGTAACATCGACGAGACTTGTCGATGTTCGTCACCAGAAAGATTAGGAGAAACAGAAACGTTTTTTCCAAGATTCCGTGGAATGTAATGGAACCACTGGAAGGGGAAGGTTGACATCAGAGAAGGTAGCTTCCTCATCCTGAATGACAGACAGGGATGAATAATGACCGTGAGGTGCAGGAGCATCATCCGTTGCCTGGAAAATAGGCAGCAAATAGTCCGGACGTTCGTGAAATTCCGAAAGCATGTTTATGTGGAAAGTTTTATGCTTTCCATCAATATTGACCACATAGTCAACATCGGAAATCCGAGAGACTATTGCATACGGACCTTTCCATGCAATAAGAAGTCTATTTTCCCTACTGGGGAGTAGGACGAATGCTTTGTCACCTGGACAAAGTTGTCGTAGACATCTATTCTTGTTAGCAAACTGCCTTGCCTTCTCTTTAGCAATTTCTGATGAAGCAGTTGCTAGCTTACATGCCTCAATGATCTTTTGTCTAAGAGCAATGACATACTCATATGAGGATTGAGTTTCATCGCTAATAGCATCGGCAGTGATGAGATCGTGTAATAAAGACATAGGGCCGCGTGGACGCGCGCCAAAGACAAGTTCGAAGGGAGAAAATCCTGTGTGTTCATTAGGGACTTCTCTATAGGCAAAGAGAGCCGCGGGTAAAACCCTGTCCCAATCTTGAGGATGATCTTCAGTTATCTTACCAAGCAAAGTCTTGAGCGTTCTATTCAGACGCTCAACTAACCCATTAGACATAGGATGGTAGATACTACTGAGAGATCGTTCAATATGTAAGGTAGACATTACCTGTGACATAGTGTCAGATATGAGTTGAGTGCCATGGTCTGACAATATTTCTCTGGGGAACCCCAAGCGAGAAAATATCAACCAAAGAGCATCTGCGATATCTGTAGTAGATATGCTCTTAAGAGGAATAGCCTCTGGCCAACGTGTGCACATATCGACACATGTAAGGATAAACTGATGTCCTCTGGCCGACTTGACCTTAAAAGGGCCAATAATATCTATGGCCATTTTCTGAAACGGCCGAATAGGAATGTCAGCAGCCTGGATAGGCGCAGCATGTCGTGGTCCTCTAGATTTGACCTCCTGACATACCTTGCATGATCGGCAGTAAATACGAATGTCCTTATTGACAAAAGGCCAAAAGAAAGCCGCAAGGACTCTCGACTTCGTACGGGCAAAACCCATATGTCCAGCACATTGCGAGTCATGAGCATGTTGTAATATTTGGACTCTCATGCTCTTGGGAACAAGAATTTGCGAATGTGCCGACGTAGTCGAATCTTGTACCATACGTACAAGTACGCCGTTTCTCATTGCAATCCAAGATTTTCTATTTGTATCCTGATTCGGATCACCTTTCTTCGCAAGAACGAAGAATTTTTTTAAAGAAGGATCTTCTTCTTGCAATTTTATGAAAGAGTCACGAGTGATTACTAAGTGACTATCTTGGCTATCAACTTCATTATCACTATTCAGTGAAGTTTCGGGTGTTTGTAGAGCTTGTGCTCTTGTAACTACTGCATTTGTAGCTTGCATGTTATTATCTTCCCAAGCAGCAATCTGCTGTGGGGTACACTCCCTAACTCCGTGAATACGACCAATAATAAGGTCCGCAATAGGATTAGGTAAGAGACAAGCATGCACATCTCCAGTAAAGAAAGGAGTGGCAATGCGAATTACAGCAGTAGGATATTTTTCTAGAGTGCCGCCAAATGTGACACATTTAATAACCCTTCCTGTAGCACAAGATGGATCTACAAGCGATTGTCTAACACCAATAGTGGTGCATCCGGAATCGAAAAGTAGTGAGACCGGAGTATCATTAACAAGACCCTTATGTAGAATTAAAGAACCCCTCCCGTCATGCGCAACAGCAGCAGGAAGAGCGGGAAGTGGGTGACCACAACTCAAAGTAGTTATGGTACCCGGTTCGAATAAAGTACTGCATTGGGGGCATTTGTTTGCTCTCTCAAAGTCAAAAGCAGAACTAGTGACAGCGTCAAAGTTTTTACTATCAACAACATGATTACAGGCTCCCTCAGTTTCCTGTTGTACAGCATTAGCCTGCTGATATCTCTTTTTTTTTGTGTTGAGATCTACCCCGACTATTATTACCTCTGAAGTTATCAGAGTTATTATTATCTCTGCAGTTATTATTGTCTCTATTGTAATTGTTATACTGGTTCGAATTCCAGTTTCCACGATTACTATCATGTTCACATTGATGCGAACATCTATTTGTTTGGTTCTGAGGTCTTCGGCAGGAATAACCTCTATTACCATATCCTCTTTTGAAATGCTTATAATTATTAGGGTGATAGTAACGACCACTATCAGGTTGTCTCCAATTCTTCGAAGAAGAATCACCATGAAATTGGTTTCCATGATTTTGACAGAAATTACCGCTGCCCTTTCTATCAAAATTTTGTTGGGATCTACGAGCAAAGTTTTGACCATACGGAGCTGCCGAAGCAACTGGTAAACCTTCTTTCACCTTAGAGTTACCCATGGTTATGTGTGGGTGCGCAGTTACGTATTGGCAACAGAAATCTTCCATTTCTTTTATTGTTTTAGGTTTACGTTCATGAAGGAAAGCAAGGAAAGACTCATTGACAGACGACATGACTTTGTCTCTAAGTATTAAGTCCATAAGTCCTTCATAAGTTTTTTTCCGTCTTAGATAGTTCAACCCATCGTGAGAAAGTAATGCGTATTCTTGCAATAAACTCGGAGAATTCAACTCCATTTTCAGGTAACATGTTTTTAAATTGTAGACGATAGCCGTCTTCGTTAAGCTGATATTTCTTTAACAAAGCGGCCCTGACAACCTCATAATTGCTCTTGTCAGGTTCATCCACCATATTTAATATACTTAGAGCTTTACCTGTCAGTATCCCTGATAACTGATAAACATATTTTGCTTTGTCTATGTTATGAGCTGTACATGCTTGTTCAAATCTGTCCAGATAGAACATTATGTCATCACTGGAAGGACTAAATGTTGGTAACTTAATCTTAAAAGTATCATTATTAGCCTTACCAGAAGATGAACCCTTGTTTGAATCATTACCATTACTCATGCTCGTCAATTTCAATTTCTCCAACTCTAAAGCTAAGAGTTTTTTCTTCATGTTCCATTTTTGCTTTCCTCTCATCAGACTCTCTTTGTAACTTCCTTTCTTCAGCTTGAGCCTGCATTGAAGTCTTTCATTTTCAGCTTCTTTTTCAAGTCTTTTATTTTCAGCTTCTTTTTCAAGTCTTTTATTCTCAGCCTCTAGCTGTAGCTTTCTTTCCTCAGCTTCTGATTCCCTTTTTTGTTTTTCCATTTCCATTTGGAATCTCTTTTCATCCACCTGCATCTGCAGTTTCTTTTGTTCAGCTTCCATCTGCAGTTTCTTTTGTTCAGCTTCCATTGCTTTATCATATCGAGCAGTTGCAAATTCTTCTAACTTATCACCAGTCTTCCCAAGCAATTTACCCTGCTCAATAAAGTGCTCAAATGTAGACATGTTGTCTAACATATGAGTCCAAAACCTGAAATAATTAACTAATTTATTTCAAACCTAAGTGTAACAAGTCTTAATTAAGCACTTGTATATTCACATCACATTATATTATCCCAGTCTCTGTGGGAAACAAGTCTCCAATCAAAGAACTTGTATATGAAATATCAGCACTCAAATCTTGATCATAAGTGCACTTCTCATTCAATAGTGCACGACACTATTCATCATTCATTTATCATCAGTATAGTAGTAACAGTGCATTAGCATAGCCCATTAACTAATTACTATAACTGTAAACAATGACTATGTAAACACATGCAGAATGTAAACATTGAAAATGTAAACAATACAAACAATGTAAACAATAACAATGTAAACAATAACAAAGATCAGCAACAATACAAAAACTTTCGCAGAAATCAACTAAAAATAAAGCAGAAATTAATGAAATATCACAAAAAATGTGACGATATCTGCGATAGAATTAAACAAAATACATGACACCACAGTGTATAAACAAAAATGTTGTATGAAACTAAATTATAGACAAGAGTAGGCTAACAAATACAAACAAATCACAACAAAACTAAAGAATGTGAAATAATAACGAAAACAATATTAAAACATGTCATCACAGCTAACATAAATAGCAACAGAAGTCGCTTAGCAAATTCCAGTATCGGAAATTTGCAAACCCTACAGAAAACGCTCACAATAGACGACCTCTATGACGTGGCATAATCTAACGGAGACACCACCCAACCGAGAACCCGCTGAAATATAAACATATAAATATACAAATAACATATAGACATATAACATATAGAATGAGATGATACACAGAAGACTCAGCAGAAGTATAAGGGCACAGTTTACATACAAACAGGCCACTTAACTTATAGGCTTCCAATCGTAGAACAGCAGAAAAACGGATGTCAATCAACGTCCTAAAGAGCGAAGCTCCAACGATGATGGCACATC
Source organism: Oreohelix idahoensis (assembly GCA_024509875.1). Classification (NCBI taxonomy): domain Eukaryota; kingdom Metazoa; phylum Mollusca; class Gastropoda; order Stylommatophora; family Oreohelicidae; genus Oreohelix; species Oreohelix idahoensis. Next base: position 17,871 of record JAMPIV010001650.1, on the reverse strand, counting down.
TGAACTGCTTCCACTGCTAACACGATGGTACAAGAGCTTCTGACATACTGTGTGTTGAGTTGTTTCGGCACTTGACCTTCTAATCCAAAAGTAAGTTGATGGAAATCGGTACTTGGCCTTCTTCAGAAAACAACCCGTTTCAACCGGCACTTGACCTCTCAAAAAACGACAGCACTGGAACCTTGACAGCAGCAACTTGCTTGACTTGCGTAAAAGATAACAGCAGTCCGAGTTATCCGGCAACATGTAACAACGCCGGGTACTGTCAAATTCTTGTTTCCGTCAAAAAATTGAAATTTTGACTTTTACCGGGCAACGCCGAGTACTTTGAAAATTTTGAAGATGTTGACTGTATTGAAGAATGTTAATTTCTTGAAGGATGCTGATGAATTCTTGTTGAAAATGAAGTGGGTAAGGGACCCCGTGTTTGCTAGTACCAGAATCAAACCAGCTTATGGCCACCAAATGATGCGTGATGCCATATGATGATGGATGGCATCCGCATGTCTGGTTTTGTGTAGTGTGTAGATGTGTTCAGTCAAAACAATGTTCATGCAACAATAACAGGGCAATCCACATAGGACGTCAGTAAACTCACGACGTATAAAGTCAATGAGTCTTGAAACAGCCGTTGACGTTTTTCTTCATTATTTATTGTGGACGCCACAGTGACAAAATGGTTACGCAAATGTGTAGGCACATCAAACAGTCATTATCACAGCAACATTCAATACAGCAATAAACGGTAGACAGCATTACAATGATGAGTCAGATGCATGTTATATTTCAAAGTGCTGTAAATGTAGTCAGGTGAACAACTCCATCCTTTTCTATAACAGCCAGGAGATAACCAGATGTATGAGATCAGTTCACTCTCCTTAGTTTGACTTCAGCAAGACAGACACGTCTGCCGAAGTATAAATAATGTCCTCAAGAATATCCTCTAGATAATAAAGGTTTTTCTAAACCTAGTTCATTTAACAAAGTAGCAAGTAATGGTCCTTGGTACATGCATCAACCGATGCAGTACAATGCAGCGACATGTGAGCTGGGAAAGAACATCTCGTGACGACGACTTTCGGAGACAGGCTATGAATCGAAATCGCTCACGACCCAAAATCGATAGAGTTAATGAAAAAGTCAATTTACCTTGCTTTCATGAAATACACAGAAATATCACGCCTCCCGACATGTGGGAAAACACTAGAGGTATTATCTCGACTAAACGAAATATCCATAAGAGGACTACACATCCCTGACAGAACAAAAAAAGCGGAGATCCCCTCTTCAACGAGGCATCTCTTTCGCCATTCCAAATCGCTCACTCCCACTAGTGGTGGGCGGAAACCGATCGACAAACAACAAGACAAGTCATGCGCAGTCCAGCGCAAAAATGACCACAGCTCAAAAGTTAACTGCATTCGATACCAACGCGAGAAGACAAATGCTTACCGAGAAAAGTGACTATAAATTACAAGCAGTTGTTGCCCTTGCGTTATAAAACAGATATTGAAACAAAACGATGTTGCGAGAATTTATCACGCAACACATATCTGCAAGGAGTGTCATAAATGTGATATTTATCACCCATAGGGTGATTTGATAAAATCCCATATCTGCTACTTAGTAGAAAAATAAAGAAAGAAAGAAAGAAAAGTGCGATAACTGACAGCACCTAATAGAAATCAGTACCACAAATGTACCGATACTGCCGGAGAGAACCAAAGATCGATAGAGGTCGCCCCGTTTCGTCACAGAGAGAAAGAGAGAGAACAAACGAACGAATTTTACTTTCAAAGGGTTAAGAATTGGGTGCGCAGGCCCGTCTACCATTCTGCCTTTCAGAGAGACAGGAGGGGGAAGGGCGAGAATACAACATCGTACCATGGAAAAACGTGTGTAAACGACAAACTCATCTTGCCACATGAAAGAAAATACAATTAATAATTTTTGCATAACAGAAACAGGATGACAAAATCCATCCTGATAATTACTCCTCTCCCTAGGTCTCTTTCTTTCAACCAAAACCTGCAAACGCATCACAACAACAGCCAGGCCTATGATAAACTATGGCACTGTTATAAGTACATCGCAGCTTCCAGAACATTATATTAAACGTAATATGATACACTTCCGATTCAATGTTTTTAATACTATTAACACAGGGTAAGATAAAGAAGATTCAATGTTTTTGATATTGTTAACACAGGGTAAGATAAAGAAGATTCAATGTTTTTGATATTGTTAACACATGGTAAGATAAAGAAGATTCAATGTTTTTGATATTGCTAACACAGGGTAAGATAAAGAAGATTCAATGTTTCTGATATTGTTAACACAGGGTAAGATAAAGAAGATTCAATGTTTTTGATATTGTTAACACAGGGTAAGATAAAGAAGATTCAATGTTTTTGATATTGCTAACACAGAGTAAGATAAAAAAGATTCAATGTTTTTGATATTGTTAATCCAGGGTAAGATAAAAAAGAGTCATGTCTTTGATATTGTTAACACAGGGTAAGATAAAGAAGATTCAATGTTTTTGATATTGTTAACACTGGGTAAGATAAAGAAGATTCAATGTTTTTGATATTGTTAGCACAGTTAAAGATAAAGAAGATTCAATGTTTTTGATATTGTTAACACAGGGTAAGATAAAAAAGATTCAAAGTTTTTGATACTGTTAACACAGGGTAAGATAAAGAAGATTCACTGGGGTTTTTTTAAGACTGTTAACACAGACTAAGATTTAAAAAAAAGATTCACTGTTTTTTTAGACTGCTGACATACAGTTAGATAAAGAAGATTCACTGTTTTTGAAACTGTTGGCACAGTGTTAGATAAAGAAGATTCACTGTTCTTGAGACTTGTTGACATACAGTAAGATAAAGAAGAGATTCACTGTTTCTGAGACTGTTAACATAGAGCAATATAAAGAAGAGATTTACTGTTTCTGAGACCGTTAACATAGAGCGCTATAAAAAAGAGATTCATGGTTTCTGAGACTGTTAACATAGAGCGATATAAAGAAGAGATTTGCTGTTTCTGAGACTGTTAACATAGTGATATAAAGAAGAGAGAGATAGTTGTTTCTGAGACTGTTAACATAGAGTGATATAAAGAAGAGATTCACTGTTTCTGAGATTGTTAACATAGAGTGATATAAAGAAGAGATTCACTGTTTCTGAGACTGTTAACATAGAGCGATATAAAGAAGAGATTCTCTGTTTCTGAGATTGTTAACATAGAGCGATATAAAGAAGAGATTCTCTGTTTCTGAGATTGTTAACATAGAGTGATATAAAGAAGAGATTCACTGTTTCTGAGACTGTTAACATAGAGTGGTATAAAGAAGAGATTCACTGTTTCTGAGACTGTTAACATAGAGTGATATAAAGAAGAGATTCACTGTTTTTGAGATTGCTGACACAGAGGTAACAGAAAGAAGATTCACTGTGTTTTTTTTTTTTTTGACACTCTTCTTTACGTGCACAATTCTCTAGCTGGCTACTCTTCTCAGATACTTCAGTTTACACTTGGAAATTTCTTATGCTCGGGTTATCGAATTTCCTAATTTCATTTTCCACCTTAAAAAAAAAAAACAACAACAACAACAACAAAACCAGCTTGAGAAGTTTCCGCCAAAAGCAGTTTCAAACGAGATCTATATCTAATCCCTAACCAAAAAAAATATACACTTGGCCAAAAAAAAAAAATAAAAAATAAACTGAAAACAGAATAAAAACAACGTAAAGAAACTGCCGTTGAGAGAGTGTGCGCCTGTAGCTTAGCTCGCAGAAGTCTGAAGCCGAATCTTCCAGAAAAGAGTTCTTCCTTCCTCGTATCCTGTTACCCGTCACACGAGATGGATCAAAGTAAACCTGGGATATGATGGAAGGGATGATTTCCCCTGACAGTTTCTTTCTTCCCGTCAAGCTTAGTTCGTCTAACAGATGGAAGCAGAAATTCCTACGGCGTTTGGTTTCCAGGCTTCCCGCCATTTTTTTCCCCCAGAAGGGAATATGATACCAATGAGCCAGATATGTCTATAAATAGCAGTGCGGAATATTATATCAATAATAAAGTCAAAATGAACAACTGTTTCAAAACGCTTCAGCCGTTGTTCTAAGTGTGGAGGATAATAAACATGCACTAGTGTTTTAAGGACCTTCTGATTGAGCAATCAAAATTGAAAAAGCCAAAAAAAAATTTAAAAAAAGCTTGCCCAAGATGAATGTTGTACCAAAAAGCACACGTCCGAAGAATTTACATTTCTATGTCTTCTTCGTCTTCTACTCCGTCGTCGTTCGCTCTTAAATAATCATGTATATCTCTCTTATAAACCTGGTAGTTCATCATCTCACGTCTTCATACAGTTTCTCCCTCAACTGGGTTGGAGGAGGCCACGCTGTCACTCTGCTCCTCTCATGGAGTGGACCGTTGTGGAGTACATCTTCTACATTTGATAAGACAGATATATCAGAAGATGGACAAATTGTGCCAGCGATCTGCACTGGTTGTCCACAAAAATGCGACTAACGGGTTCCAGAAGAATGTGGCACTACTCTAATTCGCCACTGTCGAGTGGCAGACTGTTTACAGCGCGTTATTCTCGAGGCATATTTACCGGGTTCAGAACCTGCTCGTGCTTCAGTGCTTTCTATGGCAATGTGTTGTATATGATGAGGTGGTTAGCCCCATGCACAACCAAAATTGTATTTTAACCATACATTTAAAAGGGCATTTTATTTATATTGTTTCTAACGTTTTTAAGGAGCTCTAGTCAAAATAATAATGCATTCAATGATTGAAGATAATAGGTCCTTTTTGTCTCCTTATTTTACTTCTGTCTTTTTTTTTTTTTTTGCCAAAAAGTACAGACTTTCATAAATGGGTGCTTGCGTAGAACAGAAGGATTAAAATGGCATGCCAAGATCAGTAATGTGGAACTTGAGCTGATGGCACGTCATCATGACAGGGCTACTTGGCATGTTTTTTGAAGGCCTATGCTCCTTGGGGAGCTAAAGGGTATTGAATGATTGACTGTCCTCTTTCTTTACGTCAAATAGTCAGAAAATATCCTCTTTTTGTGAACAAAGCGACATGGTCACCCTAATCAATGCAGTGTCTCAATACCAGAATAACAGCTTATTCAGTGGAGCATCGGCTGGCAGACTGGTTACAGCACTTGCTTCTCGTGGCAAAGTTACCGGGTTCGAAACTTGGTAGCGGTCACGCTTCATTCTACCCAGCCGTACACGGGTATCTAACTTTGTTCTTTAGTTAGGAAAGTCAACAGCAACGAGGAAGAGAACTGATCACCCCCACCTCCTTAAGGTGTACGGTGACATCTCCAGCACTTCACTCCCCATCGGTCATATTTCTAGAGCTAAAGTTTTCCCAGTAAATTAACTAAAAGAATGGATGATTTCATCATATCCCCTGAGTTATATGATATACGCTGAGGGAAAGTAAAAACTCAGAGAAAAGATTCGGTTGACGGACAGAGGGAAAGGCGTCTGATTAATATCAGGTAAACAAAGACTTAGCAGCGGAATTTGTTCTTTTATTCCCTCTAAAGTTTGTGGTAAGAGTTTACGAGACCATTTGAGGTACGATTCTACGATACCAGCTGTACTGATGTTCTGTGGTTCAAAGCTTGCGATCCACACTTGAAACCTACATTCACCGGGTTGTGAAGACACCTGCCTTGACCAGGAGAAGTCCCCTCGCCATAGAGAAGAATTGACGGAAACAGCAGCATCAACACTTCAGCAGTTTGGAAGCTAAGTGACATTTTTAGCAGGCCAACACAACAGAACTTATTAATCTATTTTCCACAACTAAGCTTCCTAAAGCCGATATCAGTTTCAATGACGAAACCTATTTTTTTTTTAATAATCTCAAGTTCATATTTATTTGCATTTGTTCCACAGTAATTGATCATTTAATTTGTTATATGTTGTTTTTTTTTTTACAAATTTATAGTTGATTTAATTATAACAGAGAAAGAAGTGCACACGGATGAATCAGCATCTTTAATATATCTATATTTATATCTATAGAACAAATAATAATAAGAATTTTACTGTTAATTCAGCTGGAGCCTTGTACGAGCTAAATTACATTATATAATACTTCATCACAAACGTTGTCGAGCAGATAAAAAGTTAACACTGCTAAGGCACAATCAGCATTGTTCTTGACTTCTGAAATATCTTGTGAATACTCCCTCAAAGTAGAAGCATCATCATCATTCTATCTGTATCTCTGCCAAGAGTAATCTTGTGCGAAGGTAGATACCTTTGAAGACCCACATTAGATACTCTAGGTTTTGGCCATTGTTGGACCATCACTGCAGAGCAAAGCGGAGGCTACCCGTGACAGTGACCTCCCCTTGGAATGATAGACATTTGCAAAGACCCAGACAAGCATTACAAGGGGAAGTCACTCTATAACAGTGGTTGGCAACCCAGGAGCTTTTGGGATCTACTTTTGTAACACTGAGCCCTTTAAAGATCTACCAAACATATATATATATGTGTGTGTGTGTGTGAATGCGTGTGTATATGTGGAAGGGGAGATGATGAACCTTACAAAGTAAAGATAACGTTCCTATTTGACGCAGTTCTTCTTCCTCGTTCGTCCTGAAAAGGACGTTGGTTGCGTTGTGTCCGTTTACAACAAAGCTTCGATATTTGCGCCTTTCGGCCGACACATCCGATTTCAGCACGGCATTTTTTGGGACCGGGTTTGCCTTCCCACTTTGATCCCTACTCTCTCAGCCAGACTGCAGTGATGCAGCCTGTTTCTAGGACCACCACTTGGAGGTGGAGTAACGTCTTGGTCAGCTCTGGTTCGCTAACCCTGACGCAAGCAGTCAAGCTATGAGTCGCTGACTGCATTCATCTCTCTTGCTGCGTCTTCGGCCCCATTTGACGCAGTTCAGGAATATATTTTAGTAGCCAGCTCGAGTTTCCATTGGGAAAGCGGGAAAAGTACCTTCGATCCCAGGGACACCACGATTTTAAATGCCGGCGGGAGAGGTATAGCCCGAAGTTTATCTTTCTCCCCCCCCCCCCCCCCCCCCCCCCCCCCCCCGCCTACGCCTAAAGATCTACCAAATCATTCACTGATTACCGGTAGTTCGGGATCGACTGGTTGATGACCCCTGCTCTATAATTTAATAGTCTAAAGGTAACGATAACCGTCTGAGCTCCTTGACCAGATCATCATATTTTGTCTTTTTTGAAAGCTTGTTGCCTATCTAATCTGGATTCACATGGCACTGTCAGCTCAGTCATTATAATCTGGGGACAGGACAGCAGACGAGAACGCGCACAAGGCAGGGAGGCGATGCCAGTGAAATGTGACCTTGGGTGGGTTGGGGGGGTGTGGGGGGTCGCAGAGACCAATGGATAAGATTAAAGAGTTTTGCAGAGGGGCTTTAGAACTAAGCGAGATAGGGCCGAAAAGGCATGGCAGAAAACAGTGGAGGGAGGAGATGAGAGTGAGTGACAGTAGAAGTGAGAAATATTTAACAATTGCGAAGGGAGACTAGAATGAAGCTAAATCAAAACGGGAGAAACGAAGCTTTGAATCAGTTTTTTTTAACACTACTTTTATTTAACTTCACAAGAAGCTAATATATTTGTCGCGTTTCAAATTTTTGACGCTAAAAATCTCTGTGCTCCACTCATCTCTCTCTCTCTCTCTCTCTCTCTCTCTCTCTCTCTCTCTCTCTCTCTCGCGCGCGCACACACACACACACACATATATAGTGAGAGATATGAATTTACTGATTAATGCTAGCTGGCCGTCCACTTTTAATCTATGAAACAAAATGTATGTAAAATGTATTGTTTGCTTTTTGGTGTATATGATAACAACAATAAAAGTGGTCCACTTAAAAAAAAATGTTCAGAAATATTTTGCGTTCTGCACTGTAAGGAAGGAGTATAAAGAGGTCAACATGACATACAATGAAAGTACATAAGCTTAAAAAAAAAAAACTATAACACTCGCAATTTTCATCCTTAACGAAGGAGAAATAATTAGCACGCAGAAGTGTGGGAATAAAAAATAACCTGGCACTGAATGTGGAAAAAATATAAGCAAAAAAAAAAATGTGGCAATAAAAACAACCCCGTATTGAATTTTTTTTTAAAATTACAGGCCCAAAAAAAAGTTTAATCCAGAGATTGGATCTCAAATGTCATACATATTCCTAATTTTTCACACCCCCCCTTTTCCCCCCACCCCAGAATGATCCATCTCCATAAGAGCTGTATTCCATCTGGCAAATTCAGGGATGGTAATTTATTTTGCTTTTTTAAATCAAAAACATCCTCTCACCTTCAGATGTTCCACCCCTATTTATATTCGCCCGCTGCCGCTGACGACAATGCCTCAAGGCCGGTCTACGGGCACATAACTTGCATCAAACTTCAAATGACCAGGACGTAAAGTTATGTAACGATCAGAAATACCATATATATTCGTGTATAAGTCGAGAAATTTTCCCCTTTTTAGACATTAAAAAACGAACGTAACCTGACTTATATCCAAGTTACAGAAGAAAAAAAAGACTCATGAAACCGGTCCGTGATGCCCCCCGCTCTTTACCGCCGCACACTGGTATCCTTCAGATATAGAGGTGCTGCTTCAGTAAATGTTTTTATCAAAATATCTTTAGTAATACAAGTCTGAACTCCTATTAAGTCACACATTTCAACTGCAGTACGCCTTGTAGACCAGTCTCCTTTCTAGGATTTATCAGCAATACCATTACTTCTTTCACTAGATTCAATTTCGTTAGTCAGAGCCTAAATAATGCCCTTATTCAAAATCCATATCTGATTCGGCCATACGGTAAGCATCCTGATCAAATAGCAAGTCACTTCTTAGATCCCAAAGCAAATATTCGACCGTCCGGAAAGCCTTGGCTTTAAAATAAATCATGAACAATCCTAACATCGAACGCCTCGTTCTCATATCCCAAAGCAAATATTCAACCACCCAGTAAGCCTTGCCTCAAAAAAAAAAAAAGACAAACCATGAAGCGATCGCCTCTACAAAAAAAAAAAAAAAAAAAAAAAAAAAAAAAACATTCAGAAAAACGGAAGCATTTTAATGTACCAGAAATCTATTTATAACTCAGCAGTAATCAGATTTTGCAAACGAACGAGCTAATTTTATTTTCAAATGGGTGACAATTGGGCATGCAGCCCGTCTGACATCCTGCTCTTCCTTTCTCTCATCTTTTATACTGAATTCATTTATTCTCACATCCATTTTACATATTAATGGAGTGATTTCAAGAATTTTAAACGGGAAAGGGTTAAGCTGAACGTGAAAAAAATTTGCACAAAGCCAAAGAAATTCCAATGCATTGCGGAAATTCGGAACTGACGAAAAAAACCTCATTCGACTTATAATCGGGTCTTTCATTTTGGACGCTTTTAAGTCCTAAAGTATAGGGTCGACTTATAGTCGGAACGACTTACACTCGAGTATATACGGTAGATGCATTTGCCATACTTCTTTGTAACAAGGATCCACCACGCCTGGCTCTGGCCTCTGCCTTTGAACAGGTTCCCCCTCCCCTCACTCTAGCACAGTGATTCACAACTCTGGGTCCGCGACAAAGATCTGAAGAGATTGCAATGTACCGAAGAAATCTTTTACAAAATATAAAAAAAAATAAAGGCCGAACAGCAACAATTAACGCAATCGCCACCAGTCAGCTCTCGTCCACGTGAGAAATACAGGAACAAACGTAACGTGGAGCCAGACCTGCGACTGAAATATCGTCTTTGACGTGAGACACTTACGGGTGCGAAAAATAGCATCCACCATACTAACGAACTATTAACTGTTTCAGATGTGTTTACCGAAGTACCGTAAACAAGTAAATAAATATAATTACTACTAAATCAAAGTTTAGATGACCTGACTTTTTATAAACGTACACTTCTTTTTACTTTGTGGTAAATGCTCAGATCTGTAATAAATGCTCAAATCTGTACTATATATACAATATAGATAATGTAAAACGAATCCTGTAAATTGTACCTCTCGTATATAAGGAGCGTATATGTCAAGCATTGGGGAAAAGGGGGGGGGGGGGGTGTTAAGGGGCCGCGACTTTCAAAAGGTTGGAAACCGCTGCTCTAGCAGATTTAGCTAGGCATCAGAGCTGCATCGGCAACCTTTCGATCGCGCTATACCGTTCTAAGGGAGGCGGTGATTTGGTCGATCACTACGAGGGCAGGGGAGGGGAATATATTCGCTATGAAAATTTCAAGCTAGCCCCACCACACGCACTTTTAGATATGCGCCCTAATGTAACAGATGTGTCCAGCTTGATCGGTGCGCGCCTTGAACACAACACCAGACAAAAATTTTTTTTTTTTTTTAAATTCAATACGCAAGAAAAACAAAAGATCAAAAGCACTTTATCCAGATCGTCAGTGAAAACATCTCGAGCGTATTACAATTCACTTTATTCCAGAATTGCATGTGACGGGAACATGATACTTCCTTTGAAAGTCGATAAATTGTACTGGAGACAGAAAGTTGTGGAGAGAGATGATCTCCTATGCCACTATGCATGGTACTTGAAGAAGAAGTGTCCTACTTAGATCTCAATTTCTTTCCTTTCCCTGACGAAGGCCTTGTGGTCAAAACGTTCGCTATTTTCTTAGTCTTGTGCCCTAGTAACACGAATCACTTTTTAAAATATTTATTTCATATCCTTCCACCGTACTGTCTTTAAAGCAAAGTTAACATTCGGTAAAATATTTAGTTTGAACTGTGTACTGCTCTGCTGATGAACTGCTAGAAGTATATCACTGTCCAGCAGAGTTAAAATCTGCATGATCTGGATTTATAAGTTGTCTGAGTGTTTTCGCCTGATAGTGTCTTTCTCTTGAACGAATTTCACGCACGTTTTCACTCTTCATGTCTCACTACCCAGGAGACCAGGAGGGAGCATGACCTCATTAGGACCACTTGTTCTCAAAAAAAATTGTCCATAAACTATATTCTCTCAACTGGGAATCGAACCCGGTACCTCTAGAACTACAGAACTACTCTCTCTCTCTCTCTTGTGTCGACTTGGAGTCACGTGAGGAATCTCCAAGAAACACATATTTCCTCCCTAAGATGAGAGGGTAGACTAAATCGTCTACAACTGTGGCATTGATTTTCCCCCGTACATGTCTGGTTGAAACATCAATTTCCGCAACTGGAAGAGTCATAGGCTTTATGCTCTTCCGGGGCCCCTGTATTTCTACAGTTTCACCAGTGTATTGGTGGGCCTTCACCAAAAATGGGGAAACTAGAGCCGAGTATTCGAGACCCGAATCATACAAGCACCGTATGGTTTGGTTACCCACGGTTACTTGCTCAGTAATAGAAGGGTAACCAGGATTTTGTTCATATGCCTGGGGGTCATGTTTCCCCCTATCGCCCCCCCCCCCCCCTGATCAGGCAAGCGACATTATAAGGGCCTGCCTTAGGTCTCTTACAGTCCGATGTGAAGTGCGTGTCAGATCTGCGTGCCCTACAATATCGTCTTACTGTTACCTGGGCTGAATTGCTCTGTTTCTGCCTATGGTGATCCTGTGGTGGTTGCTGCTGTTGTGTCGTGTTGTGTGAGGTGTTGGTCGTACTCTTGGAGTCAGTGAAGGGGCGCTCCTCTCGTTTGGGGTAACTATCGTGTGGGCGCCCTTTTGCTGGGGTCACTTCCGACTGGGCGCTCTGGTACCGATCAGCAAACAGTACCACCTGATCAAGAGTTTCGGCCCCGTGCTCAGCCAGGAACTGTCTTGGTCTGGGATGAGCGAGTCCTTAAACTGCTGCAGTGGTTAAACTAAATCGTGTTTGTTTTCAAGTTTCAGAGTATCTAGAATTTAGAATTAACCCAGCCTATATGTATAGTATCTAGAATTTAGAATTAACCCAGCCTATATGTATAGGCTGGGTTAAATCTAAATTATAGATACTCTGAAACTTGAAAACAAACACGATTTTATCATAGTAGATCTTTAGAGAGCTTAGTGTTTCTAAAGTAGAATCTCACAGCTCTTATCTCTGCCGCACGATTTGCTTTCTGGACTCACATCAACACAGCGGTGGGCAAATCAAAACTAAATATTTTACAGAAAGTAACTTTACTTCAAAGAAAATATCACTTTCTACTTTAAACAGTTCACGAATAAAGTGACTATTAGTCAGCTGGCTTGCGGGTTTTCACTGGGAATGCGGTGAAAGTACTTTTAAACCTGGGGACACCGTGCTATAAAGTGCATGCGGGAGAGGACTATTCCGAAATTTACCTATGTTAAAAATGCGTTTTCTCCCTCCCTCACCTAGAGATCTACGAAATGATCCGCTCGGGGTCAAGATCGACCGTTTGCCGACTCTTGGTGTACAGAATATTTTTAAAGTTACTATTAATGAAAGCTTAAGATATATAGGTCGTAACTGAAAAGTCACTTTCCATTTTTTAATTGTTATTTCTTAACTCGTATAAATAATTTATATGAAAATAAACGTCTAAATACAGAGAATTAACGGCCATCTTATTACATACAATGATATGAGACATAAACTTTACAATTCAACGTTAGATCCAGTGGCGGTTCCAGGGGGTTGTCACTGGGGGTGCTGCACTGTTCATTCATTTAAAATACTATACATAACACTCACAAATTGTGACCACCACGTGAAATATCAACCCAGACACAAATGATTAGTGTCTTATCTTATCTAAAATCTGTCAAGAAGTTCTGAAAAGTTATTTTAAAAGTTTACTGCAACTAGGAGTAATCATTGTCAGTTGTAGCAGCTTCCCGAGTCTCAAACAGGTTACACAGACATGTATGCTGCTATTTCTCGTGTTTAAAATTTTCATTGTAACTTCCCTTTAATTTGATCATTGCACTTGAGCTGTGTTCGGCTGCAGCTCCAGATAAAAAATTCAAACCAATCGTAGTTCGCCTCTAGCTGTGTGTTTGACAAGCATTCGCTTATAAGAGGTCAAGGTCACTTGAGCTGTAATCGTTTGCAGCGCTTTCCCCAATACGGTGTGGATAATTTTTTTTATTTTTTATTTAACCTTTCCGGTGTAACCTCAATTTTTCGGTCTGTCCGGATTATGTATTATAATGTAGTAGAGACAGTATGCAGTCCTTTTTTTACAGGGAGTGCTGCAGCTCAACAGCTCATTAAAGAAAGCCGCCACTGGTTAGATCTGATATGTTCAACACATGATTCTGGAACGGGCAGCCATTTTCTGCGGTCTCTTGTGACGTCACTGTTGGTTATTTTAGATTTTATTTTGTTTCTGGAGATTAAAAATTAATAAAATGTATCTGTCAAATAGCAGTTATTGCTCACTGTTTTGTTATTTGTTCCATGCAAAATCCAAGGGATACAATTGACGATATTCAAATTTAAAAACAGGAAATGAACTTTTTAATTACCCCGTATATATGTGTGGGCGTGAGAGAGAGAGAGAGAGAGAGAGAGAGAGAGAGTGCGAGAGAGACAGACAGACTGACAGAGACACACATAGAGAGATAGAGAGAGGCACAGAGAGACAGAGACAACGAACGAACGAACGAACTTTATTTTCAAAGGGTTTAGAATTGGGCACGCAGGCCCGTCTGACATTCTGCCCTTCCTTTCTCTCACCTTTCATACTGAATTCATTTATTCTCACATGCATTTTACGTATCAATTTCAATGAATTCAACGTTGTAAAGTAAAATAACATTAACTATTAATATTAACATTAACTACTTATAAGCATGACATAAAATATATTGAAAAGCACAAACATCGTCATTAGAACCTACAGTTGGTATTATAAGAAAAGATAATCCGATTAGACCTACAGAGAGAGAGAGGAACCTCTTCTACTCCAAGTTTTCTACTTTGATTCGTCCAGTTATCACTTACATCTGGTTTCTCCAGTTTTGTCTTTCCTACACTGACTTTTCTCGCTATAATATTCATACGTCTGCTACCGCGCAAATTTATACTGTCAGTGGAAGCAATATTCTCGAGCGCTTTGGTCGAAGACCACTATATCCCTCTGCGCAGCTCTCATCAACCATTCTGCGATAAGGATGACTAAGACTCACGAAAGAAGGCATCCTGGCTTCACCCCAGTCTCTACGTGGAATCTACAATGATGACTCCAACAGATGACAAAGAAGCAAAACCATTATCTCATAGCATCAGATATGCATAAGCTAATTGTCTTATGAAGGAAACAAAAGTGAATGAAGAACTCTGCTGGTGAATCACCATTACCGTCTTGGGCGTAATCTTAATTTACGACAGGAAGTAAGTGTGCATAGTCTTCACTGCGTCTTTTGAAACTGCTTTTACCGATACTATCGTCTTTCCATAAAGGAAGCAAATACAGAACAGTTTGAACATGGAAGGAGGTCAGCAACAGAATTGATAAATTATTCTGGAGACCGGAAGCTGTGTACAGACATGGTCTCCCACGCCACTAGGCACGGTACTTGAAGAAGAAGATCTTCTTTTCCTGATCAGTCCATTCGCACACGTGAAACAATACGAGATAAATTTTGTTACCACTGCTTTTAGTTAAGCATCCTGCATGGCAAAAGTAAATATAAATCTATGATAATGGTCCCAACATATTTGACGCTTTCTTACTCGGTTAAGACTATTTAAATCCAATATCAATTCAAAATTATTGATACGATCTCTACTAAAATATTAATTTTAAAAACACTCAATTCCAGTTCTAAGAGTTTATCTTATTCATATGGTTGGAGTTTACTAAAAGATTGACGAGTGACGGCATTTTCATTCACAAAAGTTTGCATTTTTCTCCTCTTGGAGTAGAGGTAAGCTTCCAATGTGAATAAATCATCACTACCAAAACCCTTAAGCTCCCATAGAAGCATAGACCTTCAACAAATTTAAACCCTTGTTATGTCCTGTGTCATCAGCTCAAGGATTTGCCATGCCATCTTTCTCCCTTTGATTCTTGTCTCCAGTTTTCGTCTCCAAGTCTTTTTCGGTTAAATTGTATCTCTCTTACCCTGATAATTCCAGAACAAGGACTGCCTTGTAATACTATCAACAGGCTTCCTCAAAGTGTGTCTTATCCATCGCCAGTGCCTTCTTTTCAACACTCGTTCCAATGACACTTGTCTGGTTCTCGTCATCATGTCCATATTTGTGACTTTATCGTACCATTTAAAAGCTTCCATTCTACGCCATTTATGGAACTCAACTTCTGGGTTGTTTTTTTCCCTCCGTGTTTAAGAGCCACACAATAGGATCGACTTTACATTTTGAGTTGAAGATTCTAACTTTTGTGCTGGGCTCTGGATTTCCATATATTTCCCAGTGCAATGAGAAGCTCCCGTTATCTTGTTTATTCTAATTTTTGGTGAATAAATACTGCCAAGAAAATTGCGATGTATCGTAACAAAATCACGGATGATCCTTGCTAGGAACCTTTAGATCTGGGGTTCTTAACATGCGGGCCACGGCCCCTATGAGGGTCCGTGTACATAACCTAAAATTTAAAATGTAATTATTTTTTTTTACTACGCTTTTATGTACATTTGTTTTCCAAGGAGGGGTCCATAACCTTCACTGGACAATCAAAGGGTACACGGCTCCACAGACTCTATCTGACAATCAAAGGGATCGTGGCACAAACAAGGTTAAGAGACCACTTTAGATAAAGATCGGGTATTACCGATTCACAAATGCTACTCCAGGTTGATTAAGGAAAACGAAACTATCTGAATGCAGGCTCAACGATCACAAGTCAATGGTCTAGCTTCTAGATGCAGACATCTGATAACACGCCATGTACATACTAGGATTTAAATTTCATTAAAACAACTGCTTCCATACACAAGCCACAGATAACAGAGATGACCGCATGGTGCATCTCTAGAAGCTGCTAGAAGCATTAGAAATACAGACAGATTAATGGAAGAACAGATATACGGGAATACTACTCTGTGTGACACAAGGCATAAATATACAGACAGGATAATTAACAGACTGGTGAAAGGACTAGAATCTTCAACACCGATAACAAATCAGTCATATTATATGACTCTGAAACATGTTAATCAATCAGTCAATACCCTTTACCTCGCCAGGGCGCATAGGCCTTCAACAAACACACGCCAAGTCCTCCTGTCACGTGCTATCAGCTCAAGCTTATTCCACGTTTTCCTCATCATTTTCACTTCTGTCTCCAATTCTCTTCTCCGTGTGTTTCTTGGTCGACCTCTGCCAATCTTACCCTGGGGTTCCAGAACAAGGACTACTATGTAATGCTATCCACAAGGTTTCTTCAATGTATGTCCTATCAATCGCCATCGTCTCCTTCTCATATCTTGTTCCACTGGCACTTGTGTGGTTCTTGTCATCAATTCTACATTAGTGATCTCGTCACACCATTTCAATCCTTTTATTCTACACAATCATCCATTTATGAAAGTCTGTAGCTTTTTGGTCAAACTACCAAGAAGTTACAGACTTTCAGTAATGGGTGCTGTCGTGGAATAGAAGAATTAAAATGGTATGACGTGATCATCAATCTGGAAATGGCATCAGTGAAATTAATTGATATTAAACAGCATGCTCTTTAGTATTTTCTGTGAGCGTGAGGGAGAACGAACGAACGAACGAACTTCGTTTTCAAAGGGTTTAGAAGAAAGAGAGAGAGAGAGAGAGAGAGAGAGAAAGACAGAGAGAGAGAGAGAGAGAGAGAGAGAGTCATAGAGATATAAAAACTGGTTAACAGACAGATAAACCTAATTGCACTTTAAAAAATTTACGTTTACACAGATAACTGATGTGACAGATAATATGGTATTAGTGAAAAACGTATTTACTTAGTCATCCCTCTTCTACCGCGAGGTGTAGAGGTTTGGAGGAGAGAGCCATACTATGCTATCGGCTGTCTACCTCTGTGACGAAATCAGCTGAGCACTTTTCATAACTTTCGTTCTCTCCGGCAGTATAACTTCATTTCGTCATTATCCTCACCGATCGTCCTATTATTTCGAATATTTTATGCACTTACATTTTTTGCTCTGACCACTCCCTTGACTTGTTTACGGTTCGCCAGGTGAATCGTAGTAACACAAGGCTCATTAGACGGGTCAGCGGATAATACTTTATCACTTAAGTCGTCTAGCCACCTTTAATAGAGACGGTCATTGTTGACACAGGTAATCTCGCCCGATCGACGGAAAGAAATCCGTCTGGGAGATGCACGCGTAAACATAGGTGATATATGCAATCGCTTCCGTTGGACCATCTCTGTATCAATATTACAGATAACCTGTCAGAGGAGACAATACGGGTGGAAGGTGTTAGTCCGGAAATATGTTCACCGATGTGTTTGTGAGTTTGTACAAATACAATCAGAAGTATTACTCCCGTATTTGAAAGAGGTCACGAGTTTAAATTTTAAATTTGATATGTTAAAACACGCGGGGAATAGTAAGGATTTAACACCCCGACCCACATAGTTCTAAAGAGCTTACCATTGGTTTAATTTGAAAGCCGGAATAGACTTTGTCTTTCATTGGCAAGTTGGTCTACAAATACAATCTGGGACTTGAACGGACAAATGGAAATATAATCTAGCGAAATCAGAGACACAGATCAGACTGCATCGTAAAGTTAAATTAGCAACTTCCAGTAGCCAGAGAGAAGGATATGACAAAAGTATTCCAGAATTAATAGTGACAGATCAAAGTATTTGGGCGTCTTTATAACTTAAAAGAGAACCCGCAATTTTAAATACAAAGACTAGAAACTTAAGGAATCAGAGCCCCCGTC
>JAMPIV010001649.1:600000-755768 GCA_024509875.1 Oreohelix idahoensis | reverse complement strand
TCTCATGGGGGAACATCAGTTGGAAAAGAATTCAGATATAATCGACAAATAAGAGAAGACTCTAGGAGAAATATTGTCTGCGGACTATATAAGGAAAAGGGACGATTTGGT
Source organism: Oreohelix idahoensis (assembly GCA_024509875.1). Classification (NCBI taxonomy): domain Eukaryota; kingdom Metazoa; phylum Mollusca; class Gastropoda; order Stylommatophora; family Oreohelicidae; genus Oreohelix; species Oreohelix idahoensis. The sequence goes on along the minus strand of JAMPIV010001649.1, from coordinate 755,657 downwards.
CATAATAGGTCAGGTTCCTACGAATTGACAAAACAACAGAATACCACTACAGGCGCTCACTTGGGTTCCTGAGGGTAAGAGGAAAAAAGGAAGACCAAAAGAAACACTCAGAAGAACAATATTAAGAGAAGGTAAAGAACGTTTGGGCCTAAATAATGTGGCAAGAGCTAAGAGGAGTGGCGTCACAACAGAACAACTTAGAGAGCATGTTTGGTGCTTAAAGAATTTATTATTATTATTAATGTCATCTCTCACCTTTAGTTTGTTGACTCCTCCTTATTTCACAACTAACAGTTACACAAGTCATTGATGACACTTAACAAAGTCACCACGATAAAACTAACTGTTTCACCGGACAACATGCTCGAAACGAACTAACAATAATCGATATAATCACTGTCACCAAATCCAATAAAAGAATCATGTTTATTAAGATTAAAATATTGGATACAAGAATATGAAAGCATGCCTTAGTACAAAAAATCGGCAATATTTTTTATAGTTTTATTTCATTCTAATTTTATCTAATTCGTATTCTATACAATGTGAGAATCCTTGTTCTTATTTATCTCTATTTATAATTCTTGTTCCCATCATGACAAAATTATTGTTCACACTATTACATAACAATGTGTCAATTCAACAGTTACACTGATTCTCACAATCTCATATAGATTACCAATATCATTTTGCTTAATATTCAGTGAATATTTCTTTTTTACGTTTTACAGTATCTATAATAATGTATCGAGTCAATGGTTTTCAATATGTTTACTTACAAGTGGCATCAACAGCTAAGCGCTGGAAATAAAATCACACTATTTATTTTATGCCTGCCAGTCCGCAGGATCACACATTAGCACTTCACTACAACCGCTCCACCAACTATTGAAGATATAAATATTCATTGCAATATTCTACAGCCGCGGAGAGCTGGAGAGTTACAGAGAAGGAAATGTTCGAAATTGTCCTCTTTTCACACCAACATGCCTAAGAAAAATTCTCCGAATCTTTTGGCCGAATACCCGATCCCACCAACCAAGATCTGCTTTACTCGGCAGCAAGCAAGAGGACATGCATGTCACATAGGGAGTTATGATCTATAAATTGTCTACATTATCCTCTTTCTGCCACTCGGGTCCTCTAATTTTTTCTGTCACTCTTTATCCTTTTTCATATATAATATTTTTCCGCATCCGTTTGTTTGCGAATAATATTTTCCTTTTCCCATTCGATATTTTACCGTCTTTTCTTTCTCATGCTGACTGAAACTCGATTACATAGATGTCAGTGAACGAAGCTGTGACTTTCGCTTCTATCAGACCCGAAATGGCAGACAGTTGTCTGAATTTTCCAGCGAACACGCGCGGTTGCTTTCGGGCTGAGCGCTCAGGTAGGCGTTAAAACTGTCACCTTACACGACGTAGAGCAGACATATAGTCTGGGAAAAAGTAGCTCTCGGGAAACTTTCCTAGCGTGAAGTGTGATCTGTCACCGCCTCCCCCGCTCAGAAATGGAAATCGGGAGAGGAAGGTGCCAAGACACTCCGGGGCAGTTACGACATGCTTCTAAGTGAAACGTTAGGTGTTATGAGAAGGGGAGAGATCAGGGTTGGGGAAATAGTTCATCCTTTGTCTGTTTCAGATATTAAAACTAGTTTGAAACTTTATTTTCATTCTTTCTCAATAAATCGCAGTAGACAGGTGGTTCGCGAAGAGTAGAGCTGTATAAGCGAAGTTTCTTAGTTTGTTGCGACAATTTCTCGAACTTCTAGACTTCCATAAATATAAGCGTATAATTCTTAATTTTGCGATATCCTGTAGTGCTGTGCTTGAGGTAAATATATTATTATCTAGTATTTTGTGGAGTAAGTAAGTGTCAAATCGGCGATTTCATTTTAAACTAGTTCTGTGTGCAGAGTTAATATTTTGATAGTTTATTTCTTTAATCGAACGAGTTGCAGTGGAAATACAAAATATAAATTATATTTTTAGCTTACTAAACAAGTAGCTGAAATGAGTTTCATTTAACTCTACTGTTAAATACTCAGTCGAAACTGTTTTAATAACTAACTTATAAATGCTAGACGCGACACCAGTGAGAGTAGTGGGGACTGTTCGGAATACGCACGTATCCATATTCAACTAATTTCCATGATGATCGATTTTGTATAAGTTTCTTAACTTTCACCGGAAGTTTTAACACTAATAAGTCAAGCTGTAGGCTTGCTGTTTTAAATGTAAGTTATACTGAGTACATATATGTAAATTATTTGATATGTGCTTTTCCTTTTATACAGTGAAATACTGGGGTGACCCGAACTTTACCAGCATTTAATAAGAGTTCATACTTGTGAAGAAATAGACAGTCCTTATTTTGAACCACGTGGGTTTCTCAAGTAACACTGATCTGACAGTGCATAGGCAAACAGAGTTAGACAGAATACTATATCCCACAAACGGGTTTTCAAAGACTGTAATGATCAATACTGGGCCTGTGAACCAGATCTTAATTTCTTCCATAAACTCTACGTAAATTTTCTGCCTGGCGGCGAGAATAATTACAATCAATAACATTACTTTCCGACGTTGTTGACAAGTGAGTGGGGAACTAAGATTTTTCTGTTTGAGAGAAGTTGTCCACCGGTCATCTTCCTAATTAAGGGAAACTTCGTGTTCTGACATTTTGTGCTCGTTTCAGCCTAATTCTTACCTCGTGAGTCAAGTGACATTAACTTTAGTCTGAAATAACTATCGCCTGAAGCAGACGCTCCCCAGATCCATCTTGATGAAAACCAACAAACAAATCTGCAGAGCTGGGATCTGTTTCATTAAACGACAGTAACAGATAAAAAGTGTAAGTGTCCAAAATTTGCGCCAGCCGGCGAAACCACAACACGATTGTAAGTATATCAGGGCCCTGATGAAAGAACCGAGTGAAAGTGACGGAAGGATGTTCGTTGTAAAATACACTCACTTGTTATATTTGTTTTTTTTCCTTAGGCGAGATTTGCTGCTTAAGTAACGTGTTCCTTTAGATTAGATACTGCTGTCAAAGTCAGTCTATACCTTCAAAGGGGAACAATATTAGACCCAAACCATATTCATCAATAACACTTTGGGGCCATCATCTGTCATCCTAACGGGGCTGTGGGCTAAACCTAGAGTTAAGATCATAACGGGGCTATCATCCTTGTAGCATTTTCCTTAAATTTTATGACTATTTGTATATGTTTTTTTCCTGGATGTAATTTTTGGTGTTGTGAGAAGATTTTTTTTTGATGATAATAATAAAATCTCTCTTGAACTAAATCAGTGCGTTGGTCAGTGTTGCAAGTAAGGTTATTTTTCAAGAGGTCACCACTATTGTACCTCCGTAAAGCACGTGAAAGTCAATGTTATGGGGATCACTGATACCGGATTGTTGTATGGTGCGGTAAGGGTGTCTATTGATTATCTGCAAAACGTTACTGATGTGTTGTGGATCTGGTAATGTCTACAGTTGATACCTACATATACGCCACACAGGCAAACACTGTAGAAGTCTACTGGTAAGCGATGCTCAGGTTCTCGATACAAATAGACCACGCCCACTCCGGGGCTATTTCTAAATACGTGTTAAGTTCCCTGTCACACTTGTAATATTAAGTGCGTGTGTTGGTTTAGTCGTTTACACCACAGGTACGTACACAAGAGTCATGGATGGTTGTAAACGACTGGTGACATTTCATATGGGTTTATTCACGTCACAACACATTGATGAAATACACATAGAATACCGTTCACAGCACAACACAAGATATAAATTACCACATAAGAACTGCGCACTCGGCAGCTACAATGATATCATAATACATGGCCTAGAGTACTCATATTAAACTCAGCGTTCTAAAGAATCCTCAATAACAATCCTCTCACAGGAGCTATCATGATTCATGGCCTAAAGTACTCTTATTAAACTCAGCGCTATAAAGAATCCTCAATAACAATCCTCTCACAGGAGCTATCATGATTCATGGCCTAAAGTACTCTTATTAAACTCAGCGCTATAAAGAATCCTCAATAACAATCCTCTCACAGGAGCTATCATGATTCATGGCCTAAAGTACTCTTATTAAGCTCAGCGCTATAAAGAATCCTCAATAACAATCCTCTCACAGGAGCTATCATGATTCATGGCCTAAAGTACTCTTATTAATCAAGACTCCTCACACAGAAGATAATGGCCTTTAAAGACTGCACACTGCATTTATAAACATTTCCACAATAATTCAAACTGCAGGTTTTATATTACGCTGTACCCACAGCGTAAAAATCCGTCGACATTTTTTTCAGTACTGTACAGGCATTTCACACTTCCCAAAAACACTGTCTTCCTACCCGGTCAAAACGCCCGGAACACTCTCCCCAGATAACACACTCGTCCCGCTCAAAAGCAGACACGAGACTTCCTCACGGTCAACACAACTCAGTCAACCAATCATCTGCGGGCTAGCCGCGAGCTATTCTCACTCCGTTCAAAACATTACAGAATAAATATATCAGCGCTTTTCACGCTGTCTGTAATCTGTCTCTCGAAACTATCACGAGATACTCTCTAAATAATTCGATAGCTAACAAGCAACTAAGTGCTATAACTCAAAATCTATTTCAACTACTAACATACTCCAGTTTACTTCCCCTTACACTAAAACTGTTCGTTACATCTTACCTCACCCCCAGAGAAAAAAATTGATTCTATCAATTTTTTGACAAATACATTCCCCAAAACCAAAAAAAAAAAAAAGATTAAGAGGACAATGAATCTCTAACATATGCGTCTAAGAATTACTTTAAGTTAAGTCAAAATAAGACATCTACAAAATATAAGCATTAAGTGAAATGTAAAAATGAAGTATTCAATGTAATCAATTAAATATACCAAAAAATAATGCATTACAAAACCAAGTTAAGTGAATATAGAACAATTAAATAGGAAACAACCGATAGTAAAAGAAAAGACAAGATCAAGCAAACGAAAAATGATCCGTAATAAAGGTAAGTATGAAATCAGAATATGAGGAAAAAACAATAATATTACATTCAAACAATTTGTTATATGTAAAATAATTACAAATATCACAAGTAGCTACACTATATTAAGTTATACCATTAAAGTAACAATACATAGAATGAAAGTATAAGAAGCGAAAGAAGAAGTATACAAGGAGAATGAAGTGAAACGTAAATAAAGCACGAAATGTAAACAAAATATGAAACCATACTGAAAAGACAACAGAAAAGAAAGAATGGAATGAAGAATAATCAACAAAGACAGATAGAAAGCAAAAGGTATGAATATAGAGAACGTTGGTAAAAATATATACTAATAACTATTTAGATCAACAACGTATTTCAAAATAAATACAAACACGATCGAAAAGCACAAAAGAAAATAACAAAGTATTCCTATACTAATACTACAAAAAATAGTTTATAACTAAACAAAACATAATCAGTAATTTAAACAAGTTATACAAGTTATACATTATCAACAATAAATTATCGACACCACACAAAAAAGTAATAGCATTGCTATAACCAAGTTCGAACAACGCACAATCAAGCGCTAATACAACATAACATCCAAAAAACAAAAAAACCTTCTTTAAAGAACTAACATTATTCTACAAATCAAACATAGCACATAGTCAAACGCTAAGCACACACAAAAGCAAAAATAAAAATTACAATGTCTGGGAAAAAAATATTTTCCAAAAAATACAGTACAAAAATATTTCGTAATGCTAAGTTACATAAAAATAGTATTTTAATTTAATTAATTCAAATCTATAATTAACAAATTAACAAAAAAACTAGCTTTAGCAAAAAAGAGACATATACATGAAAACAACGTAAAGTATGTTAAGCAAGTGCTTAAATCAGATCTCTAGATTTCTCAATCAAATAACAATATCAGCAAACGCTGTTAATTTTCTCTATACAGTTCAATTTAAACTTTTAAATATTTCCGGCTGACAATCACGTTCAGCTTAGCTACAGTGTTATTTAGTTATAAATTTATATCTATCTCCACCTGATATATTAAAAGTAACTATTGTAATACTACAACTAATGAGTATGTGCATAGGGCTGGCAAACTCCTCATGTACAAAATTATCTTAACTATCACATCTACAAAAAATAAAAATAAAAAACTGCAAGTTCTACACCAGAGTATAAAAAATAGGCATAAGTTTGTAACCAGTAAGGTTAAATATAAATCTGCTCATTGCATTCATGAATAGTAAACAACACGTCACTACCATATAACACACTACCTATTATCCAAAACACAATAGTATAAAAAATAGCATCGAAATGAACTAATTTATAATTAAAACAGTCATACATATAAAAAAACAATAGACATCAAATGATGCGTAAAGATGATGATCATAATATAACAACCTATAATGATCTATGCAATAGAATACATTAACATCTACTGTCCTAATAAACAAACAAAACAAAAAAGAATCAACCGCAAAAAAAAAAAAATCTCCATAGGTCTTGCCGACATCTCATAAACATTAGGGGTAAAACGTCCAATGTATCGTTAGCACGCTGATATGTTTCGCTTGAGAAAACACTCGGGCACAATGTTGACCTATATTCTTGCCGCTACCGTAAACAGCCGTTAACGTAAACAGGAGCGCTGACCCATATCAAGAAGTCACCTCTGTTCAAAAAATACAAATGAAAATTCCATTTTAATGAATGGTGAAATTTACTACGAACAACGGAGAGGTTAAACAAACAATTACCCCGCACTGTGGTTCGTGTGGAAATCTGGTCACCCCACGATGTCATCGACTCTTCCTTTAAGTTCACAACAACGTGCTGCTCTTTCAAAATCAGAAACATAACAAGCAGTAGTATTTGTGACCTCATTATCATTGCTACTTTGGTTAATAACAATGCTTCTAGGCTCATGTCGAGCAAAATTAGCATAATTGTACTTATTATTCGTCGTTTGATCAAAATATTTATCATCATTTCCTCTTTGTTTGAGACTATTATTATTTCTATAATCCCAGTCAGACTTGTTATGATTAACGTTTCTACTCCGCACAAAAAATCTGTCAGAAAAATTATTGCACGATTGAAAACTCTTCTTGTATTTGTCTGAACCATTATTTTCAAAATTCTCTCAGAATTAAAATGTTGAGATACATTAACTTGTCTCTTATCTCTCTGAGAAGGAAAATTATTATCATATGAATTTCCTTGGTACTTTCTAATCTTAGAAACATCTCTCCTACAGAAACTCTTTCCATTCTTTTCTTTGACAATATGCTTGTTTGCAGTATCATCTGCAGATCTATAAGTATCTTTATCGTTACGCCTATAATGGGTTTCATCCTTGGAACCACTACTTATAACTTTATCCATTGTTATCATCTTCTGAGAACTTCCAAAATCAGTTACTCGTTTAATCTTTGGGCTTTTAGCTTGAAATCTATCAGGACTGACTGTTACCTTATCATTCTCTCTATTACACTTCCGCCAAGATTCGTTGCTATTGGAAGCAGAATCAAAAGACCTTCGAAAGTTATATTTTCCTCGAAAAGATATTTGTCTATCACATCTAACCTTTCTATCCGCAAAGATTGTATAGGGCTGGATCTCTGCTTTTTTAACCTGTTGGTAAACAACTTTCTGTCTAGCATTGTCCACATTTACAGAAGACCATATTCCGCTGTTCAAAATAACATCGAGTAGACCCTGTACCCTTTTTGTACTTTCTGCAATTTCAACATTTTTTTGTGAAATTTCTTCACTTAATTTCCTATTTAATTTGTCAAATGTCAAAACTTTACTTCTCTCCTCTGTTAACAATCTCTCAATTTTAATCATCTCCTCTCTCTCAGTCGTTAACTCTTCTAATTTGTCTTTCTCATCCTTTTCTTCATTTACACTTAGTTGTCGTGTTTCATTCTCACTATCCTCATCATTCATTAGTTCTTCAACTTCATTCGGAAATACAGTATAATTCTCTTCTTCAATACCAGAATTTACTTTATTCAACAAATCAAGAAGTGTGTTTGTATACGACCTATCACGGTCAGTTGTCTCAGTTTATTGCCCCATACTGACCCCATCAGCTCGTTCAAATAATATATATTCATGGTTATAGATTTCCCACGTCTGTGTGTTTAACTGTCGTCACGTGTATGTGCGTGCCCGTGAGTAGATAGAGATTTATGTAATATATATATGTGGTTTAGACTGTCTGACACTTTAAAGCGGTCGTAGAATATAGGTGAGAGAGAGAAGATTATCTCGATTCTCAAAGACAGCCTCTATATCTCATTCTATCATCTCACGTGTGGAAATTCTATTGCTTTTCACCAGCTCATACTGTGACTATCACTCATTCCAACCTATTCAGAAGGGACCAAACCCAAGTCTTAATTCTCCTATCTAAAATCTACGACAAATGGGTTCTCGTCCGACGGATTTTTGAACTTAGAATAGGAAGACGAGTACGACAAATGTGGACTCGTCTATCTGGCTTTTGTATTTAAGATTCTTTATTCTGTAACAGAGTAAGAGTGTGATTGTCTTGTGAGTTTTATTTTAAATAATTTATCCCCTAGACTAACGATCTGTTTACGAGCGTGCTGACCACAAAAACTGATAAGTTTTTTTCCACAGCATTAAGAAGCATTATACATTTGGTTTACAGGTTGATTTTGTCGGAATACATGTTAATTAATAATTTTGTAATACTAAACGCTGGTAAAGTTTTGTGAGTGTATAACATTCACAAGGGTTCTGAAGCAGGAAGGTGTTTGAACTAAAGTTAAGGAGTGCGTTTCGGACTATTTGTCCAGATTAATTGCCTCCCTCACCCTAACTGTCTTCAGGGGTAAACTTGATAGTGGATTATAATTAAGGGATTATTTTTCTCTTTAATTTTTGCAATAATTATTTTGCTTTTCCACTGTAGCAACCTATTTTTCAGAAGTAATCTTAACTACCATTTAGTTGGCGTAGTCGTGTTTTGCATTAAGTGCTTTATTGCCGATAATAGCAGCGATAGTTAGATTTTCATTTTTTGGAGGAGGTATCCCAGGTAATAAGTATATCATCTTTTTTTTTAAATTTTGGTATTTTCTCGTAAGTGGTAGGAACCAGGCTATTCTTTTTCTTACTTCTTTCTCGACTAGTCTCAGCCACTGATTTACTATGGCCGAGAGGGCAAAGCTCAGACAGCTCCTCAGGGACGAAGCGAGAGAAGAAGGTTTGGAAGGAGAAGAAGCGATAGCTTTTGTCAGAGACGAACTGGAAAGATATGACGCGGAGAGGAAAGCAGCTGAAGCTAAAGAGGAAAAAGAAGCAGCCGAAGCTAGAGGGCAGAAGAAGATGGACGAGGAAATGAAAATTCGCAGGATGCAGCATGAGGAAAGAGAGAAGGAGAGGGAGAGACAGCATGAGAAAGAGAGAGAAGAGAGACAGCATGAGTTGGCTCTTAAAACTCTAGAATTCCAAAGTCGTGGTGCTGCCTCTACCTCCAGCAATGGAGAGTCTTCTCCTCATTCTTCCTTAACTGATCCTTCTAACACTCAATCTACTCATCTCACTGCTATGTCTTTCGCTCTAGAATCTTTCCCTTGTCCAAATGAGAAGATTGACACTTGGCTAGAAAAATTTGAGAAAATTGCAACTCTGTACGGTTTAGAGAGGTCGCGTTGGAACATGAAGCTTTCCCAGGCTTTGAAAAGTTCTGCTTATGATGTTTACGCCAAACAGGAAAGCAGCCAACAAGACAACTATGATCTGTTGAAGAAAGCGTTACTGGAGCGCTTTGAAATGAACGCTCGCAGGTTTTTGCAACTGTTTCGCAACAGCAGAAAGGAGAATTCTGAATCTTTTCACCAGTTCTCTTCCCGTCTAAAGGGATATTTGACAAAGTGCCTTGAGCTCTCGCAGCTACTCTCTACCTATGAAGGTCTTGAGGAATTTGTTTTAACAGAACAAATAAAGAACACTTTGTCTGCTGATACCCGGAGATTTCTAGCTGAGCAAGGGGTGGAAAAACTTAAAGACATTTTGGAAAAGTCTGAGCGTTATCACAATGCGCTGGCTGAACTACCAGCCACAAAGCGGAAACCGACAGAGGAGCATTTTCGAAAACATAACCTAGAGCAATCTTCTCAGGCTTCTAACCAAAATAACCACAGAGAAACTGGACCTCAAAACCCCCCTCCTGAAAAATCCAAGTTCTACAAGAACAAGTACCCCAACCACCCCAAACAGTCTGATCAACCCGACCGCCCTTCATGGCAGCGTAGCCAGAAAGGTCAAGGTGGCAAAGGGAGAACCCCTGAGCACGGGACATATGATCAGACCGAGCACACCGAGCCGAAACGCATCGGATGCTTATTAACAGTCTCGCAAGGCGGAATTATTGACAGTGATTCCCAACCTGTTGGGGATGGACCCTCAACACGAGGTATTGTTATTTTGACCTGTTCTCAAACTTCTTGCTTATTTGACACGGGGCTTTCTTACGATTGCATTGTTGCCAGAAACCTAGTTAAACCCGGTCAAGAGACAGGAGAGACCGTCAAACTTTGTGGAGTTCGTAAGAGTGATGCACCTACAGCGCTTCCCATCGCATTGGTGGAGTGTGGTGAAGTGGGATGTTATAAATATTTATAGGGGACTTAGTGTACTGACTGAGATCAGCTGTGAAGGTATCTATATCTATTAAGAGTAGTGTATTATAGATAACCTTACTTGCTACCACATATCTATATATCTCAGTCAGAATTATTCTGGAATAGTGTGATGACTACGTTATGTGTCTAGGGTATGTGTATGATGAAGTGTAAGTCACAACAACAGACAGATAAACAATTTAATTTAATCCACTACTCTTGACAACACTGTGACACTCACATACATATAACACTCTATGAGAATATCTTAAGGAGTCACTGATAACTTTTCAAATAACAATATGTATTCATTGTTATCATAAAGGTATATGTGTCCTGATTCAAATACAAAGGAACCAGGAATCACAATCAATTTTAATTACAAGTATATGTACAGACTTTATCAATATGAATATTGTAGTGACATATATTATTAAAAATATCCTATGTGTGTCAGGTGTGTAGTGGTAATATGAGGTAATACTGGTTTTGTTTTGTTCAAGCTCTGTTGGTATTTGTCATCATGACTTCAATAGTTTGTCTTTTGGGACTAGTATTGGAGATGTTCTCAGTTCCTGATATTAAGACAATTAAATTCCCCTCTGAATGTTATTTTTACAAAGTCATTTCAAGATGAGGGGACATAATGTTGAGCTCAGCTGGCCAAATCAGCTTATCTTGCGTGATGGCGGCAGGAAGGGACTCCTCTGCTCGAATTCTCCCCTGGGCTCTGGAGACACCTCACTGATAGCTAAAAAGACCAAGGAGTATGCTGTCCGACTCTGGATTCAGCAAAGCTCTGACCAGGTGCTGCTCAGTACCATCAAGACCACGGTCCCTGTAAACAAGAAGGATGTACCTTCTACTTCATAACTAACTTATACTCTCTTTTTACACTGATCACAACACATCACAAACATTGAGTTCAGAGCGTTAGGCCAACTGTCAGCTTCATCTGAAATACTTTATACCAGTATTTACCTCCTTAATGGTTACCACGCCTCTGCACTTCCAGCATTATTTCTGTCTAATCAATAATCTAGGTGTCAGTGTACTATTTGGCCATTCCATGCCGTTTTACTTTCCTCCGACACCCTCTGTTCAGGCTGGAGCATATTATAGGCTTTATCTCCTGTTTGCCACTGAACTACACATATATATATAATAATAATAATAATAAATTCTTTAAGCACCAAACACGGCGCATAAGGCAGAAACCAGTGCTCTCCAGGTTGTTCGTTGTGACGCCACTCCTCTTAGCTCTTGCACATTATTTAGGCCCAACGTTCTTCCTTCTCTTATTATTGTTCTTCTGAGTGTTTCTTTTGGTCTTCCTTTTTTTCCTCTTACCCTCAGGAACCCAAGTGAGCGCCTGTAGTGGTATTCTGTTGTTTTGCATTCGTAGGACATGACCGATATATGACCATCGTCTTTTCCTTATATAGTCGGAGACATATTTCTGCCTAGAGTCTTCTCTTATTTGTCGATTAGTCTTGAATTCTTTCCAACTGATGTTCATGAGTTTTCTAAGACATTTGTTCTCGAATGTATTCAGCTTGTTCTCCAATGATTTTGTTTATTTTCCAACTCTCACAGCCGTATGTTAACACTGAGATAACATTTGAATTAAACAGACGAAGCTTGGTATGTATATTCAATGATCGTAATTTCCAAATGTTAGATAATCTATTGAAGGCGCTAGCTGCCAAAGCAATTCTAGTATGGATTTCTCTTGTTGTGTCACCATCCTGAGTCATTTTACTGCCTAAATAATTGAAACTTTCAACTTTCTGTAGTTTTTCCCCGTTCAAGATGATATCAAAGGTCTCGTTAGAAAAGTTCATAGCTTTAGTTTTAGAGGCATTTATTTGGAGACCAATTTTAACCGAGAGATGACACAAATTATTTATTGCTTCTTGGGATTGTCTTGGTGTTGAACTTAAGGATGCTACATCATCTGCGAAATCCAGGTCCCCCAGGAATTTTCCATTTGTCCATTTTATACCCAATTGTTCATTGTGGGTATAGATTCCCTAATTTACCTTTAACAGGTGTTTCCATAGCAGTAGGCTGGTGACATAGTTGTTTTGTAATTTGATAAAGGCACCTACTATTACCAGTTCTTGCAGCATTTTCAGCTTCTACGGCCAGTTCATTGATGAAATGTCTTTTATCTCTTCGAGTTTTTGTCTTCACTTCTTTATTTAACAAGTTATAAGATAGTTTGCAAGATTCAACTGCATTATGTGTACTTGCCGCTAGTAGTTTAAGTTTTGCTGTTTTCCTTTCTTGTATTTTATCCCAAGTATCTTCTCTCATCCATTTTTTCTTTTTATGTACTAGGTATCCGGTGGTCGCTACTGCTGCTTCTGTCATTGCTGTTCTCAGTTGTTCCCATTTAGTATCGATTGTCTTGGTGGTGATATCGTTGTCAATTTTGCCTAAAGCATCGAAATAGTTGTTCATTTTGACATTATATTCTGTATATATATATACAGGCATAAATTAACAATTTACATTCAATTTTCATTAAAAGATACTGAATGGTTCAAGCTTACCACAATTCATAGAATAAACACAGATACGTTGATTAGCAATGAATTCTGGCACATTTACTGGCACAAATTCCCATCTGCTTATGTTCCAGGCTTTTATTTAGCAAAAATATGAGCTGGCTTCAACGCACTGATGCTTTATCAAGCTTATTTAAACAAGTGGTTTCGAACTAACGCTCCCAAGTGATTATATCAGCGAGTCTGGCCAATCGAGCCACGTTTCGACAAGTGTTTGAAAAAAATGTTACCTTCCTACGTCTCCCTAACAACCAAGATAGTATTTATAGCCCGACCAATCGTGGTTAGTCTTTCATTTGTTGCGCTCCAATCAATTTGGAGTTTACATGGTAGGCTATTTCTGTAACGTAAGGTTTTTTCAAACACGTTATAAAAAAATTTTATGAGCAGAAATGATTCCATGTTGTCAGGCATCCCCACTATTTTATTTTGGTTATAATTTATTAATTCCTGGACTATTTGCGTAACGTTTTACATATTCTTTGTCAGCAAGCCCTAAGGAACCCAAATATCCAAATTTAAAAGAGCTACGTGGCTGCGTTCAAAATATGCAATTCCTTCTACCTCCTGTTTCGAAGATGTGCTGTCTGGGTACTGTACTGTTTTCAAACGTAAACCCATATAATGTTATCTTTCCTAATAAGCGTTTTTTATGATTTTAAAACCTAACTCTGGGAAGGGTAGTGAATTTATCACTGTCCGTCCGAAAAAGTTAGTGCTTGTAGCCTAACACGCGTGATAGTAGTAATTGTGTATCGCGCGACGCGGGTTGGGGGTGGCCTTAATAGCGAGACGCGTGTTTAATTTTGCATGCGTTCGGCTTTATTCGCCCCTCTCTCTTTCTATTTGAGTCCATCTGTTCGTTCGTTTTGGTAACGCAGTATAATTAATGTTAGGATTAATTTAGGTCATTACGCAGTCTGCCTCTCAATGTTTTTCCAAGAAATACAGCACACGTTTCATTGAAGAAAGCGGGTATAATACAGTAAGCTTTTACTATCAACGTGAAAGCGTTACAATTTGCAGACGAAGCAGAAAACAAGGGGGATTTCGAGTACCTTCTTTGTGACAGCACTGTTATTTTACCATTGCTCTTTTCTTTATTAATTTTATTTGTTAGGCTTCATATTTACCTAATAATTTATATATGTGGATTAGAATATTCCACGACACCTCCCCTCTTAAAACAGACATTATATGTCAGTCCTTTATTCTATATACACATAGAGAAATTTATTATTAGTTCTTGGGTTTACGGTGATTCTCATCACACGGATGGCGGCTTAAAAAATCCGCTCCCAAATTTGTTTTTCCAGATATATACTCAATGCTAAAATTATAGGGAGCCAAAAGTAAAGACCATCGGAGTAACCTGGAGTTCTCATGCCTAGCCTGTGCTAGAAACGATAAAGGTTTGTGGTCTGTTTGCAACTTAAATGCCTTCCCATATAGATAAATATTGAATTTCTTTATCGCCCATATTACTGCAAGACATTCTTTTTCGCTAGTTGAGTAGTTGATTTCAGCTTTATTCAACTTTCTGCTAGCATATGCCACTGGGCTTAATTCCCCATCCAATGCATCTGATTTCTGTAGTAGAGTTGCACCTAACCCAATATTACTTGCATCCGTCCTTACTATGAATTCTTGACTTAAGTCAGGTAATTTCAAAATGGGTTTACTTGTGAGCTTTTCCTTCAATTCTTGGTAAGTCATTTCACATTGTGGTGTCCATGTAATGCGATCTGGATGTCCTTTACGTATCAACTCAGTTAACGGTGCACATATGGAATTAAAGTTTTTGATATACTTCTGGTAGAAACCACATAATGAGACAAAGGATCTCACGTCCTTCTTGGTTTGTGGTCTCGGGGCTTTCTGTAGTTTCTCTAAATTCTTTGGGTCAGGGGTCATGTTTCCCTGATAAACTGTGTGTCCCAAAAATTCCAATTCTTTACATCCAACGCAACATTTGGTTGGTCGGGCTGTTAAATTTGCCTCCCTAAGTCGATCAAACAGCATGTTCAGAGAGTCAATGTGTTCCTCAAATGTTTCTGTTGCTATAAGGATATCATCCATAAAATTTGTTATACAGGGATTATTCAGAGGATCCAATAATTTTCTCATCATTCTAGAGAAGACACTAGGCGCATTCTTCAATCCAAATGGCAATCTATTAAACTCATAGTGTCCTTCTGAGGTACTAAAAGCTAGGTATGGTCTAACCTCAGGCTTTACTGGAATCTGATAGTATCCTTTACTCAGATCCACTTTTGAGAAATATTTAGCTTTATTTAGCCTGGCAAACAGCTGATTTGTATCCGGCAATGGATCCACCTGTCCTTCTGTAATAGCATTCAGTCTCCTGTAATCTATACAGAGTCTATGTTCTCCAGAGGGCTTCATTAAGAGTACAACACCGGAACTATACGAAGACTCACTGTGCGAAATAATTCCTTCCTTCAATAGATAGTCTATCTCTTCCTTCAAAGCTTTTTCCTTAGCAAACGGAATCGAATATGGTTTCATACAGACAGGTGTGGGGTCCATCAGTTTCATATCATATTCCAATAGGTTTGTATGCCCTGGTCGGTCTGTTAACACCTCTGCATGATTATTTAGAACCTGTTGCGCTCTCTCTTTCTGAGTTTTCGTTAAATGTGTACTGATTCTCACCTGTGCTGCTGTCTCACAGGGGTGTAATGGATATTCAAATGATGAAAGTGGTTCCTTTTTCATCTCCATGGCGATGGACAAGGTCAACAAGTGTGTCTCTTCCTGATGTTCTCTTTCCAAATATTTCTTCAGGAGATTCACATGATAGATTTTTTCTTTCCCCTTCTTATCTATCTTATAATTTGTTCTAGACACCTTCTCTAAAACTGTATATGGACCCTGCCATCCAATTTGTAACTTATTCTGACTCCCGGGCAAAAGAAGCAGTACCTTCTCTCCCACAGCCAAATCTCTGTCTTTCGCCTTCCTGTTATAATAGGCAGCATGTTTCTTCCTGGCTTGTTTCAAATTTTCATTGGCAAGTTTCCAGCCAGTTTTTAACCGAGTGGTCAGCTCATTCACATATTGGTATGAAGATGTAATGTTTTCCTCTGCCTTTTCATCAGTCCACGTTCTTAACATAGCTACATATGGACCTTTAATTGTGTGGACCTATTTGTCCATGCACCGGTATGGTCTCTTCCACTTGAAGCTTTATAGTGATGATTTTTCCTCCCAGAATTATCATTCACAAAACGACCGCTACCAATTTTTCTTGTCTTGGGGCTTTCTCCCCTCTTAAAATTCTTGATGAGAGATTTCCTCTCTACATCTTCTTCCTCCAGTTGGTTTAAGTCCGATTGAGGGATTGTCGGCTTATCCTGGGGTAAGACATCTTTTTGCACTCTCCGCATAGTGGCCATTGTAAAACAGTTAAGTGAAGCTTGTCCGTGAAAAGGGGCTTCCCATTCCATTTGGTCCACTTTATCAAATCTATATTTCTTTTTATTATCAGGCCTAATTTTGCCCCGTGGCGTGTCCAGGTCCTGATCCATGTTCCCACTTGTGGGTGTTCCCTCATGTGCTATGCTACACCTTTCTACAAAATTCTCAATGTCCCATCTTGTTTTGGGCCAATAATAATTGTGAGCCACCTTTTGAATGATGGTACCTATCTTCTCATGGTCCCCATCTGGTTTCACATGTAGGCTCCTTATTAAGTCTGCCCTATATCTTTTAGGAAGTACCAGTTGTCCCTGACCTTTGGATCTAGCTCCAGTCTTCCTATACATCAACTTGTTTTTCATGTAAAAATCTCCCTTGCCTGGAGTTGTATGACAAGTTGACAATTTTCTGAAACAAGGCTTGAGTGTTTTATCCCCAGCCTGTGCCTTCCTCATCTCTTCTGGAGTGGTATCCAACATAATATCCTCCTCCTGTCTTGAGGTCGACCTGACCTGAAGGGTTGCCATATACACAGGTTTCCTTCTGCAACGGTCAGTGTCATGATTGTCCATCTGACAATTCTTACACCACCTTTTTCCTTGGTTGAAAGATTTTCTTTCATCATATTTCCTTTCATCGAATTGTGGGAATTTATTTTTATTTTCATACCGTGGCCTATCAAACTGGTGCTTACTTTTGTTTTGATCTCTAGGATCAAATTTATTAAAGTTCTGTGGTGCCCTAAAGTTATCCACTTGTTTCTTTTTATTACCTGTTACCTCTGCTTGAGCTGCTTGATACCTTTCAGCAACATTTAGCAACTCATCCAGCCTCTCTGCACCTTGTTCCATGAGAAACTTTCTCAGGTCTGGAGCCATGGACTCTCTTAATTGCTCTATAAGGACCATTTCCTTAAGATCTTGGGTTTTCCCCAGAGAAGTCCATTTCTCCAAGTATGTCTCTATTCGTGCAGAGAACTGGTGATAGGTTTCACCTGACAGTAGTTTAGCATTCCTAAATTTTTTCCTATAAAATTCTGCATTCTTTTCATACCTTAACAAAAGAGCCTGCTTTAGCATGTCCTAATTTTCCTGATCACCTCTGCTCATTTTTGCAAAAACTTCATAAGCTGCCCCACGAAGTCCCTGAGATAACTTTAAGCTCCACCTTTCTCTCTCTAACCCATACGTGGTAGCTAATAGTTCATACCTATTTAGGTAGCTCTCTATATCATCGTCTTTCTCAACAAAATGATCTAAATGAAAATTCATAGCTGAGGTTGAGGCTCCTTGGCTAGCAGTGGCATCAGAGGCAAAGGGACTGGCACCATTTTCAGGAGCATGGCCCTGAAACTCAAACTCCCTTAGTCGTAATTCATGTTCCCTTTGTAATCTTTTCTCCTCCTTTTCTGCTTCCCTCTCTGCAGCTAATCTCTTCTCTTCTGCAGCTAATTTCTTCTCTTCCCTTTCTGCAGCCTGTCTTCTTTCCTCGGCTTCCCTTTCTGCAGCTAATCTTTTGTCTTCTCTTTCTGCTTCCAATTTCTTAGCCTCTTTGTCAGCCTCAATCTGCAACCTCTTAGTCTCAGCCTCAGCTTGCAACCTCTTAGTCTCAGCCTCTAACTTTCTTTCGGCCTCTTTTTCTAATCTTCTTTCTTCGCGTTCAATAAATTTGTCACATTCCGTAGTGACATAGGCAACCATAACTTGCCCATCTAATCCTAACTCTTTTGCAGTCTGTACAGCAGCAGATCGAAACTTGGCCAGGTCCGCCATTGTCTATCAGGTAAATTTCTACAATGTCTACCCAACAATTTAATCTCTAAATATATCTAATGGACAACACAGGCACCGTGAGCTCAACCTTATTTAATTCCACCCAAGGATACCTTTTAATTCTTATATTCCCTCAAGTGAATTACCCCCAATATTTTTAATAGGGAAAGATTCAAAATCCAGGACGAGCCCCCAATATATGTGGTGAAGTGGGATGTTATAAATATTTATAGGGGACTTAGTGTACTGACTGAGATCAGCTGTGAAGGTATCTATATCTATTAAGAGTAGTGTATTATAGATAACCTTACTTGCTACCACATATCTATATATCTCAGTCAGAATTATTCTGGAATAGTGTGATGACTACGTTATGTGTCTAGGGTATGTGTATGATGAAGTGTAAGTCACAACAACAGACAGATAAACAATTTAATTTAATCCACTACTCTTGACAACACTGTGACACTCACATACATATAACACTCTATGAGAATATCTTAAGGAGTCACTGATAACTTTTCAAATAACAATATGTATTCATTGTTATCATAAAGGTATATGTGTCCTGATTCAAATACAAAGGAACCAGGAATCACAATCAATTTTAATTACAAGTATATGTACAGACTTTATCAATATGAATATTGTAGTGACATATATTATTAAAAATATCCTATGTGTGTCAGTTGTGTAGTGGTAATATGAGGTAATACTGGTTTTGTTTTGTTCAAGCTCTGTTGGTATTTGTCATCATGACTTCAATAGTTTGTCTTTTGGGACTAGTATTGGAGATGTTCTCAGTTCCTGATATTAAGACAATTAAATTCCCCTCTGAATGTTATTTTTACAAAGTCATTTCAAGATGAGGGGACATAATGTTGAGCTCAGCTGGCCAAATCAGCTTATCTTGCGTGATGGCGGCAGGAAGGGACTCCTCTGCTCGAATTCTCCCCTGGGCTCTGGAGACACCTCACTGATAGCTAAAAAGACCAAGGAGTATGCTGTTCGACTCTGGATTCAGCAAAGCTCTGACCAGGTGCTGCTCAGTACCATCAAGACCACGGTCCCTGTAAACAAGAAGGATGTACCTTCTACTTCATAACTAACTTATACTCTCTTTTTACACTGATCACAACACATCACAAACATTGAGTTCAGAGCGTTAGGCCAACTGTCAGCTTCATCTGAAATACTTTATACCAGTATTTACCTCCTTAATGGTTACCACGCCTCTGCACTTCCAGCATTATTTCTGTCTAATCAATAATCTAGGTGTCAGTGTACTATTTGGCCATTCCATGCCGTTTTACTTTCCTCCGACACCCTCTGTTCAGGCTGGAGCATATTATAGGCTTTATCTCCTGTTTGCCACTGAACTACACACATATATATACAGGCATAAATTAACAATTTACATTCAATTTTCATTAAAAGATACTGAATGGTTCAAGCTTACCACAATTCATAGAATAAACACAGATACGTTGATTAGCAATGAATTCTGGCACATTTACTGGCACAAATTCCCATCTGCTTATGTTCCAGGCTTTTATTTAGCAAAAATATGAGCTGGCTTCAACGCACTGATGCTTTATCAAGCTTACTTAAACAAGTGGTTTCGAACTAACGCTCCCAAGTGATTATATCAGCGAGTCTGGCCAATCGAGCCACGTTTCGACAAGTGTTTGAAAAAAATGTTACCTTCCTACGTCTCCCTAACAACCAAGATAGTATTTATAGCCCGACCAATCGTGGTTAGTCTTTCATTTGTTGCGCTCCAATCAATTTGGAGTTTACATGGTAGGCTATTTCTGTAACGTAAGGTTTTTTCAAACACGTTATAAAAAAATTTTATGAGCAGAAATGATTCCATGTTGTCAGGCATCCCCACTATTTTATTTTGGTTATAATTTATTAATTCCTGGACTATTTGCGTAACGTTTTACATATTCTTTGTCAGCAAGCCCTAAGGAACCCAAATATCCAAATTTAAAAGAGCTACGTGGCTGCGTTCAAAATATGCAATTCCTTCTACCTCCTGTTTCGAAGATGTGCTGTCTGGGTACTGTACTGTTTTCAAACGTAAACCCATATAATGTTATCTTTCCTAATAAGCGTTTTTTATGATTTTAAAACCTAACTCTGGGAAGGGTAGTGAATTTATCACTGTCCGTCCGAAAAAGTTAGTGCTTGTAGCCTAACACGCGTGATAGTAGTAATTGTGTATCGCGCGACGCGGGTTGGGGGTGGCATTAATAGCGAGACGCGTGTTTAATTTTGCATGCGTTCGGCTTTATTCGCCCCTCTCTCTTTCTATTTGAGTCCATCTGTTCGTTCGTTTTGGTAACGCAGTATAATTAATGTTAGGATTAATTTAGGTCATTACGCAGTCTGCCTCTCAATGTTTTTCCAAGAAATACAGCACACGTTTCATTGAAGAAAGCGGGTATAATACAGTAAGCTTTTACTATCAACGTGAAAGCGTTACAATTTGCAGACGAAGCAGAAAACAAGGGGGATTTCGAGTACCTTCTTTGTGACAGCACTGTTATTTTACCATTGCTCTTTTCTTTATTAATTTTATTTGTTAGGCTTCATATTTACCTAATAATTTATATATGTGGATTAGAATATTCCACGACATGGAGATACACTCTGACTTTGTCAGAGGTGTGATCAAAGCGGCTGTTATGGATGATCCCATATCCCCAGTCATACTTGGCGGGAGATACGTGTGTATTGGTAAACCGGAAGAGCCGATTGTGGCAGCAGTAACTACAAGAGGGCAAACCAACAAGGAACGGGAGCCTGCGCCTAATTTGTTACCTATGGAACTTAAAGAAGCGCAATACAAGGACCCTATTTATGGCACCCTGCTTTAGGAAACTGCCCATGGCTAAGGAACCCAATCAGCACGGGGACACTTTTTCTAAGGATGGCGTACTTTATCGGAGAACGGGCAAGCCTGACCAAGGTTACAACCAGCTCCTAGTACCGAAACAGTACAGAAGCCAAATCCTAGAAATGGGGCACTCTCTTCCCTTCAGCGGACATATGGGACAGAACGCCACAAACCAACGTATAACCACTCATTACTGGTGGCCAGGAGTAAACACTGATATTATCAGGTACGTCAAATCCTGTCCCCAGTGCCAACGTGTACCACCCAAGCAACGGACACCCCCAGTCCACATGGGTGAAATGCCAATAGTGGGAACACCATTCGAGCGGTTTGTGATCGACATTTTAGGGCCTTTCGAAAGGACTAAAAGAAGGAACAGGTTCATCCTGACCTTAGTCGATACATGCACTTTATGGGCAGAAGCTATCCCGCTAACATGCGCAGATGCCAAGCATGTCGCAGAAGCCCTCGTGCAGATTTTCACTCGGTTGGGATTCCCTCAGCAAGTGTTGACGGATAACGGATCTCCATACCGAAACCTGTTGATGGATGAGATCGTTAAGATCTTGAGGACCCAACACATCCACACTAAGCCATATATTCCGGCCGGAAATGGGCTCGTGGAACGTGCAAATGGAAACCTCAACATGATGCTAAGTAAACTGGCACAAGTGAAACCTGAAGATTGGGATCTTTGTATTCCTGGAGCTTTATTTGGCTACAGAGAATCTCCTCATACCTCCACAGGATTTCCGCCAGCTACACTCTTATTCGGCAGACCCATTAAGGGCCCGCTTGAAGCCTTACTTCAGTCTCTGACAGACGAGAAGGCGGATGAGACAGTTGTCTCAGCAAGTAAATATGTGTCGGTTTTAAAGGAAAGGTTGAAACTAGGGTGGGATCTAGCAACGACTAACATTAAGCGAGCTCGCACAAAGCACGCTAACCGATACAGGAAAGTCGCGGAAGAGAGAGAACTGGAAGCAGGAGAGAAAGTTTTGGTGTTGCTCCCTACCGAGAACAACCAACTGAAGATCGGATGGAAGGGGCCGTTTACCGTCCTGAAAAAGATTTCTAAGGCTAACTACCAGATCTCTATTCAAGGAAAGAAGAAGGTCTTCCATTTAAATCTGTTAAAGAGATACTTGGAAAGACTTGTGCCGACCTCCGACCATCTCCTGACGATCGCCAAAACTGACGAAGATGACGATAGTGGCAGGGAAACTCCACTGCACCCACAGGAAATCTTTGAAAAATGTCAGAAGCGGCGACGCTCTTTCAAGCGCGCATGGGAGACATTCCAGAGGAAGGAAACATCGGGGCAGACTTCATGAGTAGGACTTGCACAGAGATGGAGGGGGGGAGATGAGAGGGAAGAGGACAGACACCCTGAAGCTACGGATATAGGAAATTTATTTCCATAACGTAGACATGGAGTGCTTCCATATCTTAAGGGGGGACGTCCTGTCACATAGGGAGTTATGTTCTATAAATTGTCTACATTTTCCTCTTTCTTCCACTCGGGTCCTCTAATTTTTTTCTGTCACTCTTTACCCTTTTTCATATATAATATTTTTCCGCATTCGTTAGTTTGCGAATAATATTTTCTTTTCCCATTCGATATTTTACCGTCTTTCTTTCTCATGCTGACTGAAACTCGATTACATAGATGTCAGTGGACGAAGCTGTGACTTTCGCTTCTATCAGACCCGAAATGGCAGACAGTTATCTGAATTTTCCAGCGAACACGCGCGGTTGCTTCGGGCTGAGCGCTCAGGTAGGCGTTAAAACTGTCACCTACACGACGTAGAGCAGACATATAGTCTGGGAAAACGTAGCTCTCGGGAAACTTTCCTAGCGTGAAGTGTGATCTGTCACCGCCTCCCCCGCTCAGAAATGGAAATCGGGAGAAGAAGGTGCCAAGACACTCCGGGGCAGTTACGACATGCTTCTAAGTGAAACGTAGGTGTTATGAGAAGGGGAGAGATCAGGGTTGGGGAAATAGTTCATCCTTTGTCTGTTTCAGATATTAAACCTAGTTTGAAACTTTATTTTCATTCTTTCTCAATAAATCGCAGTAGACAGGTGGTTCGCGAAGAGTAGAGCTGTATAAGCGAAGTTTCTTAGTTTGTTGCGACAATTTGTCGAACTTCTAGACTTCCATAAATATAAGCGTATAATTCTTAATTTTGCGATATCCTGTAGTGCTGTGTTTGAGGTAAATATATTATTATCCAGTATTTTGTGAAGTTATTAAGTGTTAAATCGCCGATTTCATTTTAAACTAGTTCTGTGTGCAGAGTTAATATTTTGATAGTTTATTTCTTTAATCGACGAGTTGCAGTGGAAATACAAAATAAATTATATTTTTTAGCTTACTAAACAAGTAGCTGAAATGAGTTTAATTTAACTGTTAAATACTCAGTCGAAACTGTTTTAATAACTAACTTATAAATGCTAGACGCGACATCAGTGAGTAGTGACGGAATACGCACCATATTCCTAATTCCTGATGATCGATTTTATATAACTTATTTCACCGGAAGTTTAAATAATAAGTCAAGCTGTAGGCTTGCTGTTTTAAATGTAAGTTATACTGAGTACATATATGTAAATTATTTGATATGTGCTTTTCCTTTTATACAGTGAAATACTGGGGTGACCCGAACTTTACCAGCATTTAATAAGAGTTCATACTGGTGAAGAAATAGACAGTCCTTATTTTGAACCACGTGGGTTTCTCAAGTAACACTGATCTGACAGTGCATAGGCAAACAGAGTTAGACAGAAATACTATATCCCACAAACGGGTTTTCAAAGACTGTAATGATCAATACTGGGCCTGTGAACCAGATCTTAATTTCTTCCATAAACTCTACGTAAATTTTCTGCCTGGCGGCGAGAATAATTACAATCAATAACATTACTTTCCGACGTTGTTGACAAGTGAGTGGGGAACTAAGATTTTTCTGTTTGAGAGAAGTTGTCCACCGGTCATCTTCCTAATTAAGGGAAACTTCGTGTTCTGACATTTTGTGCTCGTTTAAGCCTAATTCTTACCTCGTGAGTCAAGTGACATTAACTTTAGTCTGAAATAACTATCGCCTGAAGCAGACGCTCCCCAGATCCATTTTGATGAAACCAACAAACAAATCTGCAGAGCTGGGATCTGTTTCATTAAACGACAGTAACAGATAAAAAGTGTGAGTGTCCAAAATTTGCGCCAGCCGGCGAAACCACAACACGATTGTAAGTATATCAGGGCCCTGATGAAAGAACCGAGTGAAAGTGACGGAAGGATGTTCGTTGTAAAATACACTCACTTGTTATATTTGTTTTTTTCCTTAGGCGAGATTTACTGCTTAAGTAACGTGTTCCTTTAGAATAGATACTGCTGTCAAAGTCAGTCTATACCTTCAAAGGGGAACAATATTAGACCCTAACCACATGCTTCTATAACTCTTTGGGCCATCATCTGTCATCCTAACGGGGCTGTGGGCTAAACCTAGAGTTAAGATCATAACGGGGCTATCATCCTTGTAGCATTTTCCTTAAATTTTATGACTATTTGTATATGTTTTTTTCCTGGATGTAATTTTTGGTGATGTGAGAAGATTTTTTTAAATGATAATAATAAAATCTCTCTTGAACTAAATCAGTGCGTTGGTCAGCTCGTTCAAATAATATATATTCATGGTTATAGATTTCCCACGTCTGTGTGTTTAACTGTCGTCACGTGTATGTGCGTGCCCGTGAGTAGATAGAGATTTATGTAATATATATATATGTGGTTTAGACTGTCTGACACTTTAAAGCGGTCGTAGAATATAGGTGAGAGAGAGAAGATTATCTCGATTCTCAAAGACAGCCTCTATATCTCATTCTATCATCTCACGTGTGGAAATTCTATTGCTTTTCACCAGCTCATACTGTGACTATCACTCATTCCAACCTATTCAGAAGGGACCAAACCCAAGTCTTAATTCTCCTATCTAAAATCTACGACAAATGGGTTCTCGTCCGACGGATTTTTGAACTTAGAATAGGAAGACGAGTACGACAAATGTGGACTCGTCTATCTGGATTTTGTATTTAAGATTCTTTATTCTGTAATAGAGTAAGAGTGTGATTGTCTTGTGAGTTTTATTTTAAATAATTTATCCCCTAGACTAACGATCTGTTTACGAGCGTGCTGACCACAAAAACTGATAAGTTTTTTTCCACAGCATTAAGAAGCATTATACATTTGGTTTACATGTTGATTTTGTCGGAATACATGTCAATAAATGATTTTGTAATACTAAACGCTGGTAAAGTTTTGTGAGTGTATAACATTCACAAGGGTTCTGAAGCAGGAAGGTGTTTGAACTAAAGTTAAGGAGTGCGTTTCGGACTATTTGTCCAGATTAATTGCCTCCCTCACCCTAACTGTCTTCAGGGGTAAACTTGATAGTGGATTATATTTAAGGGATTACTTTTCTCTTTAATTTTTGCAATAATTATTTTGCTTTTCCACTGTAGCAACCTATTTTTCAGAAGTAATCTTAACTACCATTTAGTTGGCGTAGTCGTGTTTTGCATTAAGTGCTTTATTGCCGATAATAGCAGCGATAGTTAGATTTTCATTTTTTGGAGGAGGTATCCCAGGTAATAAGTATATCATCTTTTTTTTAAATTTTGGTATTTTCTCGTAAGTGGTAGGAACCAGGCTATTCTTTTTCTTACTTCTTTCTCGACTAGTCTCAGCCACTGATTTACTATGGCCGAGAGGGCAAAGCTCAGACAGCTCCTCAGGGACGAAGCGAGAGAAGAAGGTTTGGAAGGAGAAGAAGCGAAAGCTTTTGTCAGAGACGAACTAAACAGATATGACGCGGAGAGGAAAGCAGCTGAAGCTAAAGAGGAAAAAGAAGCAGCCGAAGCTAGAGAGCAGAAGAAGATGGACGAGGAAATGAAAATTCGCAGGATGCAGCATGAGGAAAGAGAGAAGGAGAGGGAGAGACAGCATGAGAAGGAGAGAGAAGAGAGACAGCATGAGTTGGCTCTTAAAACTTTAGAATTCCAAAGTCGTGGTGCTGCCTCTACCTCCAGCAATGGAGAGTCTTCTCCTCATTCTTCCTTAACTGATCCTTCTAACACTCAATCTACTCATCTCACTGCTATGTCTTTCGCTCTAGAATCTTTCCCTTGTCCAAATGAGAAGATTGACACTTGGCTAGAAAAATTTGAGAAAATTGCAACTCTGTACGGTTTAGAGAGGTCGCGTTGGAACATGAAGCTTTCCCAGGCTTTGAAAAGTTCTGCTTATGATGTTTACGCCAAACTGGAAAGCAGCCAACAAGACAACTATGATCTGTTGAAGAAAGCGTTACTGGAGCGCTTTGAAATGAACGCTCGCAGGTTTTTGCAACTGTTTCGCAACAGCAGAAAGGAGAATTCTGAATCTTTTCACCAGTTCTCTTCCCGTCTAAAGGGATATTTGACAAAGTGCCTTGAGCTCTCGCAGCTCCCCTCTACCTATGAAGGTCTTGAGGAATTTGTTTTAACAGAACAAATAAAGAACACTTTGTCTGCTGATACCCGGAGATTTCTAGCTGAGCAAGGGGCGGAAAAACTTGAAGACATTTTGGAAAAGTCTGAGCGTTATCACAATGCGCTGGCTGAACTACCAGCCACAAAGCGGAAACCGACAGAGGAGCATTTTCGAAAACATAACCTAGAGCAATCTTCTCAGGCTTCTAACCAAAATAACCACAGAGAAACTGGACCTCAAAACCCCCCTCCTGAAAAATCCAAGTTCTACAAGAACAAGTACCCCAACCACCCCAAACAGTCTGATCAACCCGACCGCCCTTCATGGCAGCGTAGCCAGAAAGGTCAAGGTGGCAAAGGGAGAACCCCTGAGCACGGGACATATGATCAGACCGAGCACACCGAGCCGAAACGCATCGGATGCTTATTAAAAGTCTCGCAAGGCGGAATTATTGACAGTGATTCCCAACCTGTTGGGGATGGACCCTCAACGCGAGGTATTGTTATTTTGAACTGTTCTCAAACTTCTTGCTTATTTGACACGGGGCTTTCTTACGATTGCATTGTTGCCAGAAACCTAGTTAAACCCGGTCAAGAGACAGGAGAGACCGTCAAACTTTGTGGAGTTCGTAAGAGTGATGCACCTACAGCGCTTCCCATCGCATTGGTGGAGATACACTCTGACTTTGTCAGAGGTGTGATCAAAGCGGCTGTTATGGATGATCCCATATCCCCAGTCATACTTGGCGGGAGATACGTGTGTATTGGTAAACCGGAAGAGCCGATTGTGGCAGCAGTAACTACAAGAGGGCAAACCAACAAGGAACGGGAGCATGCGCCTATTTTGTTTCCTATGGAACTTAAAGAAGCGCAATACAAGGACCCTATTTATGGCACCCTGCTTTAGGAAACTGCCCATGGCTAATTAACCCAAACAGCACGGGGACATTTTTTCTAAGGATGGCGTACTTTATCGGAGAACGGGCAAGCCTGACCAAGGTTACAACCAGCTCCTAGTACCGAAACAGTACAGAAGCCAAATCCTAGAAATGGGGCACTCTCTTCCCTTCAGCGGACATATGGGACAGAACGCCACAAACCAACGTATAACCACTCATTATCGGTGGCCAGGAGTAAACACTGATATTGTCAGGTACGTCAAATCCTGTGCCCAGTGCCAACGTGTACCACCCAAGCAACGGACACCCCCAGTCCACATGGGTGAAATGCCAATAGTGGGAACACCATTCGAACGGGTTGTGATCGACATTTTAGGGCATTTCGAAAGGACTAAAAGAAGGAACAGGTTCATCCTGACCTTAGTCGATACATGCACTTTATGGGCAGAAGCTATCCCGCTAACATGCGCAGATGCCAAGCATGTCGCAGAAGCCCTCGTGCAGATTTTCACTCGGTTGGGATTCCCTCAGCAAGTGTTGACGGAAAACGGATCTCCATACCGAAACCTGTTGATGGATGAGATCGTTAAGATCTTGAGGACCCAACACATCCACACTAAGCCATATATTCCGGCCGGAAATGGGCTCGTGGAACGTGCATATGGAAACCTCAACATGATGCTAAGTAAACTGGCTCAAGTGAAACCTGAAGACTGGGATCTTTGTATTCCTGGAGCTTTATTTGGCTACAGAGAATCTCCTCATACCTCCACAGGATTTCCGCCAGCTACACTCTTATTCGGCAGACCCATTAAGGGCCCGCTTGAAGCCTTACTTCAGTCTCTGACAGACGAGAAGGCGGATGAGACAGTTGTCTCAGCAAGTAAATATGTGTCGGTTTTAAAGGAAAGGTTGAAACTAGGGTGGGACCTAGCAACGACTAACCTTAAGCGAGCTCGCACAAAGCACGCTAACCGATACAGGAAAGTCGCGGAAGAGAGAGAACTGGAAGCAGGAGAGAAAGTTTTGGTGTTGCTCCCTACCGAGAACAACCAACTGAAGATCGGATGGCAAGGGCCGTTTACCGTCCTGAAAAAGATTTCTATGGCTAACTACCAGATCTCTATTCAAGGAAAGAAGAAGGTCTTCCATTTAAATCTGTTAAAGAGATACTTGGAAAGACTTGTGCCGACCTCCGACCATCTCCTGACGATCGCCAAAACTGACGAAGATGACGATAGTGGCAGGGAAACTCCACTGCACCCACAGGAAATCTTTGAAAAATGTCAGAAGCGGCGACGCTCTTTCAAGCGCGCATGGGAGACATTCCAGAGGAAGGAAACATCGGGGCAGACTTCATGAGTAGGACTTGCACAGAGATGGAGGGGGGAGATGAGAGGGAAGAGGACAGACACCCTGAAGCTACGGATATAGGAAATTTATTTCCATAACGTAGACATGGAGTGCTTCCATATCTTAAGGGGGGACGTCCTGTCACATAGGGAGTTATGTTCTATAAATTGTCTACATTTTCCTCTTTCTTCCACTCGGGTCCTCTAATTTTTTCTGTCACTCTTTACCCTTTTTCATATATAATATTTTTCCGCATTCGTTAGTTTGCGAATAATATTTTCTTTTCCCATTCGATATTTTACCGTCTTTCTTTCTCATGCTGACTGAAACTCGATTACATAGATGTCAGTGGACGAAGCTGTGACTTTCGCTTCTATCAGACCCGAAATGGCAGACAGTTATCTGAATTTTCCAGCGAACACGCGCGGTTGCTTCGGGCTGAGCGCTCAGGTAGGCGTTAAAACTGTCACCTACACGACGTAGAGCAGACATATAGTCTGGGAAAACGTAGCTCTCGGGAAACTTTCCTAGCGTGAAGTGTGATCTGTCACCGCCTCCCCCGCTCAGAAATGGAAATCGGGAGAGGAAGGTGCCAAGACACTCCGGGGCAGTTACGACATGCTTCTAAGTGAAACGTAGGTGTTATGAGAAGGGGAGAGATCAGGGTTGGGGAAATAGTTCATCCTTTGTCTGTTTCAGATATTAAACCTAGTTTGAAACTTTATTTTCATTCTTTCTCAATAAATCGCAGTAGACAGGTGGTTCGCGAAGAGTAGAGCTGTATAAGTGAAGTTTCTTAGTTTGTTGCGACAATTTGTCGAACTTCTAGACTTCCATAAATATAAGCGTATAATTCTTAATTTTGCGATATCCTGTAGTGCTGTGTTTGAGGTAAATATATTATTATCTAGTATTTTGTGAAGTGATTAAGTGTTAAATCGCCGATTCATTTTAAACTAGTTCTGTGTGCAGAGTTAATATTTTGATAGTTTATTTCTTTAATCGACGAGTTGCAGTGGAAATACAAAATAAATTATATTTTTTAGCTTACTAAACAAGTAGCTGAAATGAGTTTAATTTAACTGTTAAATACTCAGTCGAAGCTGTTTTAATAACTAACTTATAAATGCTAGACGCGACATCAGTGTGTAGTGACGGAATACGCACCATATTCCTAATTCCTGATGATCGATTTTATATAACTTATTTCACCGGAAGTTTAAATAATAAGTCAAGCTGTAGGCTTGCTGTTTTAAATGTAAGTTATACTGAGTACATATATGTAAATTATTTGATATGTGCTTTTCCTTTTATACAGTGAAATACTGGGGTGACCCGAACTTTACCAGCATTTAATAAGAGTTCATACTTGTGAAGAAATAAACAGTCCTTATTTTGAACCACGTGGGTTTCTCAAGTAACACTGATCTGACAGTGCATAGGCAAACAGAGTTAGACAGAAATACTATATCCCACAAACGGGTTTTCAAAGACTGTAATGATCAATACTGGGCCTGTGAACCAGATCTTAATTTCTTCCATAAACTCTACGTAAATTTTCTGCCTGGCGGCGAGAATAATTACAATCAATAACATTACTTTCCGACGTTGTTGACAAGTGAGTGGGGAACTAAGATTTTTCTGTTTGAGAGAAGTTGCCACCGGTCATCTTCCTAATTAAGGGAAACTTCGTGTTCTGACATTTTGTGCTCGTTTAAGCCTAATTCTTACCTCGTGAGTCAAGTGACATTAACTTTAGTCTGAAATAACTATCGCCTGAAGCAGACGCTCCCCAGATCCATTTTGATGAAACCAACAAACAAATCTGCAGAGCTGGGATCTGTTTCATTAAACGACAGTAACAGATAAAAAGTGTGAGTGTCCAAAATTTGCGCCAGCCGGCGAAACCACAACACGATTGTAAGTATATCAGGGCCCTGATGAAAGAACCGAGTGAAAGTGACGGAAGGATGTTCGTTGTAAAATACACTCACTTGTTATATTTGTTTTTTTCCTTAGGCGAGATTTGCTGCTTAAGTAATGTGTTCCTTTAGAATAGATACTGCTGTCAAAGTCAGTCTATACCTTCAAAGGGGAACAATATTAGACCCTAACCACATGCTTCTATAACTCTTTGGGCCATCATCTGTCATCCTAACGGGGCTGTGGGCTAAACCTAGAGTTAAGATCATAACGGGGCTATCATCCTTGTAGCATTTTCCTTAAATTTTATGACTATTTGTATATGTTTTTTCCTGGATGTATTTTTTGGTGTTGTGAGAAGATTTTTTTTTTTGATGATAATAATAAAATCTCTCTTGAACTAAATCAGTGCGTTGGTCAGCTCGTTCAAATAATATATATTCATGGTTATAGATTTCCCACGTCTGTGTGTTTAACTGTCGTCACGTGTATGTGCGTGCCCGTGAGTAGATAGAGATTTATGTAATATATATATGTGGTTTAGACTGTCTGACACTTTAAAGCGGTCGTAGAATATAGGTGAGAGAGAGAAGATTATCTCGATTCTCAAAGACAGCCTCTATATCTCATTCTATCATCTCACGTGTGGAAATTCTATTGCTTTTCACCAGCTCATACTGTGACTATCACTCATTCCAACCTATTCAGAAGGGACCAAACCCAAGTCTTAATTTTCCTATCTAAAATCTACGACAATGCACACCATCATAGCTGGCAGACGCTGGAGCTGGGTTGGCCATGTCCTCAGAAGAGACCCCGATGCCATCACAAGAACAGCTATGCTATGGACCTCTGAAGGAAAACGAAAGAGATGCCGACCAAAAACAACATGGCGGAGGACTGTGGAGGCTGAGATGCAAAGAATGAACCAGAGTTGGGGCACTGTACGAAGGATGGCCGCCGACCGAGCAAAGTGGAATCAATTTGTTGTTGCCCTACAAGATGCAACCAGGCGTAATGGCCACTGACTTCTTTGACGGTCGGCGGCTCAGGATCGAAGAAAGAAAGATATTCTATAGCGTTAACACTCAGCATAATATTTACTTTAAAATGACTTATGTGCCGCTTGTGATTCACAAGCCACCTTAGTGGGTTGAGATCATAAGTTAACAGTATCGGAACGACTATCTCTATTTCTTACTTTCACTCCTATCCTTAGATTTATTCTAACTCTGGCTAAGATTATATAGAAATGCTCTTCTTACTTTCATTGTTATTATTAGCTATTCTCTACAAAAACTATCTATTCTAATTTACTCATCTTTCGTACTTTATCATTTCAAGTGCCGTGCTCTGGCTAATCCAGCGTACGGGTCTATAACAAACTGCCTTCATTTTTAGTAGGCCTCTCTTCAAATCTCTATCTCTATCTGAATCTCAAATCTTACTTACTTAGTCGTTCCCCTTCTACCGTGAGGTGTAGAGGTTTGGAAGAGAGAGCGCCAGACTATCCAATCGGCTGTCTTCCTCCTGGCCTGGTTCCATTCTAGTCCTCGGTCCTTCAAAGATTGCATAATGTTGTCCTCCCAGCGGACTTTGGGTCATCCTGTGGGTCTGGATCCCTGGCTCTTTGTTTCCCATGCTTGTCGTGGTAGCCGATCTTCTCCCATTCTGCAGACGTGGCCAAACCATCTTAGTTGGGACTGTTCTACTTGGGTCTGCAGTGGGTGGGATTTTAGACCTTGGCGTATCGTCTGTTGCGGACCATGTCTCTTCTTGTTACTTTAATCACCTTCCTGAGATACCTCATTTCTGAAGTTTGGATCTGGCTTTTATGGGTTGTAGTTATTGCCCATGACTGGGACATAGGTGGAGCGGTATACAGCCATCTCCGTTTTCTTACCAACCTCTCTCTTGCTGAGGAATCCTCGATTTATGGCCTGAAAAAGTCTCCCAGCTGCTGCTTTTCGAGTGGCCAACTCTTCTTTGATGCCTCCCTTTCGGTCTATAATAGCTCCGAGATATTTAAGTGGTCGACCTGCTCCAGGACCTGTTCTCCCAGCTTAATCTGATGTCTTCTTTCTTCTCGTGATATCACCATGGATTTTGTTTTAGAGCTGCTTATGACCATCTGTTATGGGCTCGGGACCCCAGTATATTATGGGTGCTTCGATGACTCCTAGTCTGTTGAGGATGACCAAGTTGTTATATGCGTATTCTGTTTCTAGAGTCGAAGTCCCTCGGGTTCTTATCACTTTTGTAGGATTCCGTAATACTGTTCGTTGGTATCGATCTTGTCTGCTTAACCCGTGTGATGCATTATCTGCTGAACATGTTTCATATTAAATATTCGTCCCTTGACTGACCTGTATTAGTCTCTTGTCTTATTGATTATATTAGCAGTGTGAGATGCAGTGTTTTAAGACATTAATCATCACTGGTCATGATTAGTTGAAGATAAACAGCATTTAACTCAACTCCGAATACTTCAGTTGATAAGACCGTGATTTTGACGACTCAAAATATTTAATTAATAATTTCATTCCATGAGCAGACATAAACTACATGGGAACAAAAGTCACATCACATTCATGTACGATCTGTAAGAGTTCTCATTAGTTCATTAACACATGTTCATCAATCTCTATCTAGAGTTCTGGTTAGAGGTCAGTTCCTTTTAACGGCCAATGTCCTTTGGCATAAATTCAGAGGCTAACTAGACTTACTCCCGTCGCCAGTTTATACAATAGCCTTTTGCACTAGACTTAATTATCCTGCTAGTTTTGTAATACACTTCTTACGCTAGGCTTACGTCTACTGCTAGTCGTCTAATGTCCATTACACTAGGCTTACGCTTGCCGCTAGCTGTATAATATCTATCCATACTAGTCTTACACTGTTGCTAGTACCACAATGTTCCTTTGGCATACCATGCCTGACTAATCTGCCATAATTATGCAAACTGCGTTAGTAACAATACGACTTACGTTTTATTCACGAAATACACTGCTCAATTGGCTTCCCAGCCACACAAGTAATAAGTGGCTGACGCCACACACTTTCTAAGTGGTTATACCACACAATATAAGTGGCAATGGCCACACATGCCATACGCTGCCGTTGGGGCCGAAGCCCACACGTCGAATGACGTTACCAAGACATACGCGTCATGCATAGTGATATGCATACTATGTCGTTACTATATTCAATTGCGATGTTCCATGGTGCAGCAATTCAAGTGTGATCAAAACTCAAATGCCTGCACACATGCAACAATCATCGACATCGGTCGATGAGATATATCTCTATTCGTTTGAGGTGTTCCATGATACAGTCATTCGGATCGAGCTCAAATCCAAATGCCTGTAAGCATGAAACAATCATCGACATCAGTCGCGGAGATATAATCATTTGTGGAATGCGCCATGCTGCAGACATGAAGCAATCCTCAACATCATCCCCCTCACTTCCAAACGTGACACTTGTGGCACGGATGGTAGTGGTGGAGAAGACGCTCGTCTCCCGAATATATTAATATTAGTACTACCTACTTATAACTATCATACTCATTAAGTAGACATAATAAATTTCATAACAATAATAACAATTCCTCTCAAAACGGTAACTAAAGAGTTAATTCGTTTTCTTCTCAGAGAAGTTGCGAGATAGAAGATCCGCCAAGTTATTGTCTGATCCAGCAATAGGCAGAATCGTAAACGAAAATTCTTGAATCAACAGGTACCATCGATGTATTCTAGAGTTACGCATTGTTCTAGATGTTATATACGTCAGAGGACTGTGGTCTGTCATGATAAAAAAGTGAGTGCCGATGAGATATCTTGATAGCTTCTCTAGGCACCAGACCATCGACAGGAGCTCACGTTCACCTGTCGCATACTTCTGTTCAGCCGAAGTGAGTTTCCTTGACACATAGAAACATGGATGGAGTGTTTCCTCGTAACATTGCAGTAAGCAGCCACCCATGGAGTAACTCGAGGCATCTGATTGGAGTATGAATGGGATACGTATATTCGGTAATAACAAAATCGGTGCATTACTAAATAATTTCTTAATTGTTACTAAAGCGCTTTCGCAATCTTGGTCCCAACAAACCTTATTAGGACTACCTTTGGTCAACAGTGCAGACAAAGGTGTAGATAGCTGTGCGAAATGCGGGATGAACTTATGGTAATAGTTAACCAAGCCCAAAAGGCTTCTAACTTGTTTCTAAGTTGAAGGGGTAGAAATTTCTAGAATTCTTTTGACTGTATTGTCGTCAGGATATAGTTTGTGGTTACCTATGCGGTGACCAAGAAAAGAAATTTCCTGACAACCTATTTGGACCTTTGAAGGTCGCACAGTCAAACCATGCATACGTAAAGTATGTAGAAGAGAAGTTAAACCATCAATATGGTCTTCCCACGAGTCATGAAATAGGCAGATGTCATCGATGTACGTGATGACATCTTTACGATCGCCAAGAAGGCGGCGCATCATGCGCACAAACGTCGCTGGTGCATTCACCAAACCAAAACACATGTAATTCCACTAGTAGAGACCAAAAGGAGTTGTGAAGGCTGTGTAAGGTTTGGCGTTTTCGGCAAGAGGAATTTGCCAGTAGCCCTTAGAGAGATCTAGTTTGCTAAAGAAAGTAGCATTAGATAATTCTGACAAAAGATCTTCTAAAAGTGGCATAGGCTCACCGTCTGTGATTGTAATTTTGTTCAATCGTCTAAAGTCAATACAAATACGTAAAGAATCATCCTTCTTCTTAACAATCACCATTGGGAATGCATATGGTGATTCCGAAGGAGATATCACACCTAAATATATCATCTCTTTTAACTCTTTCTCTACCCTATCTTTATGGTGTAAAGAAATAGGATAGGGTCTAAGTTTGATAGGTTTATAATCAGTAAGAGTGATGTCATGGGATATAAGCGATGTCTGACCTGGAAGGTCAGTGAGGACATCTTTGAAAGAAATAAGAATATCCCGAACTTGATCTTGTTGTGAAGAAGATAGTGAAGAAGAAATAGTCACGTCCTTCCAAGATTCCGATGATTGCAAAGAAGGTAATTGGAATTGTAAAGGGATAGACGACGTGGTATCTTCCTCATGGACAACAGCAAAAGAAGCAGTATGATGTGAAGAATCATCAATAGAGTTAATGACAGGAATTAATTCCTGTGGTCTTTCAACTGCTAATTTTAGCATGTTGACATGGAAGGTTTTAATTTTCCCTCTAACGTTCACAGAATAGTCAACATCTGTGACTTGTTTGATAATATCAAATGGACCTTGCCATGATATTAGTAATTTGTTATCGTTATGAGGTAGCAATAACCAAACTTTTTCACCTGGTTTGAAGGATCTTAATATTTTCTTTTGGTTATGTAATAGTCTCGATCGTTGAGGACCCAGTGTCACGCAAAACTCTCACTACCTTGCCCTCCAATATTCCTGGATGAAATGTAAGATAACCGACATTTACACATGCCGACATTGTAGGCATACAATGACCACAATCCAGTGTAATTGTAGACTTTAATCTGTTTTTCGATTGACACTCATAACATGTATCATTCATTACCATACATGCGTTCGCATGATCATTATCATCATTACCTTTCTCCTTTTTGACACTGCAATTATTTGCATGTCTATGTTTACTTTTGTCTCTCGACGGAGATCTGGCATTACCTTTGTTATTATTGACTGACTTTTTATTGCTATAATAAAAATCAGTAGAGTCATCCTTCCTGGCATCTCTACCATAAGATGATCTCTGTTTATAGTATCCTTTATGATGTGAATCATCATAATCCCTGCCTCTGTGATACCCACGATCATGAGGTGAATATCCTCTATAACCTCGTCGATATGAATTCGAAGGAGAGCGATGACGACGGAAGTTATAAAAACCTCTGTCGGATTGGTAATAATCTGAACGACAACGTCCATCAAAGCTCTTCGATCGAGGTCTGTGATCATGTTGTGCCGCGCACACAGGCATAGGATCTCGAATAGACGATCTATGAAGATCTTTATTCTGATGTGCGGTCTGATATTGTCTTCCGAGTTTTTCATACTCATCGATAGAATTAGGATGTCTTTCCTGTAAAAATGCTTCTAATTCAGTACTGCATGCGGATAAAACTTTATCCCGCAGCATGAGATCTATAACACCTTCATATGTTTTATTAATACCCGAAAGATCAATCCATCTGCTAAAAAAATGTTTAATAGATGCAATGAATTCACCAAAATCTGCATCCTTACTTGGCTTCGCCGCATGAAAACGATCTCTGAATCCAGACTCAGTTAACTGGAAACGTCTTAGTAATACCTCTTTTACGACTTCGAAATCGTTTCTACTCTTTTCGTCAAGACTCATGTAACATTTAAGTGAGTCACCAGTCAAAAAATCAAGTAAAAGACTGTTCCATCTTTCCTTGGGTATGTTCAGAGCTGTGACCTTGATGATGAATCTAGAAAAGAAAGAGTCAACACAATCGCGAGTTTGGTCAAAATGTGGCATTTTTAACTTAGGATAGAAAATATTTGTACCAGCCGCAGTCTTAGTCTGTTCAGACTGCACTTTAGCTAATTCTAAAGATTTTTCTTTTTCTGCATGAAGTTTTAATGTTTCCATCTCAATGGCATTTTTATGGGCTTGATCCAGTTGCATAAGTTCCATTCTCCTTAATTCCATTTCTTTATCTCGTTTTGCCATTCTTTCCTTCTCTAATTCTCTGTCTTTTTCTTGTTGAGCTATTTCTTTATCTCGTTGAGCCATTTTATCCCTCTCGAATTCTCTGTCTTTTTCTTGTTGAGCTAATTCTTTTTCTCTCAGTTCCCTCTCTTGGGTTAATTCTTTTTCCTTCATTTCCCTCTGTTGGGTTAATTCAAACTTCCTAAGCTCTTCAGCTCGTTTAGTCGCTTCGCGCTGTTCCATTCTTTCCAGACGCGATAAGTATTCATCCTGATTTCCCATAACTTTTTCCAATATCAATGAATTCCTGTAGTGTAGACATGGTAATAGGTTTCTGAGTACCTTCGATAGTCTATAATATACACCAGGAGTATAGAACTCACTATATGTACATGAATATTGTCGTGAAATATTCTAATCCACATATATAAATTAAAACGTAAATGTAAAGCCTAACAAATAAATTTAATAAAAGGAAAGAAGAATGGTAAAGAACAGTGCTGTCACAATGACTGTACTCGAAATCCCCCTTGTTTTCTACTTCGTCTGCAAATTGTAACGTTTCACGTTGATAGTAAAAGCCTACTGCTTCAATACCCGCCTTCTACGATAAAACGTGTACTGCCTTTCTAAGAAAAACCTTGAGATACGCAGCTGACCTAGATTTAAAATTCCATTCATGTCATTTTATGGGGTCCAAATGGGGCAGTGATGCGCAATACAAGACTCAACATGTCTCTTAGCCTCTCCTGCCCAAGTCTACCTCACCTACTCGTGGTGGACCCCGTTATACCCAGTAATCTTGCCGAAGGTTGGGTATCAACCCCAGCGGGAGGCAAGATGGGACAGCAAACGAGGTAAAGGCAAAATCAAATCCCCCAGCCAGAGGGGGAGGCATGAGCACACTCTGCCTTAAGAAACAGGTGCTGAAGTCAGATGTACCAGGCCAGGAGGCGCACCAGCAACCATGGTACCATGCAACCCGCTTTGGTTTAATATGTCTACACAACAGATGTCAAAAAAATTATCGTTATGGTGCTCGCCCTGTGAAGTCCCTCCAGGCAGGAGCAGTGCCGGATTCTGAGCCTCGACAGAATCCACCCTCAGCTACTGGAGGTCTCCTTAGTCCGCCAAATGGAGCCAGGAGGCGGAAGGAGAAAGTAACTGGCCAACCAGATAAGACGACGGCCCCTCTGAATGTCATGCATTGGAATGCAGAGGGAGTCAACAACAAAAAGACTGAACTAGAGAATACCCTATTTCGGAAAGAAATTAGCATATGCTGCATACAAGAAACCCACCTACAGGAAGGAAAACATTTTAAGATACGGGGCTATCAATGCTTCAGAGTTGACAGAAAAGATCGGAAGAAGGGTGGCATACTAACACTGATAAGGAATAACCTCAACGCTATAGAATCCAAGACATATAAAGAAGGTGCAGAATACCAAGTAATCCATCTAAAACATAACACTCTGGAACTGGATCTCCTAAACTTCTACTGCCCCAATGACATACCACTGAACATGACTAGCATAGATGTCCCCATTGGCAACTTCATAGCGGTGGGAGACTTCAACAGCCATTCCCAAAGCTGGGGATACAACCAGCTAGATAGAAGGGGCGAAGAGATAGAAAACTGGCAAGACGACAATAACCTAACCCTTCTAAACAACCCTAATGATCCTCCAACCTTTTACTCCAGAAGATGGCATAGCACCTCTACTCCAGACCTGGCATTCTGCACACCTGATTTGGCTGGGATAGTGGAAAGGGAAATAGGAGAACAACTCGGTGGAAGTGATCATCGTCCTGTATTCATCAAAATTAATAGAACAATTAATACAAGTCCAAGTCAGCCAAGATGGAATTATAAAAAAGCAAATTGGTCCATTTATCAACACAGAGCAAATCTGCTTACAAAAGATATTAAGGTACTAGACAGAGACATTAACAGAGTCATCTGGGATTTTAATAATGGAGTACTCAAGGCAGCAAAGGAGACAATACCGAGAGGAGCGAGGAAGAACTATGTACCATATTGGTCCAACACACTACAAAACCTACATGAAGATATGAATGAAGCAAGGCACACTGCAGAGGTACAACCATCCCAACAGAACCATATCATGCTACAAAAGGCAAAAGCAAAATTCATTAAAGGAAAGCTAGAAGCCCAGAGGAGAAGCTGGAGGGAAAAAACATATATAAACTAAACCTTGAAAAGGAAGGGAGAAAGTTGTGGAAACTCACTAAACAATTGAATGACGATAACAATTCTCAACGACAAACCATTACACTAGACGATGCAGGGAAACTATATACCGGCAAACAAGCAGCAGACATATTTGCGGAATCCTACAGAAATGAAAGTAACATCTCCGTCAATTTACGCAGACAACGAGACATTCGTCAAGAAATAATCCACACTAGAACTAATGGAAACAGTCGTCCAAACCTTTCAATATGGACGAGTTAAAAACAGCCGTGTGGAAACTTAAAGACAGGAAATCACCAGGCCCGGATGGTATAACCAACGAAATGCTAAAACACCTAGGATATACAGCAATGAGCAAACTGTTGCAAATATACAACTACAGTTGGATGACAGGCAGTGTGCCACAGATATGGAGAGAGGCGCTCATGTGTCCCATCATAAAGAAAGGAAAAGACAACAGGAAGGCCACCAGCTACAGACCAATAAGCCTAACAAGCTGTGTATGTAAGACAATGGAGAGGATGATCAACAGAAGATTGAAATGGTACTTGGAATCCGAGAAAATTTTAGTGCCAGAACAAGCAGGGTTTAGAGAGTGCAGCAGCACAGAAGACCAAATCACATACCTGTCACAGATCGTTGAAGATGCCTTCCAAGAAAAGAGAAAAGTCTTTACCCTATGGATAGATCTCCAAAAAGCTTTTGACAAAGTATGGAAAGACGGGTTAATAGTAAAACTGCAAAGGAACGGAATCAAGGGTAATATGAGAAAATGGATCCAGTCGTTCCTACACAATCGGAAAGCAAGAGTCACTATGGAAGGTCACAACAGCAAGAAAATCCTCCTAAAACATGGAGTTCCTCAAGGCTCAGTATTGTCTCCCACCCCTGTTCCTTGTATTCATCAATGACCTCATCCACGATCTGCCACAAGGTGTGAGAGCTGCCCTATACGCTGACGACTTGGTGGTGTGGTGTGTAGAAGAACATCTAACTATCGCTAATAAGCGAATACAAAGGGCAGCAGACAACATAGCAGCATGGGCAGAGAAATGGATGGTGCAGATCAACGCTGAAAAATCATCAACAACACTTTTCACGCTCTCCAACAAAGACAAAGCAGGAGAGATACGACTTGGAAATATACATGTCCAAACAGATGAGGAACCGGTGTACTTGGGCATTACATTAGATAAGAGAATGACATGGAGGCACCACATCGAGAGAACAGAGGCTAAAGCGAGAAGAAAACTTTCCATACTGAGGAAAATAGCTGGATCAAGTTGGGGAGCTAACGAAACAACACTAAAGAAAGTGTATACAGGTGCAATAAGACCTATATTAGAGTACGGATCAGCAGCATGGTCTACAGCAGCCAAATCACACCTACAAGCCTTAGATAAAGTACAAAATCAAGCGCTTAGGTTGATCACGGGTGCCATGAAGACCACACCAATAAATG
The DNA here is from genome assembly GCA_024509875.1 of Oreohelix idahoensis. Lineage (NCBI taxonomy): Eukaryota > Metazoa > Mollusca > Gastropoda > Stylommatophora > Oreohelicidae > Oreohelix > Oreohelix idahoensis. The sequence goes on along the minus strand of JAMPIV010001649.1, from coordinate 714,159 downwards.
AAATGGAAAAAATCACAGGCATTCCACCTTTATTATACAGACGAGACACTAAGACCCTGATCCAAGCAGAAAAGTACAAGAACATGCCCGCACATCCAATGAAAACTAGATTTGGAGATTTAGCCAGTGGGAGGTTGAAGAGAAGCAGTTTTGTGCATCGGTCCAAAAAACTAATTAGAACATACAAGGATGAACTACCAGACATCACTAAGGAAATAACTCCCACACTCCTCCCAACCCCATGGGAACAACATCAAAATTTCAGTATTAAGACCTCCATAACTACCACCTGCCCCATGGCAGAGCTAAATACTCTCCAAAGGAAAATAGCAGCATGTGACATGATTGAAGAACTATACCCCAGAGAAGCATGGATCCAAGTATATACTGATGGATCTGCAACCAGAGCAGTGAAGAACGGAGGCGCAGGAGTTTATGTGGTCTATCCAGACAAAGAAAATGAATCCACCTGTTCACCTACTGGAATATTCTGTTCAAACTATGCTGCTGAAGTACAGGCCATAAGCATTGCTGCAGGAATAATAAATAACACAATAAGCCAATGTCAGCAGGTTGTATTCCTTACCGATGCAATCTCAGTTCTGCAAGCCCTCAACAGTGATAAACTGCCAGAATTAAACAAAGTCCTATGCGAAGTAAATATCAAAAGAAGGGTAGTGCTACAGTGGATACCATCACACTGTGGCATACCAGGAAATGAGAGAGCAGATATGTTAGCAAAAGAGGGAGCAACACAGGAACAAAAAGAACAAACAATCACATTCCAGGAAAAGAAGACCCTTATCAAGGCCATCAGGAAAATTGATCAACAAAGAGACAACTATCAATATCTTGATCGAGCAAAACAGGTGATCCTGTTCCGTATGAGAACAGGACACAACAGACTGAACAGTCACTTATACAGACTGAGATTGGTCCCATCACCCCTATGTACGTGTGGACAGGCAGCACAGACAGCCGAACACATCCTGCAAGACTGCCACATGCTTAGTCAATTGCGAACTGAACATTGGCCCACAGAGACGCACATCCACACAAAGCTGTTTGGGAGTCTTGAAGAACTTTCAACCACAGCAACATACATCCAGAAAACCGGACTTCTTGTGTAGACATTTCTAAACAACAGCGAACGAGAAGAAGAAGAAAGAAGATGTCATTTTATACACTACGTTACCAAAAACGAAAGACAGATGGACTAAAGATAGAAAGAAAGGGAGGGGCTGAAAGCATGCAACACTAAACACGCGTCTCGCTATACAATTACTACCTTCATGCGTGTAAGGCCACAAGCACTAGCTTTTTTCAAATCGACAGTGATAAAAAACACTACACACACGAGAGTTCGTTTTTAAAAACTTACAAAACGCTTATTAGGAAACATGACATTCTACTGTTTTATGTCTGAAATCCTGACATTAGTATGACAGTACAGCAGACACCATAAAGTTTGGAAGTGAGAAGGTGGCAACAGCACGACTATCCTAGAAGAAAATACATATTTTGAACGCAGCCCCTTAGCCCCATTAAATTTATATATTTTGGGTTCCTTAGGACTTGCTGACAAAGAATATGTTAAACGTTACGCAAATAGTCTAGGAATTACCAAATTATAGCCAAAAGAAATAGTGAGGGATGTCAGACAACACCAATATCAGAATCGCTCAGTGACAGATTTTCAACACACCATTATACGGGAAATAGGCTGACATGTTACCTCCTATTTGATTGGCGGAAAGTAAATGTAAGGCTAAACACGATTAGTCGGACTATAAATACTACTTCTTTGTTGTTAGGGGAAACGTGAGTAGGAGTACTTTTTTTGAAAAGCTGTGTAAACATGACACGATTGGTTAGACCTGCCAATATAGTCAATCAGAGGCGTCAGGTCAGCACCACATTTGCAAATAAACTTACTACAGAACCAGTGCGTTGAGCGCCAGTGCATATTTTTCTAAATAAAAGCCTGGGACATCGGCAGATCGAAATTGTGTTATATTCAGTGCCAGTCAACGTAATTCTGTATTATTTCCATGAATTGTGGTAAGCTTGAAATATTTGATATCTTTTTAATGAAAATTGAATGTAAATTGATAATTTATGTCTGTATATATGTGTGGTTCAGTAGCGAACATGAGGCAAGGCCTATATAGTGCTCCAGCCTAAACAGAAGGTGTCGGAGGAAAGTGAAACTAAATGGAATTGCCAAACAGTACACTGACACCTATTTTATTGACTAGAAAGAAATAATGCTGGAATTGCAGAGGCGTAGTAACCATTAGGGAGGAATATACTGGTGAAAATTGTTTCAGATGAAGATAGCAGTTGGCCTACCGCTCTGAACTCAGTGTTTGTTATGTATTGTGCTCAGTGTAGAAATAGAGTATAAATTAGTTCTGAAGTAGGAGGTACAACCTTCTTGTTTCAGGGACCGTGGTCCTAAAGTTATTGAGCAGCACCTGGTCAGAGCTTTGCTGAATCCAGAGGGGACAGCATACTCCTTGGTCCATATAGCAAACAGTGAGGTGTCTCCAGAACACAGGGGAGCAATCGAGCAGAGGAGTCTTTTCCTGCCGCCATCACGAAAGATAAGCCTATGTGGCCAGCGGAGCTCAACATTATGTAACCCCATCTTAAACTGACATTGTATAAAAATAAGAGGGGAAATTAATTGTTTTAATGAACGGAACTGAGAACATCTCCAATACTAGTTCCAACAGAAACAAACACTTGAAGTCATGATGACAAATAACAACATAGCTTGAAAAAACAAAACCAGTATTACCTCATATTACTACTACACAACTGACACACATAGGATAATATTAATAAAATATGTCACTACAAGATTCATATTGATAAATTCTGTACATATAACTTGTAATTAAAATTGATTGTGATTCCTGGTTCACTTTGTATTTGAATCAGGACACATATATATTAGTGACAGTAATTAATACATATTTATATTTGAAAATTTACCAGTGCCTCATTTAAGAATAGTCTTATAGAGTGTTAAATGTGTGTGAGTGTCACAGTGTTGTCACGTGTGGTAGAATAAATTAAATTGTTTATCTGTCTGTTGTTGTTGTGACTTACACTTCATCATATACATACCCTAGACATTCAACGTAGTCATCACAATATTCCAGAATAATTCTGACTGAGGTATAAATATGTGGTAGCAAGTAAGGTCATCTGTAATACACTACCCTTATTAGATACAGATACCTTCACAGCTGATCTCAGTCAGTACACTAAGTCCCCTATAAATATTTATAATATCCCACTTTACCACATATATTTTACCACATATATTGGGGTCTCGCTCCAGGGATATTGAACTTTCTCCTGTTATAGATATTGGGAATAATAAGAATTAAAAGGTATCCTTGGGTGGAAATAAATAAGGTTGAGCTCTCAGTGCCTGTAGTGTCCTTAGATAATTATTGAAAGATTGAATTGTTACATTTGTATGTTAGACAATGGCCGACTTGGCAAAATTTCGATCTGCTGCTGTACAGACTGCGAAAGAGTTAGGAATGGACGGGCAAATTATGATTGCTTATGTCACTGCTGAATGTGACAAATATATTGAACGGGAAGAAAGAAGATTAGAAAAAGAGGCCGAAAGAAAATTAGAATCGGAAAGATTGGCCGAAGATAAGAGAATAGAGGCTGAAAAAGAGATTAAGAGGTTGCAGATTGAGGCTGAGGCTAAGAGGTTGCAGATTGAGGCTGACAAAGAGGCAAAAGCATTGGAAGCCGAGGAAAGAAGACAGGCTGCAGAAAGAGAAGAGAAGAAATTGGCTGCAGAAAGGGAAGCCGAGGAAAGAAGATTGGCTGCAGAAAGGGAAGCCGAGGAAAGAAGATTGACTGCAGAGAGGGAAGCAGAAAAGGAGGAGAAAAGATTACAAAGGGAACATGAGTTACGACTAAGGGAGTTTGAGTTTCAAGGCCATGCTCCTGAAAATGGTGCCAGTCCCTTTGCCTCTGATGCCACTGCTGGTCAGGGAGCCTCAACCTCAGCTATGAATTTTCATTTAGATCATTTTGTTGAGAAAGACGATGATATTGAGAGCTATCTAAATAGATATGAACTATTAGCTACCACATATGGGTTAGAGACAGAAAGGTGGACCTTAAAGTTATCTCAAGGTCTTCGTGGGGTAGCTTATGAAGTTTTTGCCAAAATGAGCAGAGGTGATCAGGAAAATTATGACATGCTAAAGCAGGCTCTTTTGTTAAGATATGAAAAGAACGCCGAATTTTATAGAAAAAAATTTAGGAATGCTAAACTACTGTCAGGTGAAACCTATCACCAGTTCTCTGCACGAATAGAGACATACTTGGAGAAATGGACTTCTCTGGGGAAAACCCAAGATCTTAAGGAAATGGTCCTTATAGAACAATTAAGAGAGTCCATGGCTCCAGACATGAGAAAGTTTCTCATGGAACAAGGTGCAGAGAGGCTGGGTGAGTTGCTAAATGTTGCTGAAAGGTATCAAGCAGCTCAGGCAGAAGTATCAGGTAATAAAAAGAAACAGGTGGATAATTTTAGGGCACCACAGAACTTTAATAAATTTGATCCTAGAGATCAAAACAAAGGTAAGCACCAATTTGATAGGCCACGGTATGACAATAAAATAAAACCCCACAATTCGATGAAAGGAAATATGATGAAAGAAAATCTTTCAACCAAGGGAAAAGGTGGTGTAAAAATTGTCAGATGGACAATCATGACACTGACCGTTGCAGAAGGAAACCTGTGTATATGGCCACCCTTCAGGTCAGGTCGACCTCAAGACAGGAGGAGGATATTATGTTGGATACCACTCCAGATGAAATGAGGAAGGCACAGGCTGGGGATAAAACCCTCAAGCCTTTTTTCAGGAAATTGTCAACTTGTCATACAACTCCAGGCAAGGGAGATTTTTACATGAAAAACAAGTTGATGTATAGGAAGACTGGAGCTAGATCAAAAGGTCAGGGACAGCTGGTACTTCCTAAAAGATATAGGGCAGAATTAATAAGGAGCCTACATGTGAAACCAGATGGGGACCATGAGAAAATAGGTACCATCATCCAAAAGGTGGCTCACAATTATTATTGGCCCAAAGCAAGATGGGACATTGAGAATTTTGTAGAAAGGTGTAGCATAGCACATGAGGGAACACCCACAAGTGGGAACATTGATCAGGACCTGGACACGCCACGGGGCAAAAGTAGGCCTGAAAATAAGAAGAGAAATAAATTTGATATAGTGGACCAAAGGGAATGGGAAGCCCCTTTTCACGGACAAGCTTCAATTAACTGTTTTACAATGGCCACTATGCGGAGAGTGCAAAAAGATGTCTTACCCCAGGATAAGCCGAAAATCCCTCAATCGGACTTAAACAAACTGGAGGAAGAGGATGTAGAGAGGAAATCTCTCATCAAGAATTTTAAGTGGGGAGAAAGCCCCAAGAGAAGAATTGGTAGCGGTCGTTTATGCATGATAATTCTGGGAAGAAAAATCATCACTATAGCGCTTCGAGTGGAAGAGACCATACCGGTGCATGGACAAATAGGTCCACAAAATTAAAGGTCCATATGTAACGCTGTTAAGAACGTGGACTGATGAAAAAGCAGAGGAAAATATTACATCCTCATACCAATATGTGAATGAGCTGACCACTCGTTTAAAAACTGGCTGGAAACTTGCCAATGAAAATTTGAAACAAGCCAGGAAGAAACATGCTGCCTATTATAACAGAAAAGCTAAAGACAGAGATTTGGCTGTGGGAGAGAAGGTACTGCTTCTTCTACCCGGTAGTCAGAATAAGTTACAGATTGGATGGCAAGGTCCATATACAGTTCTAGAGAAGGTGTCTAGAACCAATTATAAGATAGATAAGAAGGGGAAAGAAAAAATCTATCATGTGAATCTCCTGAAGAAATATTTGGAAAGAGAACATCAGGAAGAGACACACTTGTTGACCTTGTCCATTGCCATGGAGATGAAAAAGGAACCACTTTCATCATTTGAATATCCATTACACCCCTGTGAGACAGCGGCACAGGTGAAAATCAGTACACATTTAACGAAAACTCAGAAAGAGAGAGTACAACAGGTTCTAGATAATCATGCAGAGGTGTTAACAGACCGACCAGGACATACAAACTTATTGGAATATGATATGAAGCTGATAGACCCCACACATGTCTGTATGAAACCCTATTCGATTCCTTTTGCTAAGGAGAAAGCTTTGAAGGAAGAGATAGACTATTTGTTGAAGGAAGGAATTATTTCACACAGTGAATCTTCGTATAGTTCCGGTGTTGTACTCTAAGGAAGCCCTCTGGAGAACATAGACTCTGTATAGATTACAGGAGACTGAATGCTATTACAGAAGGACAGGTGGATCCATTGCCGGATACAAATCAGCTGTTTGCCAGACTAAATAAAGTTAAATAATTCTCAAAAGTGGACCTGAGTAAAGGATACTATCAGATTCCAGTAAAACCTGAGATCAGACAAAATTGTTGGATGTAAACAATTCGGAGGAACGTAATGAATCCCTGAGTTGCCTCTTTGATTGAGGATATTCCGAATGTTTCATACAGGCTAATAAGAAGATTATGGGATCCACTACGAAAACTCTGCTATCACCAGGTATATGTTATCTCCTCATAACGTACATTTTGAGGAAAATCTAATGTTCTCTGGACATGTCATTGCGCAGACTCAGAGAAGAGAAATGGTGAATACGGGTTGTGAAGCAGCATTAAGACAAGCAGTCACACTTGCGGCTGTTCAGTAACATAACCGAAAAATATTATTGGTTGTAGAGGTCTGAGGCAGATTTCATGAGTAGTGCTTACTCTGAATGGACCCAACTACATAAAACCATGATAGCACAACAGCAGAGTAAAGTCAAGTTGACTTACATTTATCTATGTGTATATAGAATAAAGGACTGACATAAGATGTCTGTTTTAAGAGGGGAGATGTCGTGAAATATTCTAATCCACATATATAAATTAAAACGTAAATGTAAAGCCTAACAAATAAATTTAATAAAAGGAAAGAAGAATGGTAAAGAACAGTGCTGTCACAATGACTGTACTCGAAATCCCCCTTGTTTTCTACTTCGTCTGCAAATTGTAACGTTTCACGTTGATAATAAAAGCCTACTGCTTCAATACCCGCCTTCTACGATAAAACGTGTACTGCCTTTCTAAGAAAAACCTTGAGATACGCAGCTGACCTAGATTTAAAATTCCATTCATGTCATTTTATACACTACGTTACCAAAAACGAAAGACAGATGGACTAAAGATAGAAAGAAAGGGAGGGGCTGAAAGCATGCAACACTAAACACGCGTCTCGCTATACAATTACTACCTTCATGCGTGTAAGGCCACAAGCACTAGCTTTTTTCAAATCGACAGTGATAAAAAACACTACACACACGAGAGTTAGTTTTTAAAAACTTACAAAACGCTTATTAGGAAACATGACATTCTACTGTTTTATGTCTGAAATCCTGACATTAGTATGACAGTACAGCAGACACCATAAAGTTTGGAAGTGAGAAGGTGGCAACAGCACGACTATCCTAGAAGAAAATACATATTTTGAACGCAGCCCCTTAGCCCCATTAAATTTATATATTTTGGGTTCCTTAGGACTTGCTGACAAAGAATATGTTAAACGTTACGCAAATAGTCTAGGAATTACCAAATTATAGCCAAAAGAAATAGTGAGGGATGTCAGACAACACCAATATCAGAATCGCTCAGTGACAGATTTTCAACACACCATTATACGGGAAATAGGCTGACATGTTACCTCCTATTTGATTGGCGGAAAGTAAATGTAAGGCTAAACACGATTAGTCGGACTATAAATACTACTTCTTTGTTGTTAGGGGAAACGTGAGTAGGAGTACTTTTTTTGAAAAGCTGTGTAAACATGGCACGATTGGTTAGACCTGCCAATATAGTCAATCAGAGGCGTCAGGTCAGCACCACATTTGCAAATAAACTTACTACAGAACAAGTGCGTTGAGCGCCAGTGCATATTTTTCTAAATAAAAGCCTGGGACATCGGCAGATCGAATTTGTGTTATATTCAGTGCCAGTCAACGTAATTCTGTATTATTTCCATGAATTGTGGTAAGCTTGAAATATTTGATATCTTTTTAATGAAAATTGAATGTAAATTGATAATTTATGTCTGTATATATGTGTGGTTCAGTAGCGAACATGAGGTAAAGCCTATATAGTGCTCCAGCCTAAACAGAAGGTGTCGGAGGAAAGTGAAACTAAATGGAATTGCCAAACAGTACACTGACACCTATTTTATTGACTAGAAAGAAATAATGCTGGAATTGCAGAGGCGTAGTAACCATTAGGGAGGAATATACTGGTGAAAATTGTTTCAGATGAAGATAGCAGTTGGCCTACCGCTCTGAACTCAGTGTTTGTTATGTATTGTGCTCAGTGTAGAAATAGAGTATAAATTAGTTCTGAAGTAGGAGGTACAACCTTCTTGTTTCAGGGACCGTGGTCCTAAAGTTATTGAGCAGCACCTGGTCAGAGCTTTGCTGAATCCAGAGGCGGACAGCATACTCCTTGGTCCATATAGCAAACAGTGAGGTGTCTCCAGAACACAGGGGAGCAATCGAGCAGAGGAGTCTTTTCCTGCCGCCATCACGAAAGATAAGCCTATGTGGCCAGCGGAGCTCAACATTATGTAACCCCATCTTAAACTGACATTGTATAAAAATAAGAGGGGAAATTAATTGTTTTAATGAACGGAACTGAGAACATCTCCAATACTAGTTCCAACAGAAACAAACACTTGAAGTCATGATGACAAATAACAACATAGCTTGAAAAAACAAAACCAGTATTACCTCATATTACTACTACACAACTGACACACATAGGATAATATTAATAAAATATGTCACTACAAGATTCATATTGATAAATTCTGTACATATAACTTGTAATTAAAATTGATTGTGATTCCTGGTTCACTTTGTATTTGAATCAGGACACATATATATTAGTGACATTAATTAATACATATTTATATTTGAAAATTTACCAGTGCCTCATTTAAGAATAGTCTTATAGAGTGTTAAATGTGTGTGAGTGTCACAGTGTTGTCACGTGTGGTAGAATAAATTAAATTGTTTATCTGTCTGTTGTTGTTGTGACTTACACTTCATCATATACATACCCTAGACATTCAACGTAGTCATCACAATATTCCAGAATAATTCTGACTGAGGTATAAATATGTGGTAGCAAGTAAGGTCATCTGTAATACACTACCCTTATTAGATACAGATACCTTCACAGCTGATCTCAGTCAGTACACTAAGTCCCCTATAAATATTTATAATATCCCACTTTACCACATAAATTTTACCACAAATATATTAATCAATAACAAACAAGTTCCAAGAACATGTGACAAAGACAGTGAAAACAATCAAATGAGTTACAATGAAATGATTTCTCAGTTATACAACAACACTTTACACTTATAAAGTAAATAAGGGAGACTTATACATAGTAATCAGTAAAAGAAAGAAAAGAATTATATCACAAAAATATAACAAGACAAGTCGTCATAAACGAAACGTGTAGACAAAGAAGTTTTAGATCACACAGGAAAACAATTGTCAACAGTACTGAAATGAGACTACGTAAATAAAGATGACGTAATTTACATAACGAAACTGCTAAGTACACAAAATATGGTTATATTGCGGATTGAAGAAACATTTATATCCTGACTCTAAAAAAAAAATATAATCAGCCAGATCCTCAGTCAGCGAATATAAGCATGCAAATCTAATAGAAGTTAACATTCACTGAAGTTTTCCTGGGGAAAATTCCAGTCAATATTAAACACGACGAATATACAAATATACGAATAAACATGAATGGGGAACACAGATGATGAGTAGAAAAGTAAGCAAAGTGATGATGAACTGTGAACCAAAGCTAATTCAAGGACGGTAAGATAATGTTCAAGCGCACAAGTAAAAATCAAGAACTTATCTGTTTAACTGTGCCTCTGAGAAATACATGAGTGCATGTAATTCTAATCCTAGTTCCGAACCGTGTCTTCAACAGCTGAAGTCCATTGATTGAAGACCTTGACCTTCGCAGTAGGACAACCGTTTGAAAGTATCGCTTCGGTCTTCGAACGTAGCTTCTTCAATCGATCTGCGTCGCAGCTTCAGGTGAATTTGCTGAAGAAATACCTTCTTCACTGGTTCCGGTTCTCGAGTAGAAGATTACTGTTCTACCTGCCTGGATCAGTCTCTTGTGGTGGAAGAAAATAATATTCTCTCAGGCAATGTTGTCTACTAACGGTGACAGCATCGATATAGTGACGTCACTTACTTTAACTTTCTTCGATACTTGAAGGGGGGAACCAGTATTCACGCAATCCAGACACTTTCTGACACCAATATGTTATGGGCTCGGGACCGCAATATGTTATGGGTGCTTCGATGACTCCTAGTCTGTTGAGGATGACCAAGTTGTTATATGCGTATTCTGTTTCTAGAGTCGAAGTCCCTCGGGTTCTTATCACTTTTGTAGGATTCCGTAATACTGTTCGTTGGTATCGATCTTGTCTGCTTAACCCGTGTGATGCATTATCTGCTGAACATGTTTCATATTAAACATTCGTCCCTTGACTGACCTGTATTAGTCTCTTGTCTTATTGATTATATTAGCAGTGTGAGATGCAGTGTTTTAAGACATTAATCATCACTGGTCATGATTAGTTGAAGATAAACAGCATTTAACTCAACTCCGAATACTTCAGTTGATAAGACCGTGATTTTGACGACTCAAAATATTTAATTAATAATTTCATTCCATGAGCAGACATAAACTACATGGGAACAAAAGTCACATCACATTCATGTACGATCTGTAAGAGTACTCATAGTTCATTAACACATGTTCATCAATCTCTATCTAGAGTTCTGGTTAGAGGTCAGTTCCTTTTAACGGCCAATGTTCTTTGGCATAAATTCAGAGGCTAACTAGACTTACTCCCGTCGCTAGTTTATACAATAGCCTTTTGCACTAGACTTAATTATCCTGCTAGTTTTGTAATACACTTCTTACGCTCGGCTTACGTCTACTGCTAGTCGTCTAATGTCCATTACACTAGGCTTACGCTTGCTGCTAGCTGTATAATATCTATCCATACTAGTCTTACACTGTTGCTAGTACCACAATGTTCCTTTGGCATACCATGCCTGGCTAATCTGGGATAATTATGCAAACTGCGTTAGTAACAATACGACTTACGTTTTATTCACGAAATACACTGCTCAATTGGCTTCCCAGCCACACAAGTAATAAGTGGCTGACGCCACACACTTTCTAAGTGGTTATACCACACAATATAAGTGGCAATGGCCACACATGCCATACGCTGCCGTTGGGGCCGAAGCCCACACGTCGAATGACGTTACAAAGACATACGCGTCATGCATAGTGATATGCATACTATGTCGTTACTATATTCAATTGCGATGTTCCATGGTGCAGCAATTCAAGTGTGATCAAAACTCAAATGCCTGCACACATGCAACAATCATCGACATCGGTCGATGAGATATATCTCTATTCGTTTGTGGTGTTCCATGATACAGTCATTCGGATCGAGCACAAATCCAAATGCCTGTAAGCATGAAACAATCATCGACATCAGTCGCGGAGATATAATCATTTGTGGAATGCGCCATGCTGCAGACATGAAGCAATCCTCAACACCATCCCTCTCTTTTCCAGCTCTTCCTTCCAGACTTGCAGGTTGCATTGGAGATGTGCCTTTGATTTACCAATCAGGGCAACATCATCAGCAAATGCCAGCTCTGAAATACATACCTGTCTCATCTTCCAGTACCCCACTGAATACTTTCTTGTTCTCTCCTTACATGACTTGATAACATCGTCCATGAGGAGTATGAAAAGATAAGGTGACAGGATATCACCTTGTTTTACACCAGTGGTGGTCCTGAACTCTTCTGACTTATGGTTTGCAGTCCTCATATAATTTCTGCAAGACTTGTAGAAGCTCTGTATAGCATGAATCAGAGGTGCTGGAATGTTCTTCCTTGCGAAACAGTCCCAAAGTTTGCTCCAGGGGACCTGTTGCAAGTGGAAGTGTTGCAAGTGGAAGTTGCAAGTAGTGGTTTGGTTAGCTCTGAACAATGTTCCATATAATGTCAATAAAGTAATTATAAATTCTGGCCATTGTTTTATCTTCTTGATATTCTTGAGTGATCGTGTATCGTGCCTTCTATGTAAGATTACGCGAATGCAGGGGTGGAAGATTCTGAATAATAATTGAACCTTGGAATACGATTGATGTGACAAGTCGGTTCCATTGAGTCCACAATTATTTAATACAGATTACACGTCAAGACGATTCATGCATGTTGATCACAAAGGTACATATTATAACTTGAAAATATATGGCATAGATATGTAGATATCCTATCAGTCCTTGTCCAATAATCAAATTACTGTATGCAGATTGTCATAGCTGTATGCACGCGCGGTTGGGGTTTCCAACGGCCGACAGTGAGTCTATGAGTCTGGCAAAATCAAATACTATGGACTGTAATTCATCCTTCCTTAATTTTCACTTCGTACTGACCTTTAATCATTTCAAATCTTCGTAATAGCAATGGACTGACCCATGTCCGTACTTGCATAAAATATATCTGTATGGCAATACCATGCCCAACATTGGAAGGAAAGTCATACGCGTCTTAACAGCTTGACGGTCAATGTGAAAAGGGTAGCGTTTCTTAGTTACCGACTGTGTCCTAAACAACGCTATACACGTCATAATCGATCGTGTATAAAGCGTTCATTAATTGAAACATCTATCGCAATATATTAAATGTCTTAACCTTTATAATTGCACGTCTGGTAACCTTTAGCAGACGGCGTTAATATCATATACCGTAACAATTCCCTGTACACCGGGAAAAAAAAAATCGATAGATTTTTTTTCAATATCTATCCGACTTAACAATTTTTCAAAAAAAATTTAACACAATTGTGACATATGGCCGACGATGTTCTGAGTAGAACCGTGTTGCGGTCGTGTCAACTAACTATTTGTCATAGTCATCTAATCATAAATCACATTATATATCAATATTATACATGTCATTATATCAACTAAATAAATGTCCAATGTTAATAGTGAATGATAAAATTAAATTAAAGTAAGGTCTGTCGTATTAGTATGTCATATAGGAATTAATTTGACTAATTAAAATTAAATTAATTAATTAAACTAAGAGTTAAATTATTAAGGTTCTAATGTAATGCGATGTTATGAGAGAAGAAAAGACAAACTAAGTGAGAAGAAATAGAAAGAAATTCGAATATAAGTTTTAACTTAATTGTGTGTGTTAAGTGTTAGTGAATAATAACTATCTAATTTAACTAACTAAATAATGTATAGGTACATTAAAAAAAAATTATTAATCTAATACTTGTGTGAGATTTATTTTCTCTTTTCATAATTTCTTCTTTTTAGTATTTCGTTCTCTTTTTTTTTTTTCATTTAATTTTTTTTCTCACTTTTCATTTTATTGATAATAATTCAATTAAGAAGTTAAGTTAACTAATTAATTAGTATAGGATATGATGATCCATCCGTAGTCTTGATCCTGATGAATTCTTTTAGGCAAAAGTGTTCAAATGTCCACGTCGGAAAGAAATGTCATTTATAACTGCATCGAAGAATTAAGAGTCCATAGGATAATAAGTTCGACTTGTCGTCAGATATTATTCCATGATTGTTCAATGATATTCGTATATCGTGTATGGATATTATACGAAGTTCGAATGTAAGTATATATACCTTGATTGTCTTGTCGTTCAATTCTGTGATGCATATAGTGTTTATAAAGTTTGAATTGAAGGCAAGGTTAGTTCCTTTATAGTTGATACTTCGTTCAATCCAATGTAGTTCTGATTGATGTAGTTTAAGAGTGTCAATGTTGATTATTCGTCGTCAATAGGATTACGTGACAACGCATCTGCCACACAATTTTCAGTGCCAGGTATGTGTTCAATGGAGAACTCGAATGGCTGTAGGATGATTGAATATCTGGCAAGTTTTTGGCTTTTGTGGTTGGATCGACGCAAGGATGCGACCGCACGTTGGTCCGTCTGCACGGCAAAGGGGGCACCGAGTAAGAATTTCTCCAGCTTCGTTATTGCCCAGATCACAGACAAAAGTTCCTTGTCGACTGTGGAACACCCTGTCTCAGCCGGCTTCAGCCCTCTTGACACATACAACGTAGGATGGAGAATGCCGTCATGGCTCTGGAGCAGGCATGCACCAATGCCGTAGTTACTAGCATCTGTTCGTAAGAAAAATCTTTTGGAAGCATCGGGAAGTCTTAAAATTGGTTCATGTGAGAACAAATTTATAATTTTGTTGAAAGTTTCATTGCATGTACCAGTCCATGTCACCTTCACCGGCATATCTTTTTTTTAACAATGAAGACAATACAGCCGTGATGGATGACAAGTTTGGTATGAATCTACTGTAATATTGAACAAGTCCTAACAAACTCCTGACCTGTTTCTTCGTCTGAGGAATTGCTATGTTTAGAATTTTTGAGACTGTACTAGGTAACGTTCGGATATATCCCGATCCAATGATATGTCCCAAAAAGGTTATCTCATTACACGCGATTTGCACCTTTGTAGGTTTAGCAGTTAGATGATAATTCCTTAGAGTGTCAAAAAACATATCTAAGTCCCGAAACATGTTCCTCAAACGACGAACTAAACAAGCATATGTCGTCAATATATGTAATAACGTCTGGTCTACCTGATAAAATTTGTCGCATCAGGCGAATGAAGGTAGCTGGCGCATTAACAAGCCCAAAAGGCATCACATTCCACTGGTATAGACCTTGTGGCGTGGAAAATGCGGTGTAGTACTTAGCCTTTTCGGTCAGTGGTATCTGCCAATAACCTTTAGTTAAGTCTATCTTACTAAATATAGTTGCGTTGGATAGACGTGGTAGTAAGTCGTCGATAAGTGGATGTGGTTCGCTGTCAACTATAGTCTTAGCATTTAATTTTCTATAATCAACGCATAGTCTAATGTTATTGTCCTTCTTCCGGACAATCACTAATGGAGAAGAGAATGGCGAATTACTAGTCTCAATGATTCCCAGAGACAACATCTGTTCAAGTTCCTTAGTAGTTTTAGCAAGGAAATGTAAAGGAACAGAATAGGGATGTACACGAAAAGATGTATCGTCATTGAGAGTAATGTCATGACTGATAGCCGATGTGCGACCCGGGACGTCGGTCAACACATCTGGATAAGATTGTAATAGATTAGCAATCTGTAGACGCTGTTGCGGTGTAACCGTTGAAGAGATGGTTACATCCCGCCAAGATTCAGTAGGTTGAACTACTGGTACAGGTAACGGTAACTGTACCTCAGGAAAAGAAGATTCTTCTTCCTGGATGACAGATAAGTTAGTATAATGACAAGTGGATACTGTGTTGTCATCTAGTTCATGAAAAATTGACTGTAAGTGTTCAGGACGTGTATGAAATTGCTTGAGCATGTTAATATGAAATATCTTTTTTTGTGTCCCTTGATATCTAAGACGTAATCAACGTCGGAAATTTTATCAATGACTTTGTAAGGACCATTCCAAGATATCAATAATTTATTGTTATTGTGAGGAAGTAACACATAAGCCTCGTCGCCTGGGAATAATTGGCGTAATCGTCGAGACTTATTTTGTAGAGATCGAGCCTTAGCTTTTGCAGCCTCAGAAGAAGCTGTTGCCAACTGGCAAGACTCAATAATGTTCTTCCGAAGATTAATCACGTACTCGTAAGATGACTGAGTGTCCTGAGTCATCTCGTCGTCAATTAATAAGTTTTTTATTAGTCCCATAGGACCTCTTGGGGGAGCACCAAAAACTAATTCAAAGGGAGAGAAGCCAGTTTGTTCATGCGGTACCTCCCGATAAGCAAATAGAACAGCTGGGAGTGCTCTGTCCCAGTCATGAGGGTGCTTAGCAGTAACCTTATGTAGTAGTTGTATTAAGTGTACGGTTAAGTCTTTCAACCGCACCATTACTCATCGGATGATAAATACTACTTAAATTTCTA
This sequence comes from Oreohelix idahoensis, assembly GCA_024509875.1. NCBI lineage: Eukaryota > Metazoa > Mollusca > Gastropoda > Stylommatophora > Oreohelicidae > Oreohelix > Oreohelix idahoensis. The sequence continues at coordinate 697,932 of JAMPIV010001649.1, read as the reverse complement.
TCAATGTCCCAAGTTTTCATGACTTCCTTCATGGTGTCAGATATAAACTGTGACCCATGGTCTGATAAAAGTTTTCTAGGAAACCCTATTCTAGAAAAGATGAGATGTAGTGCATCAGCTACATCTGTGGTAGTGGTGGTCTTTAATGGGATAGCTTCCGGCCATCGTGTGCACAAATCAATGCACGTAAGGACGAATCTATGTCCTCTGGCCGATGGTAGCAATGGACCAATAATGTCTATTGCCATCTTGTCAAAAGGTCTCACTGAGATATCGCAAGCCTGAATAGGCGCCGTGTGAAAAGCTCCACGTGCTTTCACTTCTTGGCATGTAGTACAGGAACGTACATACTGCGAAATATCTCTTGACACCCCTGGCCAAAAGAATGAAGACAGTACTCGAGATCGTGTTCGAGTATATCCCATATGTCCAGCACAATGTGAGTCATGTGCATGTTGAAGAATGTACCGTCTAAAAGTATATGGGACCATAACTTGTTGTTTCATTTGTGATTTGTCATGAAAACATCTAATCAATATGCCATTTTTAATAACAAAACAATGTTTGTTATTATTACCTGAGGATAGATTGTCAACTTTATCAACCAACGTAAAAAATTTTTTTAAAGATTTATCCTCTTTTTGTTTGGTTGCAAATGTTTCCCTATCAATAGGTGAATTGACTACAAATTCCTCTTGGTTGTCTGCATCCATTTTTATTATCATCAACTTTCTCCATGAGTTGAGTCTGTGCTCTAGTCGTCACGGCGTTTCCAGTGCATAGGTTATGTTTCTCCCATTCTATAATCTCATCTGGAGTACAATCTTTACTGCCGTGTATACGACCAACCATCAAATCAGCTATAGGCTTTTTTTAGCATACATACTTTTACGTTTCCTGTGAAGAAAGGAGTGTTGACATGAATAATAGCTGTGGGGTAAAACTCTATTGTTCCACCAAACGTCATGCAACGAACATATTCCCCCGTTGCACAGCTGGGATGTACCAGCGACTGTCGTACACCAATCGTTGTGGATCCCGAATCCCTCAATACTGAGACGACGGATCCATTAACTAATCCCCTGTTAAAAATTAGTAGGCCTGTTCCATCGTTGACTGCAAGACCTACCTGTGGTATAATATGTCCGCAGTTAAGCACTGTTTCTTTCGCCTTCTGAAAAATAAGATTGCATTGCTGGCAACTATTTGCCACATTATAATTAATAGCAAAACATGCAGCAGAAGACTGTGTTGTATTATTGTCAAGTGGAACCTGAGCTATAGGGGTAGTATTATTTGTAACTGCCGCCCCTGTATTATGGTTGTAATGAGATGATCCCCGAGAATGAGATCGATTCCGAGTATAATTGTTAGAATTATCTCGTCGTCCTCTATAGTAACTATTATCTCGATGTCTCGAGCCATGATTATTACCCTTCCAGTTACTATTATCATTGGGAGTATGTGATCGATTATAATGAGTGTTATGTTGACCATTGTGGTAGTTTGTTTGAGGTGAATAATTTCTATCTCGTGATCTACCTCTGTTGAACTCATTTTTATTGTTGAAATCATTATTATGTCCCTTCTGAAAGTTAACATTGTGATTTCTTTGGAACCTGCTTCTGTCTACACTGTGAAGTCTTTGTTTGTTATTGTGATTGTAGGCCATATTAGACGCCACAGGTAGAGGTTCTCTTAATGAGGAGTTAGAAATGGTTGCATTCGGGTGTGCCGAACAGTAGTTTAAAGAAATTTTTTCTAACTCATCCATAGTACCTGGTTTACGCTCCTGCAAATATGCAAAAAATGGCTGGCTAACTGAAGATAATACCTTATCTCGTAGTAGTAAATCAACTAATTTGTCGTATGATTTGTTGACTTCTGCCAGTTCAACCCATCTGTTAAATGTATTGCGTATATTCGCAATGAATCCTGCAAAATCCCTTGGAGATTCAGGTAAAATTCCCTAAATTTCAACCTACAGTGTTCCTCGTCCAGGTGAAATCTTCGTAGAAGCAAGGACTTAATAGCACCGTAGTTATTAGCTATTGATGGGTCAGCATTTTGAGAAGCTGTCAGTGGTTCTCCAACCAAGAATTCGTTTAACTTGAGTACCCATGACTCTTCAGGCAAATGGTTAGATTTGCAAGTCTGTTCAAAACGTGCCAGGAACGATGAAAGGTCGTCGACGTTCAAGTTGAAAATGGGTAGTTTAAAGTTGTAGAAGTGTTTAGGCTGGCTGGATGATGATCCATTTTGTGCGTTATTATTCTGGTTTGCATCAGCATTTTGTGCTTGTAATCTTGCTGTCTCCAATTTAATACGCGCCAATTCCATTTCTTGTTGTAAAATAATTTCCTCTCGTTTCAATTTATTCTCTTCTTCCTGCCTGGAGATTGCTCTTTGCTCTTCTCTTTCACGTTGAGCAATCTCTCTCAACCTATTTTCCTTGGCAATTTGCTTCATCTCAAGTTCTGCTTCCTCTTTCTTTAATGCTGCCTTTTGTTCCTCTTCCTCTTTCTTTAATGCAGCCTTTTTCTCTTCTTCCTTTCTTTCATATTTTTCGAGTTCTGATTCAGCAAACTGACGAAGTTCTTGAGATTTATAACCATATTCACGACCAATCTTAACGAAATGGTCTATAGTAAGCATTTTGACTTTTATCTTGGCATATGATATTGCATATAACTGCAGCATATTATTAATGTAATATAAATATATATCATGAGGACAGACAAGCAATGATGCAACTAAAGGGTACAAACAGTGTCAAGACGCAAACAAGACATTTTCACAATTAAAAATGAATTTATGAACTAAATAAAATAAGCGGAAATGTCACAGACCAAATGAAAGGTCATGGTCTGACCCGAGGTCAACTTAATATTCAAAGTACACAAAAAATAAAAATGACTGCGAAAAATGATGACGTCACAGGACTCATAACGGACGAAAATTTAATAATCATAAAATAAATGATAGTCAGAGGAGAATGGACGAAATAGTAACGAACATGGTACAGAACTGAATAAAATTATTAACTGAATACGAATAAAATACACCAATTATCTACGGGACAGTACAGCTAACGCAAATTGTCAAACGGTAGCAAATTTGGACAGACTGTCCAATGGCAACCTCAATGGGCTTCCAAAAGTGCGATCGTTTAAGTTCCCTAAGAACGACTGAAATCTAGGTGGTCAGCTGTTCGCGACATTCCCAGAGATTTCAGTTCCCTCTCCAACCGGCCCACGAATTAACAACAAATACATACGATGGAAAACAAATTTAACATATATACATGAAAATACATAGACATGCCTAATCAAAGCGAAATGGACTCAGTATTACGGTTTTGCAATGACGACAATTTAAACAGCTAGACTTATCTTTCCCGTTGCTTCGGTCAGTGCTATAGGTCGTCAACAGCTAGGCTAATGCCCTTGACTGCCTGCTCCTGTAGTCCATTTCTAGTGTCTGCTTCAAATGACTTATTTTTCCCTTGGTTAGGCTTAAAAGAACGACTTCAGTTTTTCTCCGATAGTTTCACCTACACGAATTTCAGTGACGTCGCGTTGTTAGGCATTAGACTGAGTACTGCGTCATAGGTCATAATTCAGCACATCATGTGATCGTAACTTGATCGTAAACATTTCATTCGAAAGTCATTCAGAAATTTTTTTGTCGATCCCCAGACACCGGACACCACTGTTGCAAGTGGAAGTGTTGCAAGTGGAAGTTGCAAGTAGTGGTTTGGTTAGCTCTGAACAATGTTCCATATAATGTCAATAAAGTAATTATAAATTCTGGCCATTGTTTTATCTTCTTGATATTCTTGAGTGATCGTGTATCGTGCCTTCTATGTAAGATTACGCGAATGCAGGGGTGGAAGATTCTGAATAATAATTGAACCTTGGAATACGATTGATGTGACAAGTCGGTTCCATTGAGTCCACAATTATTTAATACAGATTACACGTCAAGACGATTCATGCATGTTGATCACAAAGGTACATATTATAACTTGAAAATATATGGCATAGATATGTAGATATCCTATCAGTCCTTGTCCAATAATCAAATTACTGTATGCAGATTGTCATAGCTGTATGCACGCGCGGTTGGGGTTTCCAACGGCCGACAGTGAGTCTATGAGTCTGGCAAAATCAAATACTATGGACTGTAATTCATCCTTCCTTAATTTTCACTTCGTACTGACCTTTAATCATTTCAAATCTTCGTAATAGCAATGGACTGACCCATGTCCGTACTTGCATAAAATATATCTGTATGGCAATACCATGCCCAACATTGGAAGGAAAGTCATACGCGTCTTAACAGCTTGACGGTCAATGTGAAAAGGGTAGCGTTTCTTAGTTACCGACTGTGTCCTAAACAACGCTATACACGTCATAATCGATCGTGTATAAAGCGTTCATTAATTGAAACATCTATCGCAATATATTAAATGTCTTAACCTTTATAATTGCACGTCTGGTAACCTTTAGCAGACGGCGTTAATATCATATACCGTAACAGGACCCTGTCAAATGCCTTTTCCAGATTTATGAAACAAAGATGGATCTCACTCTTATTTTCAAGGGCCTTTTCACTCAGCTGTCTGAGTGTGAAGATTAGGTCTTGAGTACTTCTATATAAATGATTGATAGATATACTTCTGTTTGCTCGGAATCTCAAATCTCAAATTAAAAAAATTTCAAAAATCCCCCCTCGACCGCGATAACAAAAGTATTTATACTCTGTCATTCAGCACCTGGCACCTATTCTAACATAGCAAAACTAGACAGGATTCAAAATGCAGCATTGAGAACCATTACAGGTGCATTTATATCAACACCAGTAGAAGCACTAGAAGTAGCTCTTGGCATACCACCCCTTGGTCTAAGATAGAAAGAACTAAGATTAAATTATTGGAGTAAAGTAGCACAAGAAGTGACCCACCCAGCACATAAAGCATTTGTCAAAAACCAACCAAGTGTATGGGACGTCCCCTTAAATAAAGATAGATATTCAACAGGGTGGAGAACTATAGAAGATCTAAAGCAGTACAAAGAACTATCAAACACAATTAATAATAGTAATAAATATAGAAGCAAAATACCACCCTGGGAACTGAAAACATCAATCATAGACTACTCACTTACTGAAAAGATCAAACAAAACATAGAAGATAAGGAAGCCAAAATGATAAGTAGAAAGTTCATAGATCAACTAACTAAACAAAGTCTGGCCGTCCACACTGATGGATCTAAGGGTGATAGTGGGCACACTAGGTGCAGGAATTGTAATACGGCAATGGGGAATTAAAAAGAGCTACAGTGTAACTGAAGGGCTTCGATTTTTACCGCAGAGATGGTAGCAATTCTAAAAAAGTTTAGAAATAATCGAAGATAACCCACCAGAAGCTATTACGATATTTACAGACTCACTATCATCACTACAAGCACTAGAACACCCAGGTAAATGTAACCGGCCAGACACAAAGGAAGAAATTCTAGCAATTAATAGGATGTAGTGTGAGGCTAGTGTGGGTTCCAGCACACATAGGTATAGCTGGTAACGATTTGGCAGACCAGAGCGCCAAGAATGGAAGAATAAGTAAAAACAATATAAGAGCAGGACTGGGAAGATCGGAGATCAAGAGCCAAGTGAAGATATCTATAAACGAGGAATGGAAAACAACATGGAAGAACAGTAGAAAAGGCAGACACGCGTTCAAACTGCTGAAAGAACCAACAAGGACGTGCCAGGTCAGAAAAGAATTAAAGATTTCCATCGAACAAAAAACTGTGGCGTCTCCGTCTCGGTGTAGCATACTTTATGATAGAGGAACCACACTGCCAAGAATGCCAGGAAGAGAATGACATAGACCACTACCTGATCCACTGTAAAAAGTACGAACAACAAAGGCTTGAATTAAAAACTTACTGTAGAAATCACAATATAGACATGACAGGTGATAAGGTTTTAAGTATAGATGCCCCAAGAGATGTGTTAAGTCATATTTTTGTTATTGGGAGTTAGGTGTTAACGATTTGTATGTATGGGTCGGATTTTTGTACACACGTTAGTTAGCACGCTTTGGTGATGAGATGATTTTTTAGTTGGGGGCTTTGTGCTCGGTAATTTTTGAACATAGCTAATTGAGTAGTTGTTAGTTTGTTTTTTAAAATAAGATAAATAAAGTTTTCGAATGTTCGTAGTGATAGTTTGGGGAACGAGACGGTTGAGCTGAGCTGAGTTCTCACGCGGTTAGTTCGCGCTTGAGTAATTTTTACTGAGCTGTTCTGAGAAGCTGTAATCTCGTGACAGTGCGTTCCTGGCGGGGCTTCGAGATGGTTGTTCCATCTCGTTAGTTTGTCCAGAAGTTATTACCAAGGGGAATATATTTTTGAAAGTGAAGGGAAGAGTTTCCTTCCAAGATTGATTCTTTTGAGGCCATGGATTGTACCGGCCATTATTATTATGACTCATATTTCCTATGATGGATTTTCCACTGTGATTGGAATAGATATATTATGCTCAGAGTTGCTGTGTGCAACCGTTTGATGAATAGTTATTGCATGGAATTACTGTTATAATACTGTGTAGAGAGCTGTTGTGAACTGCGATGTATGCAGTCCTTTTGATGGATATTTTTGCTGTAGTACTATGAAATGTGAGCTGCGGGGTTCTGCAGGCTATGTACTTCGGATTTTGTACCTGTACCTGAGTTGTACGGATTTACTTACCTGATGCCTGATGATCTACTATGGGCTGTTATCTATGAATATATCCCTTTAAATTTATGTACGCTGTTATGGACTTATTTACATGTTGCTCCATGATTTGCTATGAAGTGTCGTCCTATGATGTCTTCGTGATTGTGGTGTAAATAAACAGTGTATAACTTTATAGCAGTTCCACTACTTCCTGAACCATCGTTACTGTGTGTGCGTGAGTGCAGAATGGATATTACACCCTTAAAGTACCCTGACATTCGCGTATCTATATATGTACTTATTTGCTCACTTGTCGGCCACCTGTAAGCCCGACCATACTGACTTTGTCATTGTCAGTGACCTGACACACCCACCACCATAAACATGCTGCTGAGGTAGTTAAAGAAAATAAAATGGACAAATACTAATATAAATTAAAATCAGCAACTGCAAAAGACAATAGTTATTTAAATTAAATACAAAATTAGCACACACAAAATGACACTAAATACCCCAATTATAACCAATTTTCAGGTTGAACAGGGTAGACCAAGATGAAACGATAAGAGGCAATATCGGTCAACTGTTAGGTGCCCGCTCTCCACCCATCACCGCCTCAAAAAAAACAACAACAACAACAACCTGGCAACTGCTTTTCTCTGTTTCCTTGGGAAAATGTCAGGATTTCATGAATCTGTCATCCTTGCTGACAGAACAAAATGCTGACTTCAGCCTGTTTTGTCTTTCCAATGACTCTTTCTTACGTCCCAGATATGCGACACATATGCACTTCTGCAAATATTCTCATTTAAAACAAATACCACACTATCAATCATTCATATACAACGTCCATTTCACACGCACAGGTTTTCAGTACTCATGGTCAAAATCCAATTCATTTTCCTAAATGTAACTTAGAGCTGTCAACATTCCATTCCTTTCTCTTTTAAATATAATAAGATGTCAGTCCAAAATTATGTTGTTTTGTCTTTGTTTGTCGGCCTTACTCTTGAGTGGTCTCTACCAGCGTGAGAACCATCGTATCAAACCTTAAAAAAATGTCAGTCAAAGTTGTCAATAGCATAAAAGCTGAAAACAACTGTCAGTCAAAGTTGTCAATAGCATAAAATGCACAGATGTCCCGTCCTCCGTGAACTTTCTCATGCACAATTTATGCAACACCGAATTACTCGTGTGGTTTGGGTTAGCGTCCTCTCTGACTGACAGCTCTGGACCTCCGGGTCAACTAATTGTGCAGCGAACTTTAGTTTGTAATTATTAAGTGTGAGAAATTGTCAATGTACATTCTCGTTTGTACGTTTTAAATTAGCTTTCTTGTTTTATTATATTTGACTTTATTATCTAAAGCAATGCTCTGGACCGAGCATGCAGCCCTGTTGTATTGTTCACTAATTCCCTATTATATGTTAGCTTTCTGTTTTATAATGTTAAGCTATATACTATCGGAGGCAATGTTGCAGACGAAGCATGCAGCCATTGCAGGGTCACATGTGTCAAGAAATATTCCTGACCATGTATATTTATTTTTTCTCCCATGTCTATCTCTCCAGCATGGTTTTCCAATCCGTTGAAATATATATGATTTTCACACTGAGTCCCCATAAGCCAGAGGATGTGGGGAAATGATCACCATTTAGTAGTAGCAAAACTGAAAGTGAAACTAAGAACGGCTGGACCAACTGTAACTACACAGAAAAGGTTTGACATCAGCAAACTGAAGGACCCTCTTACAAGAAAACCTTTTGCGGCTGATATAAACAAGCGATATCAATTTGCCAAAAGTCAGGAAAAGACATGGACTGATGATATAGTCCAGAAATTCAACACCATTTCAACAATATATAAGGAAAGCAGCAAATTGTGCTTGGGATTCCAGGAAAGGAAGAAGCAAGACTGGATTTACGCATTACCTAAATTGATGTTTCGATGACAGGTCATTAGAGCGAACCTCAGTACATAACACTGGAAGTTAACCAAGGGCAGTTCAGCCTATTAATGAAGATAGTGCGATTCGCTTGCATAGCTAGGCTGGGTTGTCGCACGGAAGGTCCACGGTTCAAATCCTGTGTAAGCCACTCATGTCTGTTGTTTTTATGTTGTCTAGTGTTCTACTTCTTTATTTCCCACGAGTGCCTGATAACATACCTTTGTTTATTTCATTTTGATTTACTGTTTACAGGCCTTATAAATCATTTCACACAACTTGCCTAAGAAAAATTCTCAGAATCTTTTGGCTGAATACCATCACCAACCAAGATCTGCTTACTCGGAGCAAGCAAGAGGACACGGACACCATCATAGCTGGCAGACGTCGAGCTGGGTTGGCCATGTCCTCCGAAGAGACCCCGATGCCATCACAAGAACAGCTATGCTATGGACACCTCAAGGAAAATGAAAGAGAGGCCGACCAAAAACAACTTGGCGGAGGACTGTGGAGGCTGAAATGCAAAGAATGAACCAGAGTTGGGGCACTGTACGAAGGATGGCCACCGACCGAGCAAAGTGGAATCAATTTGTTGTTGCCCTACAAGACTCCACCAGGCGTGATGGCCACTGACTGCTTTGAAGGTCGGCGGCTAAGGATCAAAGAAGAAGAAGAAACCAACGTACTTGGGACCGTTCTAACTGGTTCTGCAGGGGATGTGTTTTGATGCCCTGACGTATCGTCTGGTTGCGGACCATGTCTGTTCTTGTTACGTCAACCACCTTCCTCAGATACTTGGTTTCTGAGTTTTTGAGCTGGCTTGTGTGGGTTCTAGTCATTGCCTATACCTTGTATCCATAAGTCAAGAATGGCACATTGGTGTAGTGTTATTCAGCCATCTTCGTCCTGTGGCCAAACTCTCTTTTGCTGAGGATTCCTCGATTTATTGCCCGAAAAGTCACCCAGCTGTCACTCTTCGGGTAACCAACTTTCATTGATGCCTCTCTTCTAGTCTGTGGTAGCTCTCACGTATTTAAAGTGGTTTACCTCCAGAGGATCTGTTCTCCCAGCTTAATACGATGTTTTTTTCTTTCTCACAATGGTGTTTTTGGAGCTGCTTATAACAATCCCTTTCTTCTCCACTTCTTCCGTTGTCACGTGTTGCCTCCTCTCTGCTCTGCACTGATGGTCCAGTAATGGCCAAAATCTAGAGTATCTAATGTGGGTCGTCCATGTATCTACCTCCACGCTAAATTACTTTTGGCAGAGATGCAAATAGAAGGATGATGATGCTTCTACATTGATGGAGTATTCACACGATGTTCATAAATCAAGAATATTGCTGAATGTGTCTTAGCACATTTAAGTTATTATCTGCCCAAAAACTTTTGTGAAGAGATATATTGTATGATTTAGCTCGTTCAAGCCCCCAACTGATTTAATTCAGTGACATCTTAATTTAGTAGCTCTGTTTTAAGTGTATTTAAGGTGACTGAGATATACGAGTGTGGTACACTCAAAAGGATTAAATCGTCTATACATTTGTATCATCATCTCTCATCTCAACCCGTAACCCGTCATGGGTCATAGGGGTGCCATGGTGGAAGCATCAGCAGACAGGGTCCTCCACTGCTCTCTATCCTCAGCAATGCGTACAAGTGTGGAAAAACCGTGTCCTGCCCATTCTTTGATGTTATCAGCCCAGGATTCTCTTTGCCTTCCTCTTCTCCGTTTACCTTCGACTGTTCCCTGGAGGATCATTTTCGAAAGGGAGTCATGACGAGTTACATGCCCAAACCAGGCAAGCTTTCGACGTTTCACTATTGACAAAAGTGGTTCTTGGTGGCCTGCATAGGTGTTTATCTTCTCTCTAACATAGACATTTGTTTTGTGCTCTTTATAGCAAATGCGCAAAATTCTTCTATAACATTTATGCTCGAAAGCCTGAATCCTTCGCTCCGTATCTGCAGTGAGTGTCCAGCTCTCACACCCATACAAGAGAATAGATAATACAAGTGATTTGTATAATTTGATCTTCACTGAAAACTGATTTTACTTTTCCAGATCACATTCAGTCTTGTCATGGCAGCTGAGGCCATCTCAAGTCTTGTCTTTATTTCTTTACTTGATCTCCCATCACTACATATAGTGGACCCGAGATATTTAAAGGTGTTAACTTCTTCTATCGTTTGCCCATTTAACGTAATGTTGGTCGGAACATGTTTCTTATGGCTATTCACAAATATCTTCCTTTTATGACAAGGTTACCATCGTGGAACTGAGGATAAAAACTAGACAAGTGTCAGTGGAACAAGAGATGAGAAGAAGACGATGGCGATGGATAGGACACACACTGGGGAAACCTGTTAATAGCATTACAAGGCAGTCCTTGTTCTGGAAACGCCAGGGCAAGAGAGGCAGAGGTAGACCAAGAAGCACATGGAGAAGAGAACTGGAACAGAGGTAAAAATGATAAGGAGAACGTGGCAAGATCTTCAGAAGATAACTCGTGACAGAAGGACTTGGCATGTATTTGTTGAAGGCCTATACTCCTTTGGGAGTGGAGGGTTATGAATGAATGAATGAATGAATAGCAATCTTTCTTGAAGTCGTTTTAATAAACATTTAAAATGTCCTTTTTCTACAGACTCCATTTGTGTCCCTGGTCGGTACGGGCCAGATTGTGAGCACAGCTGTAATTGTAAGGATACGAACCTAACATGTTTCGTTAGTACTGGCTTATGTCCTGTATGCAGTTTTGGCCTTCAAGGAACAAGATGTCGGGAAGGTCAGTGATTATTTTTATGAGTAAAGATTTCGTTGTGTCTTTACCATGTTGTTCCTTTAGTGTCAATAACAATTGTTGTCTGATTATTTTAATATACAGGTACATATCCACGAAACTCCAGAGACAACAGTAAAGTGCTACTTGCATAGAATAGATATGGGTGACATGGGTGACGGTTTACAAAGAGACATACATTTAAAGATCTAAGTACAAAAGTCATATAAGGGCCTTTCTAAGTAATGTAAAGAATATGTAATCGGCTACCTACATAGAATATGCATAAGAGGATACCTAGATAGAGTACTTCTAAATTAGGGGCTTCTTATTTAGATCAGACATGTGTAAATGGCGACCTAAACAGAGTGCATATGTGAAGTTGGCTAATTAGAAAAGTCGACATGGGTAATGTGCTACCTAGAAAGAGAAATCAACGGTATTAAGTTATCTACACGGAGTTAACATATTGCATTTTCTCTTAAATTAGGAAAAAAACCTATCCGTAAAAAAAAATATTTATATGCTGTGTGATTCCTGTATAGACACTTTGGATTCCTAGCCGGTGCAACGGAGTTCGTGCACTGTGTTGAGATCATCCTTGTGTGATCTAAGGCAGGAGACTGGAGCACTGTTAGAGTTGTCCATATGAAATGAAGTTGATCCTTACAACCAAACCAAAACAAATAACTACATACAGCAGATATAGATAAGCGACTTCTAAGAGATAACTATAATCAAGAGTCTACGTAGTATACAATGCAGACTTGGGGGGTGCTCTGCCTAACTGACACGGTAAAGTTACGTTAAAGGCTACATCGTCGACATAGCAAATATGTATAATGGTCTACAATGTGACCATTGTCGACAAGTGTTAAGGGTTAAATAACATATTTTTTTTCTTGAAGACATTCAAAAGTTAAAAGAATTAGGAATAACAGAACCAGTATTCTCCATCAACTTCGCTGTACCACTAGTGGTTGAAGAAAACCAAAGGGCACTATTAGAATTCGCTGAGCTTTCAAAATAACCACAAATTCTCAAATTCAGGTTGAATAGTACCCCTTCCTAGAACTGAAGAATGATCCCAAAATTTGAAGAATGAGAAGCACCTTACTAAAATAGATCTGTCCGATGCCTAGCCGCAGAAAGAAGTTGATGACGAATTCAAGAAGCTTGTCGTCATCAACACACAACATGGCTTTTATCAACATCAAGGGCTAACATTTGGAATTTCAACTGCACCTACAGTTTTTTCAGCGTTTCATTGAGCAAATCATAGGAAGTTTGGAATGTTGTGCTAATTACTTGGATGACATAAATGTCACTGGTAAATCTGATAATGAACATCTTCAAACGTTAGAAGAAATGTCTAATCGCCTAGAACAACATGAGTGCATAGGTAACACTAATTCAGCTGATGGATTACGACACTGAGAATCAGGTTCAGTGGCTATCAAGTAACAACCTACACCGAAGAATCGTATGCTACAATAAAAGAAATTATTACAATACATATATAGCCAGTAAGTCTGAGCTATCTGCCTCCCTTGAAACGTTAAGGAAAAGGACACTCCATGTTCTTGGCCAAAGCCTTTTAAGCTCTTACAGCCTCTATTTTAAATGCAACAAAACTGGTTCGCATTGATCCAAATAATCCAGTCATACTTACAACAGATGCGTCATCTTACGTTGTAGGAGCGGTTTTCCACACAAATACAAAAGTGGATCAGAAAAACAACTGCATTTGCTTCCAACAACGGTGACTCAGGCCGCAAGAAATTACAGTGAAATGAAAAAAAGGAATGCCTAAAGCCTTAACCAGACTCACCATCCCAATGTGCACCATTGATTGACATTACCATAAATAGGATTCCTGTGATTTCACTCATGCAGTTTAGCTAAAGTAACCTTTACCGGGAGCAAACTGCTACAGTAAGATCTGGCAGGAATTACTCACCATATATAAACATTAAAAGTTGTGTCAGACAAGGCTGAGTGCTATCATTCTGTCTATTTAACGTGTACACAAAAAAAAATGTCCAAACAGATACAGGAAATGTCAGGATGGAACATCTGTGGAAGGTCAATAAACAAGTTAAAAATGACAGGAAACTATTTACACAGCAATACAACAGGAGGCAATCTGATCATCAGAAGCGGTCCCCCTTCGATCAAGTGTTTCGGTCCCTTAAGCTCCTTTACATTCTAAGGGGGGTGGGCTCACTTGGGTTAAGATTCCCAAGTGTCAGATTCCTGTTGTCATGTGCAGATAATTAAACCAACTCCACCTTGGTTGCAACTGTCAACCTCACTCCACTTTTTATGCTAGTTGGAGGCATTTTGTGAAAGTAACCCTTATGTTGAAAATAAATTACTGTCCTGAATTCCATAGCCCGTTTCGGTGATTCCACAGCTAGCATGATGCACTTTCCGCAGTTTCACTTAGTCTCTAATGTGCCCTTGATCTTGACAGTCCTTTCAAACCCAACCATCTCAGTAGATCATACACTAAGGCAGCCATTAGATCTCTTAACCTTCCTCAACAGCCATAACCTGTAAATGAACCAATCGTGTCTCATGTCCGTGATCTGATCATTATACCTGACCAATATGAACAATTGTTGCTCGTCCAGTCTGGATTTAATGGCACGTTCTGCTTAATCATTATAATCACTGATCAGCTGTGTTCTGACCGCGATGGTCAGAAATAGCTATCAACGATTTCATTGGTCAAGCTCGACCAGTGAAGTTATCTTACCAACTAATCTTGCTCAAGATCTTTAGCTATTCTTATATTACTGTTTAACGTGCTAGCTCGCGTTAAACACAGGCTATCCGGTGACAAGCTGGCCATCTTCGAGATCTTCTGATACTTTCTGGATATGTCCCTCGACCAGGTAGTTCTACTGCCATCTCTCGGTCATTTGCACAATCAAGAATAGATGGTAACCTTCTACAGTTGAAGGTCAACAAACCACCCATGACAGTGGAGATGGTACCGTGTTGTTAGCTGAAATTGAAAAGGAATTTCAAGAACTAGTGAAGCACGTAAACAGCATGTTACGATTATGGATTGGACATTAACATGGAGAAATAAAAAAACTATGATAATTAGCAAAGCAGACGATAAGTCCATAATAAAAATAAGCATACATTGGACAAAAATATAACACGTTTCTCATATCTTTGTCATATAATAACAGAAGATGGCAGATATGAAACATAAATAGAGAAGAGAATAGGAATGGCGAAAACTACATTCAACAATATGAGACAAATACTGACATCTAAACCGTTAACCGCAAATTAAAAGTGAAAATCATTAAATGTTATTTATATTTTTTCATTGCTGTATGGTGCAGAAACATGGACACAGAATTGGAAGAAAGAATTGAGGCTCTCGAGTTGTGAATAAGTAGAAGGATTAGGCGCATCTCATGGAAAGAGAAGAAAACACATACGGAGGTCCTAGAAAACCTAGGTATGAAAAGATAACTGACGAAGGAGATCAAAACTAGGCAGCAAAGATATTTTAGCCATATAAAAACACATAACACCTTGCAGAAGACCATAATAGAAGGGAGAGTTGAACGTAAACATATAAGGTGATCACAGCGCTATAAGTGGGACGATAACAACAAGAGATGGAGAAGAAAGAGTCTACGAGAGTGCACCATCAAGACAAGAAATAGAAGACGTTGGAGATCCATAACAATCAACCTTGGTTGTGAAGACGGCAGATGATGATGATGAGTTTGCTAGTTGTCATTATTCAATATCAGGGTGTTTCCTATACCGCAGTTGGAGCTAGATTTTACTGCCCCTAGTTCCATAGCCCATTGCTGTTGTTCCACAGCCATCATGATGCATTTTCCGCAGTTTCACTAAGCCTCTTCAGTGCCCTTGTTCTCGACTGTCTCCTCAGCCCCAACAGTTAATTAAACTCCGCTAAGGGTTCACGCCTAGAAGGGAATTTTGCAAAAGACAGAAGAGAAAGTCGATTGTATATTATTTTTTGTCACTTTCGTTTTCCATTTGGACATGTGTATAATGAATTATGTAAAGAGTTTTTCTTATTTCGTTTTCTACTAGTACGTATAAGCACACGTTAATTTTATAACACATCCAATAGTCCCAATAGGATAAGTTATCTCGTGGGCACTTGTATTTATCTATTTGTGGTTTGAATGGCTAAACTTGCTTTGCCTAGCGCATGAGTCAGATTGTGTATGTGTGGAAGCAGAGTCAGTCAGACCCATGCGCGGAGAGCGATTAACGCATTGCCAGTTTTACCTGTGTTATGGATTTAAGCACTTCGGTAAGTACAGCAAAAGAGAACAGGAGTAGTGCGGGGGTGTGTTGTGAATCTTTGTATCGAATGAAAGAAGAAAGGTGTATGTTATGGTCTAGAAAAATAATGTACCGTGGGATTTGTTTGTAAACAGTAGAGATGGCTGTACAATGGTTGTAAATATTTTTTTGACTTGTTTGTGTATTTTAGAACTGGTGAACATGTTACTGCGCTTTCCTGTCGGGCACTAAGCATTCCTCCAGAAATATACTGGGCATTAATAATAACGAGCCCCTTGAGATTATCACTTCTGCCCTGCAGTACCAAGTACCAGTTATATTCAGATCGCACGGCCGGCCAACTGGTCTATCAGTCGCACAGCCTTACTAGTGGTCAGTGTGGATTATTCACCCACCGCCTATCGCATTCGCCAGTGCCTACGGGGGGTTGCCATTGCAATCCATTCTTTGGGGCAACATTGTCAGACCCATTCAAGTCCTGTCATTGTGGAGTATACTGATTGTTACGTGGTTCTGCATTTTATTTTCTTGGTATTGATCATGATAATAAAACTGGAACGGACGAACACAGCAACATTTAGAATGCGAATGATTGAAGTTCCTTTCGAGGTAAAATTCATACATGTAATCGACACTTGACAAACGATGAGCTCCACGTTGATGAAATATGATAACATGCGATTTCATATCAGAAGCTGATCAAACACAATGGCCGGTAGGCAAAGATACCGTCAGTAATGGTCATACTGCCCGCGAGTTAAACTAATTTGCGACATCGTCGAAACAGTCATTTGTTTTAATAAACATAATCTCCTTTTATTAGCCATTCATCTTAGGCATACACTGTAAAACGGTCATTGAAGAATCTGTGAATCATGCAGCGGGCCTATACACTTATCAGGAGCTCTCTAACACGCTTCCGAACACCTCGAAGGACACAAGCCAGTAGAGACCGTTACTACTCTCCAGCAGACGTGCATACGTATACAGTTATTTTAAACAGACGTCATCAATAGAATCCAATGGTGCGGTTGCAATAGTGGTGCGTTTTTGTGCAGCTTCCTTTGTGCCCAGCAATGCATTCAGTTGAGAACGTACCGCTGTGTACATATGGAAGCATAACACAATTCACCCGCCCCCAGAAAAAACTGAAAGTTTTTCGAATAAGGACGATCAATTAAAGCAACATTCTAAAACGCTTGCAGTCTGAGTCATGTCTAAGTAGGATACATATACAAATCATTAGAAATGTCTTCAAAGGTTGTCTAAGAGATACAGTTAATAGTATCTAATGAGCTAATGGTAGGAATGATGTAAATTATTTAAGCATGAGTAATATCAAAGTACTGGATGAAATGAGTGTTCAAGTGAAAAAGAACTAATTAAATGATAATGATGCACTTGCAATATCACTGTTATTTAAATAAGCCTGTGAGATATTCTTTACACCCTTGTAAAGTTGTCCATTAGATTATAAATAAAATGTAATCAGTTAAAGTCGAGAATGTTAGTATCTTCTTGCTGTAAGTGGTAAGTGAGAAATAAAATAAATCAGCACTGTTTTGTGAAATTCCAAAATAACATAGGAATCACCAAGCAGAGGGACAGGAAACAAGATGTGCAGAGAAACTCTGAGCAAGGAACCACCAGAGACACAATTGAATGTTCCTGAGGCTGAAAACGATCTAGATGTAAATACAGACACTCCACGAAAAGAAGAAATCATCACAGCAATCAAAGGGTTAAAGAACGGACAAGCTCCTGGCCATGATAACTTAAATGCAGAGCTATTTAAGACAGACCCTGAGCTAGCAGCAGAACTATTAGAACCACTATTTGCACAAGTGTGGAAAACGGGGACAACACCATCAGAGTTGAACAAAGGAATAATTGTCAAATTGCCCAAGAAGGGAGACCTTGCAGACTGCAATAATTGGAGAGGAATCACTCTTCTCTCAGTTCCTAGCAAAATACTAGGCAGGATAATTATACAGAGAATTTCAAATGCAGTAGACTACAAATTGAGGAAAGAACAAGCAGGATTTAGAAAGAACAGAAGATGTGTCGATCATTTATTCACCCTCAGGAACATTATAGAGCAGTGCTCAGAATGGCAAAGACAGCTGTACATTAATTTCGTCGATTTTGAAAAGGCTTTTGACAGCATCCATAGGGACAGTTTATGGAAAATACTGAGGGCTTATGGCATTCCAAGATGCATAGTGTCAATCATAAAACGCCTCTATGCCAACTTTACATGCAGTGTTGGGCAGAGCAACCTAGTCTTTGAGGTGAAGACAGGAGTACGAAAGGGATGCCCCTTATCAACAACTCTATTTTTAACAGTCATAGACTGGGTGATGCGCCAGACAACAGAGGGCAGTCCAAGAGGAATAAGATGGACTACATTTTCTACATTGGAAGATTTTTAATATGCAGATGACATTGCACTACTGGCACATTCACATCAACACATCCAGGAAAAAACGGATAGGCTTAATAAGTATAGCCAGCAGGTGGGCTTGAACATTAATTTAAAGAAGTCTGACGTCATGACGCTCAATGTGAGCAACCCTGAGCCCATATCAGTAAGGAATAAGCAACTTGTACAGTCAGACACCTTCACATACCTAGGATGCATAGTAACACCAGACGGCGGGGCAGGCAAAGACATCAACATCAGAATGAATAAAGCAAGAACAGCCTTTTTTAGCCTAAACAACATCTGGAAGTCCTTTCAATACAGCATGAGCACAAAACTAAAATTATATCAGAGCTGTGTGCTTTCTGTGCTTCTCTATGGTTTTAAAACCTTGCCCTGGTCGACCTACTGCCTCTAGGAAGTCATGGTCGACTTACTGCCTCTGAGAACAACGTTTAAAGTTTGACGAAACTCCAGTTCATGTACTTATTATCAATCGTGTTGTTGGCATTTTTCCATAATCAATCTGTTCATGCACACCTACATTTGCGCACTTTTTCTATTTTCGCGAGAGTACATATAAGAGGAAACAATACAAGTTTATTGTCTAGCTTTCAAACACAGTTACACCCCCTTAGCTGTGCTCGAAAGTTAATGTACTCTCTCGAAAATAGAAAAAAGTGCACAAATGATGGAGTGCAAAGTGTGGCAGACCGACAGACCGAAGAACCTTACGGCGGGAATGATGGTATTTGATGATTTCACCTCTAGGTAATGGTTACAAAATTGCGACCTATTATGAAGATCGACAACTCTGTGAGCATCAACATGAGAGTATAAATAAACACATGCTTCTTTATGAATAGAGTTGGGGATAGACACTCGTATCTGACTGCTGCAATAGACAGTAATGTTGCGTAGACTGTCTTTAATAATCCTGTAACTTATAATTGTCCACAAAACATCATTAGTGTTAAAGCCTTAGCTGGCTTCGCAGGACCATGTTTCCAGCTCCGTCGACACGAACAAAAAGGACCCGTCTAAAACCAGCGCAGCGGGCGTTGTGCGCACACAAAGTATGGATGCCGTAAATGTACATTCTCATCAGAACTGGCAGAAGTATGCAATAGTATTCTTCAGGGTCGTGGTATCAAATGTATCTCACAACTGGCCTCCAAATTATCTATCTGTAACCATGAAATCTGTAGGCTTCCTTATTCAATTACTCCTGTTGAATACGGCAAAAATAATTCACTCTGGATTCGATTTTTGAAGTTTCACGCTCCACTATCCCCATAATCTCGATTTCACCATATTGGAGCACCAGAAATGTTACGTCGTTCTGCATTATATTTTCTTGGTATTGATCATTATAATAAAACTGGAACGTACGAACACAGCAACATTTAGAATGCTAATGATTGAAGTTCACTTCGAGGTAAAATTCATACATTTAATCGACACTTGACAAACTATGATCTCCACGTCAATGAAATATGATAACATGCGATTTCATATCTGAAGCTGATCAAACACAATGGCCAGTAGGCAAAGGTACCGTCAGTAATGGCCATACTGTCCGCGAGTTAAACTGCATTGCGACCCGCATTGTGTTTGTTACGAAGTTAAGCATGGCTCCAATCGTTTCAAACATGCGTGTTTTGTGGGGTAATTTAAAAATTATTTCCGCCTGACAGTAGAAGACGAGGGAAGTGATCAGAACGACACAAATGAGCTTGAGAGAGCAACTAACCAGGACGTCACGAAATCTCAGGCACGAAGGCAGTAAAGGCAGTCCAGTATCTGAATCAGATACATGTGCCGACTTTGCTCATTTGTAGTCAATCAAGTAAACACTGCATGGTGCACTCAAAAACTCGGCCACGGCGGCTATCTGCTGATAACCTGTTGTCACATACTAATATGGCTATATAGTTTCTAATGTAAGAGTTCTTTGTGTTCTGCATGTCACGGGATTTACTCCCCTTGTTCGGCAGTGATAGTTAAACAATTGCCAAATTTCAGAATATCTACAGAGAGAATCTACCTTTAGCTCAAGATTACACTTGGCAGAGACATGAATTGAAGAATGGTGCTTTAATTCTAGGGAGCCATATTGGAATTTGAGAAATCAAGTACTACAGCTGATAGGATCCAGGCCGTGTAAACTTTCTATCTTCCCAGACCTTCTGAGAGAATTAAGAACGTTGCTCTTTTAATTTCAATCAGTAAAGTATTACTTCAATAGCTCTGTTTATATTATTTAAAATGACTGAGACATACAAGTGCATTTCACTCAAAATGATTAAATGAACTAAAATGTGTATAAATACAGATACCAAATTTAATTATTAATTATAGTTAACAAAGTAAAATAAATAAGGGTGCGGTGAATTAGGAATAATCTTTAAACCTTCATCACTGGTGATGATCTGGGTATGGATTTAAATTTTTTTAAGGAAAAGAATTCACTTGGCAGCACTGAACTTAGCTGCAAATAAGATGTCGGTTGGCTTCTGGTCCAACCGATGCTCGATCTTTGCATGTTGGATTCTGATTCTTCTCGTCACTTGTCAAGTCTGGTGGCAGCAACTCGTAAGGTCACTTAAACCACACACTTGTTCCACAGAACAGTACTTCCAATTAATACCACCGACTAGTATCATGAAATAAGAGAGACACAAATACCCTCCTGCGTGTTGTGTTACCTGACAAGAATATCAGATTCCCCCCCCCCCCCACCCTTTCATTTCGCCATCCCATCTGCATAAGAACTGTAACCTCTCTTAGCATTAATGTTAATCCATGTGAGCGGAAAACAACCACTGCATTTATTTAAACAATGTTTAGTATACTAATTATGTACACCACGTCTGTCATCATTCACTCCCTGCTTCGTATGGAACTTGGGACTACCTCTGCTTTTGGTTCTGTATGAGAAACCCATAGCAGCCGTCATCAGCTCTTGTAGGGATGGTTCATGAAAACTTAACTTCTATGCTACGGTTCCCAGCGTCGTATGAACTTATACATTCACTAGCAATTTGCACATGCTAATATTGCAACACATTAGTTAAAATCTACAACTTGCACCAAATATCATTTTGGACAATACAGACTCCTAGCTCAAATAAATAGTTTGGACAACGTGATTAAGATGCTACTTACTCGTGATCTGGGGTATTACTTTACAATAAAATCCCACTATGACTTCGTTTTCAGGTTCCTAGGATTCCGGGCTTTCCGTATTAATAAAGGTAGAATCTTCTTGGTGTGTAAGTGCACAAGATTCTCAAACACGTTGTCCGGTTCTTTAAAGTAGAATCCTGATTCTTTTCCTTATTCTTGCTAGTCTGCCTTTATTTTTGTGACTGTCGTGAAGTCAGATTCACTACACGTCATTCTGACCAAACGGTACGCCATACTTTAGAAAAACTGCATGATAGACGGACCAATGGAATCGCACCTTCATGCAGTGTTTACAGAACGATTAGGCATTCATCATGGCGATCTCAAATCTGTGCAAACCAATTGGGGATGGCATTAAACTACATCATTATGAGCGAAGTACCACCTGGAAGAGGTTAGTAATTTAACTATAGGAATGTTACTTTATAGGTATGTGTAAAGACTTCCACGAATAGTATTATACGACTGGAGAAATCTCCAGTAGAATGCATCGAGACATTAGGAAAGTCGTAAATTTTGCTGTTTAGGCTACGCATAGAATACAATGGAAATAGGAAATAAAAAGACTTATCCAGGGCGTATTTTAAGCCTAAGATGAAGGAAATCGCTCCAGGGATAACGAAGATATTTGAATTCATAGATTTCAATATTGCACATCTAGTCAAATGTAAGCCTGTATTTCGGAACGCAACACACTTTAGCAGTAGAACTCCCTCTGTCGTTCGGCCGTTACCTATATAAGACCTGCCTCTTGCGAAACGAGGCCATTCAATTTTGAAAATTACAGTGAGCGCAAGTTCTATCAATGCAGATTGCCTTTGCCTTCTGTATCTGAAAGCAGACTGTCTAACCATTAACAGCTCGACTGTATGCACTTGAGGGTAAGAAAGAATATATATATATATATATATATATATATTATATATATATATATATTATATATATATATATATATATATATATATATATATATATATATATATTACAGTAGAACTCCATTTATCCGAACCCCAATTATCCGAACATCCAATTACCCTAACACTTTGTCCAGAAAAAAAAAAAAAAAAACCAGGTGCCACCAGTCACGTTAGACTACAATTCTGAATCTTTTGATGCGGCAAGCTTCAAATGTGTGCGAACAATTTGTAGAGGATGGGATGGGCTAATGGTCGGTCGCTTACATACAGGAAGTCAGTTAGATCATTATATCATAAAGTCAGTTAATATCTAGTTTACCAATCCAGTGTACGAGTGCGTTCTAGGCAGAACACTGGCTAAACAGACAGTTCAACTTAAAATAATTGTCTCTGCTACCACAGCAGAATAATTTTGGTGTACAAGTATTTCTCTGTGCGATAAGGCATCTTCCAGTAGGCCTAATGCATATAAAAGGAACCGCAATGTTTTGTCAATTGAAACGAAAACAGAAATTATCAAGAGACTAGGAAAAATTGAAACTGTGTCTTCACTTGCCAGAATTTTCAATGTTGGGAAAGCTAAAGTCTCTGACATCAAAAGTAACAAGGATAAAATTATGAGTTTTGCATCGAAATTGGATAGTGAAAATGGGTCGAAGAAACGTAAAACCATGAGAAATGCGAAAGATTTGAAATTGGAAGAGGCTTTGTATATATGGTTTGTGCAAAGAAGAAGCAAAGGGGAACCTATCTCTGGCTCTCTATTGTGTGAAAAGGCACTTCAGTTCAGCAATCAACTTGACGGTCCTCCTGACTTTAAGGCTAGCCAGGAATGGTTAAGAAACTTTAAATCTCGTCATGGCATACAAGGATGGGAGAGTCAAGGGGAATCTTTATCTAGCGATGCAACTGCCGCTGAAAATTTTAAAGAAACACTCTTGGCTTTTTTGGAAGAAGAAAGTTATTCACTCGATGATGTGCATAATGCCGATGAGACTGGCTTATACTGGAAATCAATGCCTCAAAAATCACTTGCATCTCAGCGCAAAGCAGCTGCCCCTGGGTTTAAAAAGTGCAAATAGAGAGTAACAATTTTGGTAGCCGCGAATGCCAGTGGAAGTCATCATTTACCGGTGCTAACGATCGGCAAAGTAAAAAAACCACGTTGTTTAAAGAATGTGACATGTCTCCCATTGTGCTACAAAGCACAGAAGAGTGCTTGGATGAATAGTGAAATATTTCTTGATTGGTATACAAATCAGTTCATCCCAAATCTCAAGACCTTGCGATAACAAAAAAAGAAAACTGGAAAAGTAATTCTTCTACTGGACAATGCACCATCTCATCCAGAGACGGATACATTGAATGCAGTTGATGCAAATTTTAAAGTAATTTTTCTGCCTCCTAATGTAACAGCACTGATTCAACCAATGGATCAGGGTGTTATAGCAAAACTTAAAAAGATGTACAAGAAGGAAGTCCTGCGTCGTTTATTGTTGGCTGAAGATGAAGAAAGTGTGGTGGCGTTTTCCAAGAAGCTTAATCTCAAAGACTGCTGCTATATGTTAGCTGATGCTTGGACCACCCTGTCACAAGATAATCTCAACAAGGCTAGAAGATGATAATGATTCTGGTTTTCAGTTTTTGAATGACGAAGAAATTTTGTCTTTTGTGCAAGAAGAAAACCAAATACATGTAGTGACCGATGATGAAGACTCCTCAGAAGTACATGATGTACTTGTAGATTATGAGAAAACCCAAAACGTCGACCAAGTCCTGAAGAGGCCTTTATAGCACTAGAAACAGCGATGGCTTGGTACGAGCAAGAAGATGACAGCTGTCCTACACAGCTTCTGCTGTTGAAGAGAATGCGGGACTTAGCAGCCAAAAGGAGACTATCCAGTTTGGTGCAAAAGAGGATTCCTCATTATTTTAAATAGTGGGCTACATCTGTGCAAGTACATGTATACGTAAGTTGCGCATGGTTTTGAATCGTTTGTAATGTTATTTTGAAAACATTTCTCTTTCTTAAAAAAACATAATTAATACAAGTAGTACATGCACTGCTGTGTAATAAAAGATTTTGGTGATACGGTGATCTAATAAAGTGTGGGTATTATTATTACAGTACAAGTAAATATGTTTTAATGTGTATTTCCCTTGTGATGGTTAATTATTTTTAGAAATACGAGCGTATGTGTACATGTACTCGATACATTATGTAATCCAATTATCCGAACATTTGATTATCCGAACGATGCTCGGTCCCAAGGGGTTCGGATAAATGGAGTTCTACTGTATATATATATATATATATATATATATATATATATATATATATATATATATATATATATATATATATATATATATATATATATATATATATATATATATATATATATATACGAGGGGCGTTCAGAAAGTAATGCACCACATCGTTTTTCTCAGGAGCTGTTTGTTCAAAAAGAATGAAATTTATAAACAATATACATGGATATGTCATGTAAACATCGCTATTATTCAACATAATCCCCATCAACTTGTACGGCTTTATGCCAGCGCGAAACAAGTGCATGTATTCCTAGCCCGTACCAGACTTTGTCTCGATCATGTAGCCATTTCTTCGCTGCATGAATCACTCCTTCATCATCTTCAAACCTTGTCCCACAGAGTGCGTCTTTAAGTGGACCAAATAGATGAAAATCAGAGGGTGCAAAATCGGGACTATATTGTGGATGGGATAGTACAGTCCAACCCAATTTGGTGATTGCTTCCCATGTTGCCAGACGTGTGTGAGGTCGCGCATTGTTGTGAAGGAGAAGCAGGTCTGCTGGATTCTTGTGCGGCCGAACTCTGCGATAACGTTGATTGAGTTTTTTCAATGTCTTAATGTAAGCTTGCGAATTGATTGTCTCTCCTCTTGGCATAACGTCCACAAGAATCACACCTTCAATGTCCCAAAAGACAGTGATCATGACCTTTCCAGCTGAAGGAATTGTCTTGAATTTCTTTCTTCGTGGTGATTGCGGATGATGCCACTCCATTGACTGTCTTTTTGTCTCAGGTTCAAAATGATGTGTCCAGGTTTCGTCACATTTAACGATCTTAGCCAAAACGTTCTCTCCATCAGCATTGAAACGCTGCAACAATTCAGAAGAAATTGCTTTCCTTTGCAATCGGTGGTCATTTGTGAGACTTCGATGAACCCATCTTGCGCAAACCTTAGAAAATTCGTGAGTTTTTATAACTGCATTTGCACTACCAATGCTGACTGACAGCTGTAAAGCTAATTGTTGAGTAGTGATTCGCCTATCAGTAAAGATAATTCCCTCAGCGCATTTCAACATTTCGTTGGTGGCTGTGGCAGGATGTCCACTGCGTGGCCGATCAAGAAGCTCCATATCTCCACTTCCTGATTCTTTGATTCTCTTAACCCAGCGACTGACTGTACTCCTGTCGACTGCAAAACTTCCATACACATCACATAGATGCTTGTGAATGTTCACAACAGTTTCCTTCTCTGCAACGAGAAATTCTATCACAATTCGCTGTTTATAACGCAAGTTACTAACACGCTCCATTTCAACGGTTTAGGGCAGCCGTATTATTTGGCCGGTTGCGGTGCAATTTAATGCACACAATTGGCACATGCCATATTTGAAGTGTGCAAAATTTCATGCTTCTATCTTCATTACTAGCTGAGAAAAACGATGTGGTGCATTACTTTCTGAACGCACTTCGTATATATATATATCTCTTTCTTCTCTCTTTGATCCTTACCGCCGACCGTCAAAGCAGTCAGTGGCCATCACGCCAAGTGGTGTCTTGTAGGGCAAAAAAAATTGATTCCACTTTGCTCGGTCGGTGGCCATCCTTCGTACAATGCCCCAACTCTGGTTCATTCTTTGCATCTCAGCCTCCACAGTCTCCGATAGGTTGTTTTTGGTCGGCCTCTCTTTCGTTTTCCTTCAGGTGTCCAAAGCATAGCTGTTCTTGTGATGGCATCGGGGTCTCTTCTGAGGACATGGGCAACCCAGCTCCAGCGTCTGCCAGCTATGATGGTGTGCATGTCCTCTTGCTTGCTTCGAGTAAGCAGATCTTGGTTGGTGATGGTAGTCGGCCAAAAGATTTGGTGAATTTTTCTTAGGCATGTTGTGTAAAAAGATGACAATTTCAACATTTCCTTCTCTGTAACTCTCCAGCATTCCGAACCACAGAGAAGCACGGAAAGTACAGTAGTACAATGTCATCTGCATATTCCAGATCTTCCAATGTAGAAAATGTAGTCCATCTTATTCCTCTTGGACTGCCCTCTGTTGTCTTCCGCATCACCCAGTCTATGACTGTTAAAAATATAGTGGTTGATAAGGGGCATCCCTATCGTACTCCTGTCTTCACTTCAAAGGTTAGGTTGCTCCGCCCAAAACTACACGTAAAATTGGCATAGAGGGTTTTTGTGATTGACACTATGCAGCTTGGAATTCCATAAGCCCTCAGTATTTTTCTTAAACTGTCCCTATGTATGCTGTCAAAAGCCTTTTCAAAATCAACGAAATTAATGTACAGCTGTTTTTGCCATTCTGAGCACTGCTCTATAATGTTCCTGAGAGTGAATATATGATCTACACATCTTCTGTTCTTTCTAAATCCTGCTTCTTCTTTCCTAAGTTTGTGGTCTACTGCTTTTGAAATTCTCTGTATAATTATCCTGCCTAATATTTTGCTGGGAAATGAGAGAAGAGTGATTCTTCTCCAATTATTGCAGTCTGCAAGATCTCCCTTCTTGGGCAATTTGACAATTAGTCCTTTGTTCCACTCTGATGGTGTTGTCCCCGTTTTCCAGAATTGTGCAAATAGTGGTTCTAATAGTTCTGCTGTTAGCTCAGGGTCTGTTTTAAATAGCTCTGCATTTAAGTTATCATGGCCAGAAGCTTGTCCGTTCTTTAACTCTTTGATTGCTGTGATGATTTCTTCTTTTCGTGGAGTGTCTGTTTTTACATCTAGATCGTTTTCAGCCTCAGGAACATTCAACTGTGTCTCTGGTGGTTCCTTGTTCAGAGTTTCTCTGAAGTGCTCTGCTTATCTTGTTTCCTGTCCCTTTGCTGTCGTGATGGGATTTCCTTGCGTATCTCTTACTAATGTAATATTGCTTGCACCTCGTTTTCCGCTTATGAATTTATTTATTTTGTATACTTTGCTTTGTTCATTTCTCAGTGCTGCTTTTTCTGCGTGTCTTGCAAGATTGTCTAGGAAATTCGTTTTGTTGGCTCGGGTTTGGCGTTTAACGTCCTTGTCCAACTGACTGCACTGTTCGCTATATATTTGCTTTAAGCTGGTGGACTTCGAAAATGGAGATAAATTAATAAGTTTCTGTAGTATTAACAACCTGGTCATTGGAGGAACACTTTTGCCACATAAAGAAATTCACAAATTAACTTTGGAATCACAAATGGTCGGGACAGAAACCAGATAGACCACATCATGATTAACGGTAGATGGAGACATGCATTACAAGATGTGAAGGTAAGAAGAGGTGCAGATGTGGGAAGTGATCATCATTTAGTAGTAGCAAAACTGAAAGTGAAACTAAGAAGGGCTGGACCAACTGTAACTACACAGAAAAGGTTTGACATCAGCAAATTGTAGAACCCCCTTACCAGAAAAGCTTTTGCGGCTGACATAAAGAAACGATATCAATTTGTCAAAAGTCAGGACATTGACTGATGACCAGAAATTCAACACCATTTCACCAATATATAAGGAAAACAGCAAATCATGCTTGGGATTCCAGGAAAGGAAGAAGCAAGACTGGATAACACCAGAAACATTAATTACCATAACACTGAGAAAGGAAATGAAAAGAAAGAAAACAGACAATTATATATATATATATATATATATATATATATATAATATATATATATATATATATATATATATATATATATATATATATATATATATATATATATATATTAATTAATTAAATTGTGCGTTAGGAAGTGTGTAGATGTGTTTTGAAACTACTGTGTAATATCTGGAGGCAAAACAAAGCCAGTGTATATTCAAATAAATTGATAATGATAGCGAAAGTGTGTCCTTAGTTGAAGAAATGTATGTAAAGAATTATTTCTTGAAGGAATGGACCACACACCAGGAACGTAAGAAAGTATGAGAGGAATTACTTTACTGTATTGATTAAGATATTACTTAGTATTTTACACAAGACCTAATAATTTTACGGAGGCGAATCGTCGACAAATGGCTCTTACTAAGGATTTGGAAAAAAACCTGTATTCACAGTGAACTGAATTGTATTATTTGATAAATCCTGTGCGTCTGCTAGCACACTGTCTGAAACTGTCTCTCACCCCCTACATCTGTGACAGTGAGATAGTGATAGACAATATAGTGGTTAATCAAATATGTTTCAGGTTATATCCTATCATCCGAGTACACATTAAAGAGTCAGCCACTGCTGAAGGAACTAGTGGTGCGAGCTCCCTTTGAGTTCAGAGGGACAGCCACCCAGTATCCACTGCCTGGAAGAATCTCAGTGGATCTTTCCTTCCATGACATGTGTGCCAAGCTTCAATACAACAGATAAGTGGCCAAACAAGGCTACTGTCCAGAGTTACTCAATAAAACCACACTTAAAAGACAGAATATTTTTATAATGATGACATCCGAATGGGCATGATTAAAGCCATTCATTAACTGCAATTCAATAACTGTGAACTAAGATTGAGTCTAAAATATAAACAGTCAACAACCATAGTGAGTTCAACCCAGAGAGAAGAACTTTCCTACACCTTAAAAGACTTTAGCTAATTTATAACTTTTTACCAGTAATTTTATTTATTTAATGTTGCAATCAAATTTTGAGTTCAGTGAAAGATTTTTACAAGAAAAGAAAAGTTTTATAAAATAAATTGTAAATATTTACTTGCTTGAATTTATTAAGGTAAGTTACAGTTATTGTTGGTAAATAGTTTAGTTAATACCCCTAGCAGAGCTAATAATATAAACAGAGGAGGATATGGAGATGAGCATTTACTAACTTAGAGTAATATATTACCATCTTCCTTAGGAACGTATACAGCTTGATCCTTGTTAAGGTATAATTATGTATATTACATGTTGGCCCTCGTTTCGATTTCGTACCAGTTTAAATTTACGCGCTAGCATATTTATCTTAAGTCAACATGATATATTGTACACTATAAAGTATAATTAGTGAACTCGATTACGTGTAGACGTCGCTATAACAGGGTGACGTAGTAAGGTGCTGCTATAGGCAGGCAACGGTCCTTCTTGACCTTTCGTCATGTAAACTCGTCCAAGTAAGACGTGATTATCTATACTACTAATATTATTGAATTCTACAGTCTTTCTACGTGGCAAAGAATTAACGAAGGTCGCCACAGTAATTATTCTGTTGCAGTATTTGAGCATCGTATATTGATGAGTAAATTTCTTATGGAAAAGGAATGCAGGGAGTATTATGTTAAATACAAGTATATTTATCGCCAGCTGACAGTTCTCGCTACCTCACTGATTTCGCCTTGTCGACATTGCTGGTACATAGGCTGTCATGCGACGATACATTATATACTGTAGGAGACTGATTGATCTATGTATTGAATTATATGCCATGAATTCATTCTATGTACGTCAATTAAAATGTAAATGATTGTGGACCCAGCCAGGAAGAGCATCGTGAACTTTATTCAATTTAACACAGTGTTGTGTTGGACACTCAAGTC
Organism: Oreohelix idahoensis; assembly: GCA_024509875.1. Classification (NCBI taxonomy): domain Eukaryota; kingdom Metazoa; phylum Mollusca; class Gastropoda; order Stylommatophora; family Oreohelicidae; genus Oreohelix; species Oreohelix idahoensis. Next base: position 667,869 of record JAMPIV010001649.1, on the reverse strand, counting down.
ATTTTATAACAACTCAGCACTAATACTCTACCACTGTTCTTAACCCCGAACACACAAACAAGCGCAATAACGTGCGCAACAATCCTACCATTGATGTCCATACACCCTTAATCTTTTCAGAAAAGGGGATATTACTTGTAAGATCAGTCTCTTATCTGGCACTATCCTGGTATCACCTGACACAAATTTGTGTCCAGGATATCTTCTACCATAAACAAATAATAAACCCTCTCGTGACATTGACGAGTTGAATTTATCAGTGCCATAGACTCAAAAGGTGTTAGATTATAAGGCAACATTTGGATCACACATCCACATTGCTACTATATGGCATGGCTCTTACCAGAAATGGCGTATTTTAACATCTCACGTGCTAAACCAATAGCTTGCAGATTGTGTATATTCGTATGGGCTATCCCCACTACCCTCTCTGCGAAAATACCTTCATGACACAGCAAATGTGATTTTCAAAAGTCATTCCCATAAAAGTCATTTTCTCTTTCGTTGATGTCCATCATGTTTACACAGGACTTCATAGATCTATCACCAACAACATCTTCCCAGGTGGAAAACGTATCGTACCTTTTGTCCACAACCAATCTTGCCCGAAATGATTTCATCCTCTACCTGCTAAAAATCCCATGAGTTAGCTAAGTGTGTGAATATAATCTAACCAGATTAATATTTCCTGTGAAAGCAACAAAGCTGCCAGACAGAAAATAGTATCAGTGATAAGACACTGACTGTGTCCATCTGGTCATGTTTACTCACTTAACCGGGCGCTCCGACTCACTGTCATTATCGTCCTATAAACACCTGTGTCTAATCTTACAAAAGATGGCCAATTAAACCAAGGCATGGCCTGAATTACAAGAAAGTGTTAACAATGAGTGGTGCCAAGTACTCAGTACACGCAATGATATCATTATAGCTTGTGTGAAACGCAAGTATCATCTCGAACACCTCGCATGGTTTTTCTCAAAGATATAAATTAAAGTAATTAGTAATTTTGTTTTAAAATACTAGGATGTGATGTCGGCTGGTTTGGGTCAGGGTGCAAGTACAGGTGTAGATGTTCAGATGACAAATTTTGTGATAGAGGTGGTTTATGTACCAACGGAACATGTCAGCGAGGATGGTTTGGTCCAGCGTGCCAATATGGTGAGTTTATCAAAACAAAAATTTTTCTGAAAACAGTATTTTAAGCATAACATCTCCCGTATTTACATGAAAAAATATTTACTGTAAGCCAATGAAAGTGTATGACAAAGTCACGAATGTGGAACTGATAACAAGTCAGACAAGTGCCAGTGGAACAAGAGATGAGAAGAAGACGCTAGCAATAGATAAGGCACACATTGAAGAAACCTTTTGATAGCATTACTAGGCATTCCTTGTTCTGTACAGGAAGACTTGGCATGTGTTTGTTAAAGGCCTATGCTCCTTGAGAAGCTAAAGGGTATTGATTGATTGATTGAATCAAAGTGTAATCATCACTGGAATGATAAGTGAGTCAATAGACCAGTAATGAGAATGTCGATTATCACATATGAATAGATAAAACTTCATTGAAAGAACAAGTAACACAGGAAAGAAATAATAGAACCACCAACATTCATTTCTTTTAATCCCAGACAAACAATTTAATATGTCTGAAATGGGCTTCTTGACTAAAGCATAGAAGTAATATGTTTCTTTATTTGACCATCATTGTTTGGTAATCTTGAGGGCTGCCACCCACTTTATTTTTACAAAATACAACATAATGAAATCTTTTCATCAATAGAAAAGAAAAATACTTACACTCAAAACATAATTGTTGATGTTGCATATGGTTCGGTGTCTTAAATACAAATGAGACTTGAATGGTAGCTATTATAATTTTGTCCTAGCGAATGACAGATAAACTGTATCCCCAGCATTGGATCATAGCTGACATCAAAGGACCAAGAATAAAGAGGGGATGACATGGATGGCGCAGGCATCTATTAGACAGGTGACTACAGTTGAAAATATATTCAAGGGAGAAGAGTGGAGTAAGTCAGATGAGAGTTGGATGAACTACCAGCAAGTCATTATCGGACTTGATAGAGAGTGCAGAACTTGGGCCAATGGGAGAGCAGCGCTGGAAACTGGTCAGCTGATACATTATAATGCTGTGGATGATGATGCCATTGTGTACACTGATGGGTCTGTAATCCGTGATTATAAATCATAGTGGGTCTTCTCTGCTAGAGTAAAGGGCAGAAACGTCGCTGAACATAGCGGGATTTACTTGATAACAACCTCCAGCATAAGAATGGAGGTAGAGGTAGCTACTGCTACCTTATGATGGCTGTCTGAGACTTTATTAACAAAGGCAGTTATTGTATCAGACTCACAATCCATGTTTTGAAAGGTCCAACATGGATGTCTCCGACACTAATGGAAAACCTCCATAGAAGCATCGAATTTTCAACAACTGATATGGATCTACAGTCCTGGTCATGCAGGAGTACGCGGCAATGAAAGAGCCGACAGACTAGCTCCAAGAGCACCCAGAGAAGGTGCAATGGACATCGATAAGAGAGAAATATTGAGTGCAATTCATTATTGCCTATTAGAAAATGACACTGCAATCGATGAATCATCAAGGCTAAGACTGCTGGCATTTGGCATCAAACGTAAAACCAGCAGGAATGGACGTATGAGAGGACGCATTCGGCGTGTACACAACCAGTGCGCAAAAGGAACAATTAGCAGTCATACCCTACGACATTTGCTGAGGGAGACTGATCATCTATGGGTTTGCCCGAAGTGCAATGACGTCGATTCTGATCATGAACAACAACAAAAACAACAACAACAACAACCTGGTGAATGAAATATTATTGTATGTAACAAAATGATATGCTTGAAATAAGTCTTCAAAGTCATAGACTGTGAAAATATTTAGTTAATAGTAATAAAGAGAAAAAACAACTACATGCTTTAGATATCTACAGTAATTTGAAGACGAAGAAGAAGAATGCATGTCCTTCTCTTGTACATCACCATCTTCTTGTTCATATCTTAGGGACCTTGGATCTACCACTGCCTGTGGCATCTTTGAAAAAGCTTACGTAAAGGTGCATGCTTATGTAGCAGAGATGTCTACATATCTGGTTTTAGAAGATGAAGTTGTCTGGCAATAAACAAAATCTCATACTAGTCGCTTGTGCAGAGATCTCCCAGATGTGTAGTGAATTTAATTAATTTAGTTTTAAAGAATTGGGAGGATAGCAGACTAAAAATGGATTATCTTCATTTGCCTCCGCTCATCGACCGTCGTGGTCTACCCTAGTTAACCTAATTGTCAGTTATAATTGCTTTTTTTATTGTAATTTTATTTTTCATTTTTTGAAACAATCCAATACATATTGTTATTTACCATCCTCTAAGAACAACACTGGTCTCTATGTTATTTGCTTTTATATAAACATATGTTCCCATTTCTGCTGCTGTCAGTGTTTCTAACATCAGAATTTCACATTATCCCATATCACCTCTCTGGAAGGTGTAATAAAAATATTGATTGTTGTGACGAAGAAAAATTCAAAGAAGATCTTAATATGGACAGTCTTGTTGCAATGCTGAACTTAGTTCTGCTTCTGCTTAGAGCTACTTGTTTTGAATGACTGGTACAAATTGTTGATCTTAAAAGTGAAAGTGATTTAGAAAGCGCCAGACACGGTGTTTAACGGTTCAAGCGTCCACTACAGGGTGGCTTTTATTTTGTGCATGAAGGCTTTGAGGAGTAGATGCTTGTTAAGCTGTTCTTCTAACTAAGCTGTGTTTTCTTCTGTGAACAAATAATTGTTCGTTGAGTTTTAGTTGCTTCATTTTCTTGTATTTCTTGACGCTTCCGGCGAAAACTGTGTATACTGTTGAATCCTGGTGTAAGGAACCAGCCAGGAAAAAAGAAAGAGTGAAGTCAGGAGCTCAGGTGAGACTCTCCCGCTTGGTTTGGAATGATGGGTTTTCAACATGCTGCTCCTAAAAGGGGAATAATTCATCTAGGCTGGTCTGATGCATTTCGTGGTCTTCGATATTCTACTAGACTAGTCGTCTGTCCCTTAAATTCGAACTAGAGCAAAGCGATTTCCTTTGCAACTATAATGTACAGGTATAATGTACAGGTATAATGTACAGGTATAATGTACAGGTATATTCGGGTTTCCTTGAAAACGCAAGGGAAGTGTTACTGCGTATCCTTGAGATACCTCGCCGAAGTAGCGTTCACAAACACAATTCTGATAACGGCCTGGTGATTATTAAATCTGTTATATGTAGTGTTGGACAGCTATGTTGTCTTTAAAGGTAATTCTGGACAATTTGTATATAGTCTGACTCTTGTAGTTTTTGGAGATTTCTGAGCAGAGAAAAAAAAAAGAAAGAATTGGTCTGTGCTGAAATAATTGCAACTGACACAATAGCGACAACAGCATACCACTTAATGATGTAGTCGGTCGTCTAGAGGGCTTGTAGCTGTCGTTGTATGCTTCCCAAGGAGCAGAAAGAAAAATGAATGAATGCATGTTTCATATATAAATATATATATCTTCTTGAAGTACCATGACTGGTGGCTTAGGCGATCATGTCTCTCCACAACTTCCTGTCTCCAGTCCCGTTTATCAATTCTGTTGTTGACTTCTGTCCATGCCATGGTATCAAACTGTCTAGTATCTTCTCTCTTTGTCTTCCTCTATATCTTTTTATTTCTATCTTTTTCTTTCTATCTTTTTCTTTCTATCTTTCATGTTTTGTCACGACCTACTCCAGCGTTCCTCTACTCATAACATGCCTAAATAAAGTGGCTTGCTTGTTTATAACATGTGACATAAGCTTCCATTGGTCTCTAACAGAACAACCTCATTACATTTTTTGGCTGACTGTTGTTTTTTAACATCCTTTAGCAATACCACATCTGTGTGACCTCTAGTGATTTTCATACTTGTTTACTAATTGTCCATGACTCACTCCCATTTCACAGAATTGGTTCTATGTAACACCGAAGAACTGTATTTCTTAGTTTCATTGACAAAGAATTATGTACTACATATCAATATATATATATATATATATATATATATATATATATATATATATATATATATATATATATATATATATATATATATATATATATATATATATATATATATATATATATATTGTCGTGGAACGAGTTGTGTAAACCCACTACTTTGTTAAATCCCTATGTCAAGAGCCCAGCCAATCAACGCACAGTTGCTGAGCCGGAATAAATTACAAGAAGTTACGCCAGGAAAAAAACTTAAGCCCTGTTTTTTCGGATGTGGATCGCGGCCATCTTGTTCACGCAATATGGCGGAAGAAAACTGAATACAATTAGGCTGTACGAGCATAAGACGAAACTGCATGCAACCAATCAGCTTGCTCCGCCAGGAACCAACCAAACGCTTTCCTTTACCAGCAGAAGTTATTTTACCTGCCTATATAATCTGGCGAGATTTATGCTAAAACACGCAACACCGAACACGAAGCCCGAGACGACCGACTGAAGAGAGGAGCTGTCAGCTTTGATTTATAGCTTACCTGAGAGCATTGACCTGCAGCCTGCTTCGCTAAGTCGAGTCAAAATCTGGCCTGTTTAAATCTTGGAGGGTAAATATAATTTACTATAAACTGGTAGGAAAATAGGTTTTAATATGAACGTATCAGGTTACTGATTGTATCTTGGGGAATTAGGTATAATGATTGTATTTCCTAATATGATTGAATAGACGAAGACTAATAGGACTCATACTTCAAACTATTGTCTCCTATAACTTCAGTCTATTGTCTCAGATAACTCCAAACTGAAATATAACCAAAACAGTCCTTGTTAGGACTCAACCTATTGTCTCCTATAATTTCAATCTATTTTCTCAGACCAACTGCAATATATCCAAAACAGTCCTTGTTAGGACTCAATCTGTTGTCTCCTATAACTCAATCTATTGTCTCCTATAACTTCAGTCTTTTATCTCAGATAAAACCAACTGAAATATAACCAAAACAGTCCTTGTTAGGACTCAATCTATTGTTTCATCTAACATCAATCTATTGTCTCCTATAACTCCCACCTGATATATCACCAAACAGTCCTCGTCTCATATACTCCTATCATAAGAACATAACAATATTGTTAGGATATATGTTACCAGCTTATATAGCACTTGTCAGAGAGGGCCTGGTATACTATAGGGGGAAGGAAATGGTTGTATCACACCTAGGTGTACATATTATTGGATGTATTCATGTATTGAATATATTCATGTATTGAATTTATATTATTGGATGTATTCATGTATTGAATTCATATTATTGGATGTATCCATGTATTAATTTATCAGAAAGAAGGTTTTGCAAGTAGACACCTGTCTTGTCTCGCTATTGCTAAATCATACTGAGCCATGTTGTCATTCATCCTACATGCAGACACCTGAGGCACACGCTCATTTCATCCACATTAGAAATACGTGGGCTTGATGACAGAAATTAGCCCCTATTTTTCCTTGTTACAGGTTTTATTCGTGTCATAAAACCTGAGGTCGTATGTTCGAGTCAATCCAGCTGCCTGGAACTTCGCAGGAGCATAGAGATTGTACAGAAGCTACATCTTTAGTCCCCCTCAGTCTTGGGTGGGCTAAAGTAACGAGCCTCAGCAGCAGTTGTGTGACCCAAACTAAGGAGAACAGAACGTTTTAAGAGATGAGTACCCAGTAGTACCATTTCTGTCGGCATTGTGAGCAAAAGCTAGTGTCAGTGACAAGAAAGTGAATTAGCGTAGCAAGAGACAATAATAAGATTATAGCTGATAAATTATACGTAATTAACAGCACAGCTGATACATGTAATATAATTGAATAACAGCACAGCTGATATAATTTTTGTTTCTATAATTGGAAAACTTGTTGTAATATATTTACATATCTATATAAATATAAATATTTGTAAATCATATGTAAACTTACAAATTCATTACGTTCCATTTTTCAACATTCACCTTTCAGCACAAGAGTAGATAGTGTATATACTAAATAAATAATATGGAAATTGTATTTCAAGACTTGTCTATTTTATCATTGTTAAGTAAAATCTGTTTCCTTGTCTTAATATCACAGTTAGTTACATAGCGGAGGTGGCAAGTTATGTCGGTTTCCTCTCTACTAATTTTTCGAGACCAGAACATTCACAGCCGTAACTAATTTGTGATACCAGTAGTTCTCTCAGACACTGGGACTTCACCATTTTCTGCAGAAATTCTATTTCTGTAATTGTCAGTACTATACTGACCCTAGAGCCAAATAAAACCTCACGCCACATATATATATATATATATATTTGTGACTTTATTTGTTATACATACTCAATTTAATAGTGAGTGTCCGATTGACATAGTGGTCTCTGGCGGCAAACGTACCGGGTTCGATTCACGGTATCATCACGTTCCAGTCTACCTTGCTGTAATTGGGTACCTGTCTTTCCTCTTGAGTTAGGGAATGAAAAGGCAGCGAGGAAGGGAACTGGTCAGTCCCCACCTCTCGATGTTGTACCTGGTCTAGTCAAGTCTCTAACACTTTACTCAACTACGGTAGTATTGGCTATGGGGCGACCTTGACCTTTTTACTAAATGGAAAAACAGGCAGAGGTAGACCAAAAAACACACGGAGAAAAGAAATGATAAAGTGAAAATGATGAGGAAAACGTGGAAAGAACGAGCGGATGGCACAGGACAGGAAGACTTGGCATGTGTTTGTTGAAGGCGTATGCTCTTCGGGGAGCTAAAGGGTATTGATTTATATATATATAAGTTCACTAGTTGTATGGACCCGGCGTTGCCCGGATTTTTCCAAGTAACTGTTTAAGAAACTTAGGAGACGTAAAAATCAAACAATCAAACTAAAATACTTTAATATTCGAGAGAAAATGAATTTTCTTTTAATTAAAGACTATTGCTTTAATTGACTACCTGTGTGCCTTGTTTACAGTAATTGCAAATTGCTTTTTAAGTAACTGTTTAAGGAAACTTATGAAATGTCAAAATCAAACTATAATATTTTCATATTCGAGTCAAAATGAATTTTGGTTTATGTTAATGACTACTGGTTTAAGTGACTATCCTTGTGCCTTGTTTACAGTAATTGCAAATGCAAGCCGCACTTCTTTCTTTCTTCTTCTTTGATCCTTAGCCACCGACCGTCAAAGCAGTCAGTGGTCATTACGCCTGGTGGCGTCTTGTAGGGCAACAACAAATTGATTCCACTTTGCTCGGTCGGCGGCCATCCTTCGTACAGTGCACCAACTCTGGTTCATTCTTTGCATCTCAGCCTCCACAGTCCTCCGCCAAGTTGTGTTTGGTCGGCCTCTCTTTCGTTTTCCTTCAGGGGTCCATAGCATAGCTGTTCTTGTGATGGCATCGGGGTCTCTTCTGAGGACATGGCCAACCCAGCTCCAGCGTCCGCCAGCTATGATGATGTGCATGTCCTCTTGCTTGCTCCGAGTAAGCAGATCTTGGTTGGTGATGGTATTCGGCCAAAAAATTCGGAGAATTTTTCTTAGGCATGTTGTGTGAAAAGAGGACAATTTCGACATTTCCTTCACTGTAACTCTCCAGCTCTCCGCGCCATAGAGAAGCACAGAAAGCACACAGCTCTGACATAATCCTAATTTTGTGCTTGTGCTGTACTGAAAGGACTTCCAGATGTTGTTCAGACTAAAAAAGGCTGTTCTTGCTTTGTTCATTCTGTTGTTGATGTCTCTGCTTGCTCCGCCGTCTGGTGTTACTATGCATCCTAGGTATGTGAAGGCATCTGTCTGTTCCAGTTGCTGATTCCTTACTGATATGGGCTCAGGGTTGCTCACATTGAGCGTCATGACCTCTGTCTTCTTTAGGTTGATGTTCAAGCCCACCTGCTGGCTATACTTATTAAGTCTATCCGTTTTTTCCTGGATGTGTTGATGTGAATGTGCTAGCAGTGCAATGTCATCTGCATATTCCAGATCTTCCAATGTAGAAAATGTAGTCCATCTTATTACTCTTGGATTGCCCTCTGTTGTCTGATGCATCAGCCAGTCTATGACTGTTTAAAATAGAGTGGTTGATAAGGGCATCCCTGTCGTACTCCTGTCTTCACCTCAAAGGTTAGATTGCTCTGCCCAATGCTGCACGTAAAGTTGGCATAAAGGCTTTTTATGATTGACACTATGCAGCTTGGAATTCCATAAGCCCTCAGTCTTTTCCATAAACTGTCCCGATGTATACTGTCAAAAGTTTTTTCAAAATCAACGAAATTAATGTACAGCTGTCTTTGCCATTCTGAGCACTGCTCTATAATGTTCCTGAGGGTAAATATATGATCTACACATCTTCTGTTCTTTCTAAATCCTGCTTGTTCTTTCCTCAGTTTGTGGTCTACTGCTTTTGAGATTCTCTGTATAATTATCCTGCCTAGTATTTTGCTGGGAACTGAGAGAAGAGTTATTCCTCTCCAATTATTGCAGTCTGCAAGATCTCCCTTCTTGGGCAATTTGACAATTATTCCTTTTCTCCACTCTGTTGGTGTTGTCCCTGCTTTCCAGACTTGTGCAAATAGTGGTTCTAATAGTTCTGCTGCTAGCTCTGGGTCTGTCTTAAATAGCTCTGCATTTAAGTTATCGAGACTAGGAGCTTTTCCATTCTTTAACCCTTTGATTGCTGTGATGATTTCTTCTTTTCGTCGGATGTCTGTATTAACATCTAGATCATTTTCAGCCTCAGGAACATTCAATTGTGTCTCAGGTGGTTCCTTATTCAGAGTTTCTCTGAAATGCTATCCCCATCTTTTTTTCTGTCCCTCTACTGTCGTGATGAGATTTCCGTGCTTATCTCTTACTAATGTAATATTGTTTGCACCTCGTTTTCCACTGATGATTTTAGTTATTTTATATACTGTGCTTTGTTCATTTCTCAGTGCTGCCTCTTCTGCCTGTCTTGCAAGGTCATCCAGAAATGTCCTTTTCTTAGCACGGGTTTGACGTTTAACTTCCTTGTCCAGCTGACTGTACTGTTCACTATATATTGCCTTTAACCTGGGAGACTTAGCTTCTGTTTTCTTTCTTTTCATTTCTTTTCTCTTCGCTATGGTGTTTAGCGTTTCTGGTGTTATCCAGTCTTGGCTCTTTCTTTCCTGGAATCCCAAGCATGACTTGCTGCTTTCCTTGTATATTATTGAGATGGTGTTGAATCTCTGGTCAACATCATCGGTCTCTGTTCTTTCCTGGCTTTTGATAATCTCATAGCTTCTCTTTACGTCGACCACGAAAGCTTTTCTGGTGAGGGGATCTTTCAGTTTCGTGATGTTGTATCTTTTCTGTTTGACTGCAACTTGTCCAGCAGCTCTGAGTTTCACTTTCATTCTTGCTACTACTAGGTGATGATCACTTCCCACATCTGCGCCTCTTCTTACTTTCACGTCTTGTAGTGCATGTCTCCATCTGCCATTGATCATTATGTGATCTATCTGGTTTCTGTCTCGTCCGTTTGGTGATTCCCATGTTAACTTGTGCACTTCCTTGTGTGGAAAAAGTGTTCCTCCAATGACCAGGTTGTTAATACTGCAGAAGCTTATTAATTTGTCCCCATTCTCATTTACTGTTCCACTGCTGCATTTCCCCATTACTTTTTCGTTGTAATTATTGTGTGCTCCCACTTTCGCATTTAGGTCTCCCATTACTATAATGAGATCGTACCTGGGTGTAGTTTCCATTTCTTTTCGTACCTGTTGATAGAACTCGTCCTTGATCTCTTCATCGCTGTCATTTGTTGGTGCATAGCATTGTATAATGTTTGTGTTGGTGAACCTCCCTCTCAGTTTTGCTCTTATCAGTCTGTTGTTGATGGGTTTCCATTCCAGTAAAGACCTTTCCATTACTTTCTTCAGGATAATGGCTACACCTTCATTGTGCTGACCATCCACTCTGCCAGAATAAAGTACTTTTTCCCCTGTAGCTGTTTTTATTCTCCCTTTACCTCTCGCTTATTCCCAGGATATGTATCTTGTAGTTCCTCATCTCTGCTGTGATTTGTCTCAGCTTTCCTGCCTCATTCATAGTTCTGACGTTCCAAAAACCAATTCTAGTTTCGTGTTTTGCGGTCGGGGCATCCGTTTTCATGCCATTGGCTTCCTTTCGGCTTTCACCACTGTCAGTCATACGAGCGTGAGACTCCGGATGTCCGTCCCGCAGCAAAGTTTTTCCATTTATTGTTGTTTCCGTAACGTACGATTTTTTTTACATAGACAGGGGTGTCAGCCCTGTGCTAAAACCCCCAACCTGGAGGACCAGGGTACCAGCTTTTGTCTGACCCCTACCCACACAGACCAGTCCAGCTTGGTTGAACCTACCAGGAGTAAATCTCCCACTGGCATAGCTCTGGGGATTGTCAGGGTACACAAGCCGCCATACCGCTACAAGGTATAGATACCATTGATGGCACAAAATACTATTATTCCTTATGGTTCCACAGGAAGAGTGATTTCCCTTTGCTTTTCACTTTGCTTCCGAGTTTTACCAAAACACTCTTATTTCTTATGATAAAATCGCAAAAAGCAATTTTATTCTGCTCCGGAGTTTTAGCAAGAAGCAAATTAATAAGACACATTTTCCCTTTCCGACCTGGCGCACTAAGAAAGAATAGTCCAACTCATCCTTTTTTAACGATATCACTACTGTTTTTCGTAGCACGTTCTTTTCAGACATATTTACATTATTGCTGTTTAAAAAAAACATGATTACTATTTTCTTTCATTTATATCAAATATAAAAGTGATTGTATTGAGCTGTATATTTTAAATAGAAGGTTCACATTTCGGTGAAACACGACCCATTCAATCGAAACATACGGATAAGACCTGTTATGTTAGGACACATGTCTAAATAAAGACAATCTTTCATTTTGGTGTACTGTTTAGCTCTGGGCTAGTTTATTTTTTTTAAGGATCAAAAATAAAAATACTGTAAAACTTAAATGTAGCCTTTTTTTTTTGGCGAGGCGCACCTCATTTGAGATTGGCACATGTACAATTATAGAAGTCCCTTCAGCAATGTGATAAAGGCGATTTCCTTCTACAAAAGATGTTGCAGTCTGTTTCGGTTATGAAGTGCTTAGTCTTCGAAAAACTATGTAATATTTGGTAAATAACAAAAACTGATTGGTACAATGTAATTAAATGTGATATAAACAGTAATGATAACGTAAATACTATATCAAAGTTATTTTATTATTTTATTGTCGCATACAGTCTACGTGTCTGTTAAAAAAATTGTAATTGCCATTTGAAATAAAGGAATGTAGAGTTGTAAGGTACGACCTTTCAATAACAATTAATTTTATCATTTTGATTGTTTCCCTTGATTCATAATTTTACCATTTGGATTGCTTCCCGTGATTAAGATAGACATTGTTTACGGCTTTGTTTTACGCAAAGAAAAATATGAGTAGAAACCAAATTATGTTAACTGGCAACATGTAACAAAATTACTTCCATGTAAACGGTCATTCAATGAGCATAACTATTTAATAATTTTGTTTTCTGCAATAACTAAAGATTTTACTGTAAAATAATTTTAAAATAATTGCAACGGAACAAAAGCGATTATCGAGTGAGTTGCTACAGTTGTTTTACAACTGAAATTCGTTTACCCACGCATTTTAAAAAATGTTGTACAAACAATAATTTAAACCATGTTAGATTTTCATTAAGATTAAACACGCATAGTGGATGTTGATCGTCACAGAATTTTGATATATGTATCGATACCGCTCTGATCCAATTTAAAACGCTTGGCCAAATGAGTGCCATCAAAATTACATAGTTAAAAAAAAGGAAGTGCTACAGAAAACTTCCTATTAAAGTAAAAATGTTTAGTTAAACATTTTTAATTATCTTGTAAAATATGCAAACGTATGATCATTAATAACAAACATAAAATAATAGTTTTAACGTTTGTGTTACCTCCCATGATATTTATTGGATATGTATTTATTTGATTATGGCCCGTAAGAAATAAATGGCTTCTTTGCATTTCTTACAAAAAACTTCAATTACTCATAATGTCATAATTACAATACCCGGGGGTAACTAATGAGATTCTCTGCCAAAATACATCAAGAAAAAAAGGCATGCAGATTTGTATTAAGAACATAGAAACATACTTTGCCTTTTATTTATAAATATGAATAGTTATGAATAGGTAGATGTGCATATTAAATGATAGATATGATGGGTAGGTTGACTATGAATTGATGAATACATGCAATAAAAATATGTAAATTACATTTGTGATATCTTAAATGAACAGCTGACCTGGCACAGATCAACACGGTTGCTAACAGAGATGAGACAGTAAAGACAATAACAGACGGTGATGAAAATACGTGTCTAAACAGGTCCCTGGATAAAGTTATAGTGACGTGGACTGAACATTATTTATTTACCTGGTTGAGAGTACATGTTCGTGAATCGGGTAAGTAAACACCTCAACACAATACTTCATACTTTTCAATAGGCCCTCATACCTCACTATAAATCCACTTCAGATAGAGTCAAATTAATCTTGACCCATCACCCTCACAGCACTGCTGTCAAACAGATCCTTTTCCGCCACCTCCCTATCCTCAAAGCAGAGCCTGCGACCCAAGAAGTATTCGGTGAAGCACCTTTGGTGGCATATAGACGCGACAAGAACTTGAAGGATCTTCTTGTTCACAGCCGTCTCCCAAAGGAGAATGCCACTCACTTTGGCACACTACCCTGTGGTCGGACACGATGCAACACGTGCAAGTATGTCATCTCAACCCAGAAGGTGTCCTTTCCTAAGGCTACGTACACCATCACTAGTAGCTTTACGTGTGAATCGCGTAATGTCATTTATACGATCATATGTAAACGTTGCTGCAAAACCTATATTGGCCAAACAGGCAAACGACTTGGGGACAGATTCAGCCAGCACTTAAATTACATCTCTCAGTAAAAGTCCACACCAGTTGCCACACACTTCAATAGTCCTGACCACCAGGGTCCCATCGACATCCAGGTCACTGCGATCCGATTCTGCTCCTCTGACACTGCCAGCCGAGAACAGCTTGAGAACCGTCTTATCCACCGCATGGGGTGTCTAAAACCAGCCGGTCTCAACACTTTCCACACCTTTGTCTGAGGTCACCCTTTCCTCTCTTGCTCTATTTGGACTCTTTCCACTCTTATCCTATTCTTCTATTTTTATGCCATCCTCCATAATATGTATGGATGTACATGTTTTCTAATTTGTCTTGATTTTTTTATTTCATATTCATTTATCTCCTACTTATTCTGTCCTCTTCTATTTCCAGTCCCCACTTTTATTATATTTGTGTAGTTTTTTGTTCAGTTTCGTTTTTTAGTTTTTAGTTTCTTAGTATGTATTGTGTACATCCGAGGTCAGAAGTCACTTCCTTTTCAGCCATGCTTCGCCTTCAGGGAAGTACCTAGGATTTATTTTTATTTTTATTTATTTTTATATTTCTTTAAGTTCTTATGTCTCCTATCTAGCCTTCACTTTCTTTCTTTTCCTGACGAAGGCCTTGTGGCCGTAACGTAGACTACTTTCTTTGTCTTTTGTCCTCGTAAGACGAATCACCTTTTTTCGATTTTTTTTCAAACCCACCCATTATACTTTTCAATAGTACAGATGGTATGTTTTTGTGAATGAATTCGTTTCACCAAATTAAATAGAACAGGTTTAAAACTATTCATTATATTCAAACACCTAGGCATGTTAATAATGTCAGTTCGAAGATCCGTCTCAGAAACGGAGAATTGCCCAGGCTAAGTAGCATTCTGTAAGGTGAAAAGTTTTTTATGGTACAAATCTTTGTCAATGGAAGTAAGATAGCGAGTTCTTCAGTGTTGTAAAGAACAAATCCTGACAAACGGAAGTGAGTCATTGATAAATAGTAAACAAGTAAGAAAAACACAAGAGGCCACAGAGATGTTGTTTTACATAAGATTGTTAAAAATACAATGGACAGCTAACGTATAAACATCACATTCTAATCATCGTTATAATGACAAATGTTTGTCACAAAAATGGTTGTACTTTTCAAGTAAATATTTACTTTGATGACCATGTAAGATGTATTATTTTATTACTGTTCGCCATAGTGGGAAATGACTATAACCCACAAAATCCAGCTCAAAAACCTCAGAAATTAGGTAAATGAGGAAGGTGGTTGAAGTAACAAGAAGAAACATGGTCCGCAACCAGACGATACGTCATGACCTCTGTCACGATATTGCCTCCCCTGCTTAACAGTAGTGGTCCAACTGTGGCCAAAACTCAAAAGTATCTATACTGTTCAAAAAAAGAAACGCATAGCTATCCGAGGGCGCGTTTTTATGAGTTTGTAAGTAAAATTTGGTGCTAGGGTATATAAAAACCAGCCTCAAATGTTCTTTACAGTGTCACATGCACGTGTTGACCTGAATTGCGTTCGTTTTTGTAATCGTTAAGACGCAGTGGTCAATAGTGTATATGACGCAATTTTTGACCACAGCTCATGTTGCGCGCACGTGAAAGCAACAACATTTGGGGTGAACACTATTCACTGACTACGCAACTGAAACCCTATAAAAGGATAACGCTACACACAAAATTCAGTTAATTTTCAAGCAGACATTTATGCCGTCTCTATCGATACATTTAAGGAACATTGCTATTGGCCGTTTGCACGCAGGCGAAAGTCAAAGTCAGGTTGCCAGGCATCTAAACGTGCATCAGAGTACCATCAGTCAACTTTGGCACCGGTTCCACGCATCCATGCCCAGAAGATGCCAGTTGCTGATCGATGCAAGTGGAGGCCACACACCATACTAACGGGAAAGCCCGTACGCCAAAAACTCTCGTGACCCAGATGCAAAACAACTGTCAATTGATTGGTTGAACCATAAGGTATTCTTTTGTGCAATTTGAACAATTAACTCATTAAATTAAAAAAGTTATTGAATGTCAAAATTGTGGCTATGTGTGTGCCTTCAGTAGCTATGCGTTTCTTTTTTTTTGGACAGTATAGAAAGATTAACTGAAGTTTAAAACAAATGTTGGGAAAGGTTACGACTAAGTATCCACAAGATTGGGATAGAATATTACCCGCTATTCTCTTCGCCTATAGAGAAATTTACAACGAAAATACGGAGTTTGCGCCATTTGAATTATACTGTTCAAAAAAAGAAACGTATAGCTACTGAAGGCACACACATAGCCCCAATTTTGACATTCAATAACTTTTTTAATTTAATGAGTTGATTGTTCAAATTGCACAAAAGAATACCTTAGGGTTCAACCAATCAATTGACAGTTGTTTTGCATCTGAGTCACGAGAGTTGTTGGCGTACGGGCTTTCCCGTTAGTATGGTGTGTGGCCTCCACTTGCATCGATCAGCAACTGGCATCTTCTGGGCATGGATGCGTGGAACCGGTGCCAAAGTCGACTGATGGTACTCTGATGCACGTTTAGATGCCTGGCAACCTGACTTTGACTTTCGCCTGCGTGCAAACGGCCAATAGCAATGTTCCTTAAATGTATCGATAGAGACGGCATAAATGTCTGCTTGAAAATTAACTGAATTTTGTGTGTGTAGCGTTATCCTTTTATAGGGTTTCAGTTGCGTAGTCAGTGAATAGTGTTCACCCCAAATGTTGTTGCTTTCACGTGCGCGCAACATGAGCTGTGGTCAAAAATTGCGTCATATACACTATTGACCACTGCGTCTTAACGATTACAAAAACGAACGCAATTCAGGTCAACACGTGCATGTGACACTGTAAAGAACATTTGAGGCTGGTTTTTATATACCCTAGCACCAAATTTTACTTACAAACTCATAAAAACGCGCCCTCGGATAGCTATGCGTTTCTTTTTTTGAACAGTATAATATGGGTCTTCAAAGGTATCTACCTTTGCACAATATTACTCTTGGCAGAGTTGTAGATAGAAGGATAGTGATGCTTCTATCTGAAGGATGTGTTCATAAGAAATTTCAGAAGTGAAGAAAAATGATGCGTTGGGCAGGGCAAGTGTTAACTTATATCTAATCAACGGCTTTTTATGAAGAATTAAGCAATTACTAATTTCAGCTTGTTCAAGCCCCCACCCTGATTTACGAATATTCTTCGTAGTATGGTATAGCTCTGATTAGAGTATTTTTAGTAAATTGACTGAGACGAACATGCATTACATTCAAAATGACTAAATCGACGTTAAATTTGTATATTTACAAATAAAAGATTTAATAATCACTTACGTATTAACAAGGTGTTTTTAAAAATAAATAATTATTTATCAGAAATTATCATCACTGTGTGATGTAATGATAGTTTGTGAAGGAGGTCATTTGGCAGCTTCATTATATTACTTGGCTGTCAGTGACGGTTCTGCTGCTTCTGATGGTTTGGTTCTTGGTAGACTGGATCAATGATCACGCTCGTCACTGGTCAAGGTTGTAGGGGGCAGCACGTTCCCAGAAGAGTCAGGTAGTGTCTACGAAGTTAGTCTCGCGTCTTAAAGCCACGTCTGATGATGGCATCTAGCTTCGACTTTCGGCCACTTGTACCCTTCTTGTTCCAGAGATAATACCTTGAACTGGTTCCACCAATTAGTATGGTAAAATAATAGAAACAAATACTCTATGAGTATTGAGTTTCGCGACACATAGTTATGTGTCCCCTTCTTCCTATTTCACCTTCCCATCTACCTCAGAATTTCGCCACGTTGAGAACTAAGCCTAATCTCTCGAAAGAAAACTGTTTTTACATCTCAGTATATCATGACAATATATACACACACACACACACACACATATATATATATATATATATATATATATATATATATATATATATATATATATATATATATATATATATATATATATATATAAATTTATATATAGTTTGTGTTTGCACGTGTGTGTATAATTTTAAGCGGGGTGTGGAAAGTGGGAAATAATCAACCTTACAAACAAAAAAGACAAGCAGGATTTAGAAAGAACAGACGATGTGTAGATCATATATTTACCCTCAGGAACATTATAGAGCAGTGCTCAGAATGGCAAAGACAGTTGTACATTAATTTCTTCGATTTTGAAAAGGCTTTTGACAGTATACATAGGGACAGTTTATGGAAAATACTGAGGGCTTATGGAAATCCAAGCTGCATAGTGTGAATCATGAAAAGCCTTTATGCCAACTTTACGTGCAGCATTGGGCAGAGCAACCTAACCTTTGAAGTGAAGACAGGAGTACGACAGGGATGCCCCTTATCAACCACTGTATTTTTAACAGTCATAGACTGGGTGATGCGCCAGACAACAGAGGGCAATCCAAGAGGAATAAGATGGACTACATTTTCTACATTGGAAGATCTTGGTATATGCAGATGACATTGCACTGCTAGCACATTCACATCAACACATCCAGGAAAAAACGGATAGACTTAATAAGTATAGCCAGCAGGTGGGCTTGAACATCAACCTAAAGACAGAGGTCATGACGCTCAATGTGAGCAACCCTGAGGTTATATTAGTAAGGAATCAGCAACTGGAACAGACAGATGCCTTCACATACCTAGGATGCATAGTAACACCAGACGGTGGAGCAAGCAAAGACACCAACAACAGAATGAACAAAGCAAGAACAACCTTTTTTAGTCTAAACAACATCTGGAAGTCCTCTCAGTACAGCACAAGCACAAAATTAGGATTATATCAGAGCTGTGTGCTTTCTATGCTTCTCTATGGCGCGGAGAGCTGGAGAATAACAGAGAAGGAAATGTCGAAATTGTCCTCTTTTCACACAACGTGCCTAAGAAAAATTCTCCGAATCTTTTGGCAGAACATCATCACCAACCAAGATCTGCTTACTCGGAGCAAGCAAGAGGACATGCACACCATCATAGCTGGCAGACACTGCAGCTGGGTTGGCCATGTCCTCAGAAGAGACCCAGATGCCATCCCAAGAATAGCTATGCTATGGACCCCTGACGGAAAACGAAAGAGAGGCCGACCAAAAACAACTTGGCGGAGGACTGTGGAGGCTGAGATGCAAAGAATGAACCAGAGTTGGGGCACTGTACGAAGAATGGCCGCCGACCGAGCAAAGTGGAATCAATTTGTTGTTGCCCTACAAGACGCCACCAGGCGTAATGGCCACTGACTGCTTTGACGGTCGGCGGCTAAGGATCAAAGAAGAAGAAGACAAAGAAAAGAACACGTTCCTATCTCAAGCAGTTCACCAATATGCTGCAGTAGCCCGATCGAGAATTTTCATTGTCAATGCGGAAGAAAGTACCTTTCATCTCGGGGTCAAGGCGATTTTAAATGCCTGCAGGAGAGGTCTAGTCCACAACATCCCTAGTTTGAAAAGCCTTTTTTCCCGCAGCCACCTAGAGATCTACCTAATCATCTAGTTAGATCTACCGGTAGATGGGATCCACTGATTGCCTACCCTGCCTTAAAGTGTGAAATGTGTTGGTTATTGTGATCAGTATTGTAAAGGTTTAACTATAACATTGTTCTTCTTCGTACGGTTGCAGTCACAGTGGGCAATGTTCTAAGTTTGCCTGAAAGACTAATGTCCATCAACCATAGAGTGGAGACTCCGTTTTTCTCTTGAAGGCTGGGGGATGTCAGAGTGTGCTTGTGAGAAGTGCTATAAATGTTTGCCCCTGGGAAAGCGAGTGTACTGGGATGATTTTCTATATCAAACGTGAATGCAATAATAGTCATTTCGAAGTTTGTGAGCTACACGTAATGTTTACAAGGCAGATGAACTCCCATTGTTATGTCAATGTATGTGACATCAAGGCAGAAGGTGACGGTAATTATGTTCGTGCTAGCAATGGATATAATTATTGTCAACTACCAAGTAATGCTGTTGATTTAATAATGACACTAATTTAATACTTGGCTCGCTCCGCTAGGAGACGACCACAACATACAATGGGTAACACAGAAGAAATACCACTTTTCTACAAGATTTTACCTTTAATAAATAACTGCACACAGTATAGCCACACACGGCTAACAACAGTATGAAATACACATGACAATGCCCGAGAAACTTGTCTAAATTAATATAACAGATTAATCTTGTACATGACAGTACAAAAGTGGTATCCAAACTCTGTACTGAAAATCGCTCACTATGGCGAACCAAAACTACAACAATGGAAAACTCAATCCACTGGCAAATTATACCCGATGGCCTGACAATAATGTCACTGGACACTAAACCACTCCAGAATTATAATTATGTCTAACAGAATAAACCACTATAGCAAACTATCGGCCATAATCCATACTCAATGAAAAGGGAAACCAAAACACGACCGTCTCGGACAAGCCAGAAAACTCTCTCTTACTTTCCCGGTTAATCTTTTTTCGACTTCCGTCCTCACACGTGACACAGTCGTTTTTTAAAAGTTATCAGGGTTGCCAAAACTCGCTGATAACGATGTCACCAACCTAGTTTTTTCTGCCACCAGAAAATGCGCCGTGACATCCACCTCCCCCTTCCCCTTAAGAAAGAATACGTAGTTTCCTTCCATCGGAGGAGTCCTCGCCCGACCTCGTATGGCGTTGTGACGAACCTATCCCATCCCAGCATCTCCTCCTCTGCCTAGAGAGTGCCATAGTTCTCCACCACAATTGTCGTTCATGCCTTTTCAACCTATCCACAAACACAATATGAATCTTAAGTAGGCTACTCCAGGTACTGGTAGTCGTGCAAAATAACAACGACTGTCCAACCCTGGTATTTCAAAACACAATATATAGTACATTCTTAGTTATTCTTATCTAGGCATACAATCCAATAACTAATCTCTTAGCATAGACAATAATTTGTACATGCTGTAAAAATACATTATATTTGATTCTAGTGCAGATGGCCTTTATGGCACCAACATACGTACATTGCAAAGTATAACATGATCTTTACAAGTTTACAACACAACTCTAGTACTAGCACATGTACATCAGTCCCATCAGACTCCTCCATACATTATCGAGTTGTACCGGAGACTTATATTTCAAACAGAATGGTACTGGTTGCGTGGGTCAGACTCTAAGGTTCGTTTCGCGTCAACCGAAACACCTTACTGAACACGAAACCGACACCTAACCCTACTATTGCTGGACTATCAGCACGTGGTTGTGAAGCAACCACATTGCTTCTACCTTACTGCATCACACGCACTTCACCTCTTCGCAAAAGTCACTCGTGCAACTTTGGTATTATCCCGCAAAGACAATACCTTCACGAACTTTACTGGCGCAACTTCGTCAAACACCCGTCAGAGTGTGCGCCAACTAGCACTCAGGGGAACGTTGCGCACTCAAACTATGCGATCGCCAGCTATCGGACCCTCGTATATACTCCTACTGCTCCCAATCCTGTCACTTGGTACTTGCCGCGAACCATGTCTGCGATGTACCTTCTTCTCAGGTGGTGCTACGTCGAACACCTGATCATCCGTCTCAGACCTTTGATGTTGCGGAGCCTCTGCTCCAACCACACCCACAGCACTATGCACTCCCCGTACATTGCCGACGATTACATCGGCAATAGAGTCCTCGAGGACGAACGCTTTCATTCTACCCGAGAGGAACGGAGTGTCCACATTAATACACGACTGGGGGTAAGACTCAACTTTGCCTCCAAACGTGGTGCATTTCACAGTTTTGCCCGTAAGGCAGGACTCGTCGATGCACGGCCGACGCACCCCAATTGTGGTACATCCAGTGTCCCTCAACACCCGGACTGGTCTATTTTCCACCTTGCCTTCGTGGAGAATCACCTTGCCAGTCTCATGGACTGCCGACAGACATGGTGCCGCATGCCCGCATTGAAGCACTAACCTCTCGTTCGCGTGGAACAGAGGGCGACACCCCACACAGTCCTCTCTGTTGACTGTGTCCAACACAAACGCGGAATTCGCGTGTTCAATAGGGGTGGGACACCTGTCAGCGCAATGATTATTTCCACCACAATTGGTACACAAGCGCTCCTTTTTTTGTCTCATCGCGTGTACTCCTGCTGCAGCTTTTCGATAACGAAGACCGCACATCGGAGTTGGAAGAAAGACTCTCCGAGGAACCTCTGCTTGTGATGTTTGGTTTTATACCAAGACCGATCTTCGTCCCGAGAATCCTCGAAGCGTACCTCCTTACGCGTTTGGCAGTCTCCTCCGTCACCATCACTTTTCCATTGTCGGTTGTACCAATTCGATCGACCATTCCGATGAGATCGGAAATTACTATAATTGCCTCTTCTTTGCTGATAGGGACTGGAGGACCTATCGCGCCTCTGCTCTTGGCACCTGTCTGTCTTGCCTGCATGACTTTTCCATGACTGGCGTTGTACTTTGCCGACACCTATAACCAAGGCGTCTGGCAGACCCGACTTCTGAATGGGTTTGTCCGGATGGGCGAGGGCATAATGATGGCCCAACTGCTATTTGGAATCAATGTCCTTCGGTTGACGTTCCTGAAGAACATGCTACTAAATCAGTAGAACACGAGGACAACACTTTGTCCCGCAGTACAAGGTCAAGCAGGCCATCAAAGTCCTTTGGAATTCCCTCCATCTCGATCCATCTATTTAGCAGAAGTTTGATCTTCGAGATGAAATCTTCGAAGTCTTGGTCTTCACTTGGCATCGCGTTTCTAAAACGCGTCCGATAGCCATCAGCAGTCAGACGGAACTTCCGGAGCAACCTTTCTTTTACTTTGTCGTAATCGGCCCTTTCTTCTAGCGGGAGACTAAAGTAAGTCTCCATCGCCGGCCCCACTAGCAATGTGGATAACAGAGATGGCCATTGATCTCTGTCAGCCTTCCAGGCCGCGCATCGGCCTCGAATCTCTCAAGGAAAAAATCTAAACTGTCGATTTTATCATTAAAATTCGGCAGACGCAGCCTAAAGGGACGACGGGACCCCCCCCCCCCCCCCCAGGAGTTGAGTTCTGATCACTCGCACCCACTTCTAATCTCTTCAATTGTATTTCCTTATCAATCTATTTCTCTTCCAGAGCTATTCTCATTCTCTCCTTTTCTAATTCTAACTCCCTATCTTCTCTCATCTTCCTTTCTTCAAATTCTCTATCTTATCTCATCTTCTTTTCTTCAAATTCTCGTCTTCTTAGCTCTAACTCTTCAGCTCGAGCATCTCTTAGGGCCTTCTGTTTCTCAATCTTTTCCTTCTCTTCCTTCTGTTTCTTTTCTTTTTCCAAAGCTTTTTGATTCTCTGCTAAATAAAATTTGGCTTCAGAAAAATCCATCAGTTCTTTCTGGGTGTACCCACATTCCTTGCCTATCTGAATGAAAGCCTGTAAATCCATGGTGTACACTCAGAATACTCACTATTATCTCTTTCTATAGATTTTTACTATGCAACTACTCAATCGTATGTACTGTAAATACTTCACTTATATCACCAGATAACTCTCTGCTTACACAGTATGCAGTAATGATAGTAAATATTGATATCACTTCTCCACTTTACATATATATATATGCATGTAAGTATATAACACCTCACCTCTCACTGTCTACACATCATCCATTTCACCTCTTATTTAACCACTAAAGTCTTACTTTGCACCTTGGCAACTGTCTACTTACTTAAACAATTTGGTCCTTCCGACCACTTAGTCTTTGAGTTTAGACTTTAGTCGACAGTTGTATAGCATCAGCAGATAATACTTCTTGGTGCTATGACACCACTGTACCACATTGACAATAAATCAGCTTATTACTCCCTAGTTTGTTACTGGCACCCACACTGTTGCTAAACTCAGATAATAATTCAATTATTACTAATCTGTCTTACGTAAGTGTTTATACTGGAGAAATGAACACTACACAGATGAAAAGACGCACACCAAACACTACGAAAAAATCCCAAGTCACGAAGAATAAGATGATAGACAAAGTTGAGCAGAGGTAGATTAATATATACAATTTGTGACAGAACACAAACGAAAACAAGGGAAACCCGTAAACGTATTTACAAGATAGTAAGATTGAACGAGAGGACACACCACTTAAACACAACAAAAGACTTACTGAATGTGCAAGACAATGTCAATACAAACTACACCAATACACCAACAGGGCTTTGAATGTTAAGTAATGCAGTCGAAGGAAAACCGTCTGCCTTACTCCACCACTAAACGTACACAGCCACCCCCTGGAAAGAAATCAGTCTAATTCAATCTTTTTCACAAGTAGGACCAGAATGATTTAAACTCGCCACCCGTCCACCCTTGAACACACAAAAAAAAAAGTTAGTTGCTTATCCTTTACAGGACGTGGCAATCAACTCCAGCTTTTATTGGCTGTTTGTGATTTTTCTAGGCAATTTTTTCATTCAGTAGTTTGCCATTGCTTTCTGAACGGTACGTCGCTTATACCATTGTTAAAAATCCACACAAAGCGATCTGCTACCAAACCGCCTGCAGCAGGTTTCGAACCTGGTATATCTGGATTATGAAACTGCGTTCATATCCATTAGGCCACAGACGCCGACTGAAGACACAAATATAATATAAAACACAGTAGACTAAACAACCACTACATACAACGATGAAGTAATAAGAGCTATCTCCATCACTAACCACTATCAAATCACTCCAGTCAAAAAAACTACATCACTTATAGCCAATAATCATAGAGTAGCATATCAAAGCTTTACTATGTAAATAATACCAATGACCCCACGTAATAGGAAATAGAGTGAAAGATCCCACCTAACTAACTAACACCATATAACATCCAGACTAAGTTCTACACAGAAAGTAGGGAAAAGAACAGAACAAAAGGAAAGAAAAACAACAACAAATCGCTAAGCAGGCTTCACGCAGCAGATAAAGAAACAGAACTATCCTCCTACTCTAACAGATTAGACTGTACGGTAAATAGTATCAGATTGATAGACAGAAAAGAAAATTTAGAATTTAGAGGAAAAACAAGAAACATCAATATCGCACATCATACAAAAATTACAAACAAAAACTTAACTGACGCTCCAGCGATGCTTGATCACATAACTCCCCAGCTTCGATGATGAAAATGCATACAGCACAAACGTCACTCACATTTGTAACATCCAACCGCAAAATATAGATACAGAAAATCAGACTTATCCGTAAGTTTGTTTGCCAGCTAATAACATTAGTGTCCTTTGGCATGGTACAGTGCCCACTATCAAGGCGACTACACTGTTCTAAACGGTTCTAATACAGCACTGTCCACGATAGGATAATAATACGATTATATCCAATATCATGACTGAATGTTTCCACGAACCTTAAGCTACTCGACCAGTATACTCGTCAGATAACCAGACTTTTACGTAAGTCTGAGTGCCAGATAATACAAATATGTCATTTGGCACACTACTGCAGCAAATATCCGGAGTCATACACTGTACAGCACGATGCTATCAGAGCACGGTCCACACTAGAGCAATAATGTCAGATATCCAGACTACACACACGTCTGAGTGCCGTAAGAATATAAGTATGTCTCTTGGCACTATGATCTGCCATTGTCCACACAAAGTACGCTTAACCGCTCTACCTAGGCAGGCGCATCAGCGAAGTAAGGACACGTAAGAAGCGTTGATCTTCACCCAGTGGCCGGGCACATCAGTACGATATGGTCACGTCAGAGGCGTTGGAGTGCACCCACTGGACGGGCCCCTGTTACGTGCAGTTTTTCATAACTGATAATGTAGTCTGTCCTTATGCTTGTTATATTTTGAATAAGATTTTTGGGTCTAATGTATTTTTCATTGGAACCATAATCTAAGGGCGAATACTCATCTTTTGCTTTGAGGGAAAGTAAATATGTAGTTACTCCTCTTTAAATTGTTAGATCAGCTGACTGGATAGGTCAGAGGGGATGCGAACTGCGCATGTCCAAACTAGGGTGTGTAGAAGACTTCCGGCGGGAGGCCGTTTTTGTTGAACTGGGTCTGTCAGACGGAATGTCTGATTACGTCTCTGCATTGCCTCTGGGGATGGAAACTCTTCCACTGTTATTGAAAGTCCACTGTGTTATTTCTGTTAGTCAGGAAGACGGCAGTTGCTTCTAAGTTGTGTTAGGAATTCGTAGCAAGGTAAAATAACGAAACTTTCACACATCCTTTGTAAGGATCATATTTTGAGTCAACCGGTGACGAGAGCTCACAAATGGTTGAAAGGCAGAGTATTCTTCTTGTTACGCTCGGTGGAGCCATCTAAGACTGTTTTTTGATGTACGCACAGAAACCCAGGAGTATAGATGGTATTCTACAACCCGCACGATTAGCGGTATTTTTTTGAACTTAGACACTTATGTCTACAGATGAGGAATTCACAGTGTTTATTTTTGATAGAGGCCTAATAGATATAACTATCTGGAGTGGAAGAACAGATGGGTTATTAGTTATTGCTATGATAACTTTGAAAATGAAAACTCGCCTGATGTACAAGGGAGTTGTATAAGACTATCTTCGAAAGGACAGCATATCTTCGATACGTCCGATTAGAGGGATGGACTATGCTAATTTCGTAGCCCGCCATGTTTGGGAGGTCGACTTAAGAAGACTTAAGATGAATCAGTATGAAACTACTGAATATTTATACAGTATTTACCCGTTGTGTAATACGGGGTTTTTCTGCTAGTTGTGGACTTAGAGATATATTGGAATCTGCGACAATTTGATAATCATATAATTATTGGAACTTATGTACATGCCATTGTAGTGAACTGTTTTCATATCCGCCATGTTCCTGCGTCATGCTTACATGGAGTTGTCTTCGTCCTGTTGCTGTGACCATAATAAATGATGAAAACGTACACAGCTGTTCACCTATATTTTGACTCCATATCTGTAACAAGTACAACATATAATTCCATCAACTCCACATCTACTCTTTTCAATGTGATGAATGCCACATACACTCTTGTATGTTACCTGTTATGACACAAGTCTGCACTGCTACACAGATGTCCACCTTGACGAACTTCCATGTCACACATTCGTGATAAACAGCACGATATACCAGTCATGATCCAGTGACAGTACACATCAAGAATACCAACATCAATCCATAAAGAAATCCAACAATACAGTTTGGTATCAGTACAGTGGTGGTATCAGTGGTGATCAAATAAGTGGGTCTACAAGGTGAGACTCTAGTTTTCTACAAAGACATGATCTTCATCAATTTGCAAAGTACCCAGCGTTGCAGGTCAATTTGAAGTTGCCACGGAGTCTTACAGTTGAGAATGTCAAGTTCCGTTATTGTCAAAACTGCTATTTAGAAGGCAAAGTTTCATGATCGTTGTTACTACTGTTTTGAAGGACAAGTACAGATCTTACCATCGCCGCAGTTCTTGATGGAGGAATGACTATTGAACAATATAATTATTAAAAAAGTGGCCCATTTCATGTTGTAAACTTTATATATTATAACTAAGCCTATTTACAACACTCTTCATTCATACTATATGTATTTATGTATTTATGTTTCATGTCATTTGTTTATATATTATATTAGTTTATGTTTCGTGGGAGGTTGGGTGTGTGACTAATATAAGATATACCACGTGATAGAGGTCTTGTATTAGTGTTCCATAGGTGCGGTTTTCTTGATTGAAAATCTGCTAGCGACAATTATTTGCAATTTGTGTTAAGTTGTGAAGAGGTGTGTTTTTTCTTCGTTGTTTTTGTAACATTTTCTATTCTTTAGTTTTGATTAAATTTGTTTGTATTTGTAGGTCTACTCTTTCATGTCATTCAGTTTTATACACCTTTATGTTTATACACTGTGACGTCAGTTGTTTTGTTTACATTTTCGCAGTTATCATCACATCCTTTGTGAGATTTCCTTCAGTTTAGTTTTTAGTTGACTTCTGCGAATGTTATCGTAGTGTTTTAAATATTTGTCTTCGTATTATTGTTATTGTTTTGCTTGCTATTGGGACACATACTTAGACATACACTATTGACATTTTGATTGAATTTGTGATATAAATGTCTGATGATATTGTTATCATAGAATAACCATACAAGTTCTTACAAAAGACTTGTCTTCAAAAGACATTGGAATTAAGGGAGCTGGTTATACAAGTTTTTGTTAAAAAAAACTTGCTCCTGTTTGGTTGAAATAAATTAATTTGTTATTTCAGGGATATTAGTCACATACTGTTAGACATTATGTCGACATTAGATTACTTTGTCACGCAAGGGAAAGCCCTTGGGATGACTGGAGATAAATTGGAAGAATTTGTAATGGGCGAATATGACAAGGTTCAGGAGGCTGAACAAAAGAGATTAGACAGAGTAGCTGAGGCTAAAAAAAGAGATTAGACAGAGAAATTGAAGAATTTGAGGAGAGAAAAATTCAGTGGCAGAGAAAACATGAAGATAGACTCTTTGCTGTTAAGCTGGAAAAAACGATAAATGAGCTTCAGGTTGAAAAGAAAACTCTTACTAATGAGTTACTGCAGATGAATTCTGAAAATACTGTATTAAAGGGTAAAGTAACAATGTTGATAGACGATAATAAGAAATTTTATGACTCTTCTCTTAGTCAGAAGAAACAGTTAGAGGATGAAGTGATCTCATTAAAACAGTTGTTGAATAACCAGATGGAGCAGGTGAACTCTTCCACGCTTGATTTAAAACTACTGTGGAAGATAATAGAAACATTGGCTCTTCCTCATGAGAGTAAATTAGGGCAATCTCAACTGACAAAACCTGAAAGAATGGAAAACATGTGTAAGAAATTAAAAGTTAAAGCCCAGGAACGTGAAAAGGCCCATATTGAAACACTTACTATTTTTGCGAGTAATATTACGATGCTCAGTCGCCAACTTGAAGAAAAGAATACGGAATCTTCACGGGAAATGTATGAGTTTAAGAATAGCCAATTTATTGAGGTTAAGGCACTTCAACTAGAATTGAAACAGTTGAGGGCACATGCCGCTCAGGTTCAGGGTCCTGAGGATAATCAAGAACTCAGAAATCTTCTATGTCAACAGGAGAAAGTAACTAAGGAAAAACAAAAAAATATTGAAAAATTACTCATGGAGAAAAAGGAACTGGAAGATGAGATGAGCTCAGCGAATAAAGAAAAGGATAAGAAAGTTGAGGAATTCATATCTAGTCATCATAGTGCTATGGAAGCACTGAAACTTGAACTTTTTCAGGAGAGAGCTAAGGTTTTAGAAACTACATCTCAGATGACAAAATTTAGAGAAGATCTTAAAGATAGTATTGCTAAGGAGAAGACTTTAGCTTCTCAGTAACATGACACAAGGTTGGATTATAACAGGGAAGTTAAAACCAACAAGAAAATTCATAAAGCGGTTTCTAGAGAGAAAGCTGTTGCAGAAGTAGAAATTGCAAAACTTCGCAACAGAATTGATTGTTTGTTAGATATTGTTTTGAACAATAAAATGTTTTCTGCTACCAAGGTGAATAGATTTGGACATAAGGCTGATGATCAATATGCTACAAATGCAAAGAGCCAGCCACATGCACTCAATGCTCATGGTAACTCTAAGCAATATATGAACAAATCTTTTCGTGGCAAATATGGTTTCCCACGTGATAACGAGACCGCCTCTAATGGGAGTTGGCGTAAAGCCAACAAAAGTAATCCGACTGTAATAGTCAGTCCTGATAAGATGGCATCAGAAAACAAACCCATTAGTACTCATTCCCAGAATGGTAATCATTTTATGCTAAACGAAAAAAATTATACCATTCCGGTTACTGGTCATACTCAGCCCAAGCAGTATGATCCATCTGTTAAGCACATTGCCACAGGCAAAAATAACAACAATTTTGCTAGGAAAGATAAGCGTGATTATGAACAGCGCCAAGGGAGTTCATCACGCGGTAATCTTCCTTTTTCACGTAATGGTTCTTCTTCAAAGAACTGGAGGCAATTTGATGGTGCTCGACTTTTTGGTCCCAGTAACTATAGAAACTTTGATAGAGGGTACCAACCTTATAATAGTTTTGCTTGGAGCCAACAAAATCCATTGAGAAGATATTTTGAGCAAAGAGAAGATAACAATAGCAATTATGCTAATTGGAGGTCAAATAAGAGCAATGGTCTTAATAGAGATAGTGATAGATCTCGTTGTGATGGTAGATGGCCACATGATTCCACCTAACTTTTATGTCTTGGACTTCCTAATACGTCTAAGTCTATAATAGTTTCTGTCTATATCAATATAGGTACACATTTGTAATTTGTAATATAGTGATTGTATCACTACTTAGCGGTTCATTGATGTATATTCACCGCTGTTCTCTGATGATTTTTCTTCTTTGTTAATCATGAACTTAAGATACCTAATATGAATTTATTGGATGAAATTTTTGTATGCATTGTGTCATTGCCAACATTATAGAATACGTTGGTGACACCTCCCTGGAAACATTTATACTTAGAGAAACGCTTTCTCTGAGATTATGAGATTATGAGATATATTCTCATCAGTCGCTCCATGAGTCGACTTAGCCTCACATTTGGCGTAATATTTGTTTTTGATACTTTCATTTGCGCATTATTCATGCGGTGTGAGCCTATTGTATATTGCTCTTAGATGTATTTCCCAAAAAAATTTCATTTTTTTTCCTGGGAGGTGTGGTAAGACTGTTACTTGCAGATTTTCATAACTGATAATGTAGTCTGTCTGTATGCTTGTTATATTTTGAATAAGATTTTTGGGTCTAATGTATTTTTCATTGGATCCATAATCTAAGGGCGAATACTCATCTTTCGCTTTGAGGGAAAGTAAATATGTAGTTACTCCTCTTTAAAAGGTTAGACCAGCTGACTGGATAGGTCAGAGGGGATGCAAACTGCGCATGTCCAAACTAGGGTGTGTAGAAGATTTCCGGCAGGAGGCCGTTTTTGTTGAACTGCGTCTGTCAGACGGAATGTCTGATTACGTCTCTGCATTGCCTCTGGGGATGGAAACTCTTCCACTGTTATTGAAAGTCCCCTGTGTTATTTCTGTTCGTCAGGAAGACGGCAGTTGCTTCTAAGTTGTGTTAGGAATTCGTAGCAAGGTAAAATAACGAAACTTTCACACTTCCTTGGTAAGGATCATATTTTGAGTCAACCGGTGACGAGAGCTCACAAATGGTTGAAAGGCAGAGTATTCTTCTTGTTACGCTCGTTGGAGCCATCTAAGACTGTTTTTTGATGTACGCACAGAAACCCAGGAGTATAGATGGTATTCTACAACCCGAATTATTAGCGGTATATTTTTGAACTTAGTCACTTATGTCTACAGATGAGGAATCCACAGTGTTTACTGTTTGATAGAGGCCTAATAGATATAACTATCTGGAGTGGAAGAACAGGTTGGGTTTTTAGTTATTGCTATGATAACTTTGAAAATGAAAACTCGCCTGATGTACAAGAGAGTTGTATAAGACTATCTTCGACAGGACAGCCTATCTTCGATACGTCCGATTAGAGGGATGGACTATGCTAATTTCGTCGCCCGCCATGTTTGGGAGGTCGACTTAAGAAGACTTAAGATGAGTCAGTATGAAACTGCTGAATATTTATACAGTATTTACACGTTGTGCAATACGGGGTTTTTCTGCTAGTTGTGGACTTAGAGATATATTGGAATCTGCGACACTTTGATAATCATATAATTATTGGAACTTATGTACATGCCATTGTAGTGAACTGTTTTCATATCCGCCATGTTCCTGTGTCATGCTTACATGGAGTTGTCTTCGTCCTGTTGCTGTGACCATAATAAATGATGAAAACGTACACAGCTGTTTACCTATATTTTGACTCCATATCTGTAACAAGTACAACATATAATTCCATCAACTCCACATCTACTCTTTTCAATGTGATGAATGCCACATACACTCTTGTATGTTACCTGTTGTGACACAAGTCTGCACTGCTACACAGATGTCCACCTTGACGAACTTCCATGTCACACATTCGCGATAAACAGCACGATATACCAGTCATGATCCAGTGACAGTACACATCAAGAATACCAACATCAATCCATAAAGAAATCCAACAATACAGTTTGGTATCAGTACAGTTTTGGTATCAGTGGTGATCAAATAAGTGGGTCTACAAGGTGAGACTCTAGTTTTCTACAAAGACATGATCTTCATCAATTTGCAAAGTACCCAGCGTTGCAGGTCAATTTGAAGTTGCCACGGAGTCTTACAGTTGAGAATGTCAAGTTCCGTTATTGTCAAAACTGCTATTTAGAAGGCAAAGTTTCATGATCGTTGTTACTACTGTTTTGAAGGATAGGTACCGATCTTACCATCGCCGCAGTTCTTGATGGAGGAATGACTATTGAACAATATAATTATTAAAAAAGTGGCCCATTTCATGTTGTAAACTTTATATATTATAACTAAGCCTATTTACAACACTCTTCATTCATACTATATGTATTTATGTATTTATGTTTCATGTCATTTGTTTATATATTATATTAGTTTATGTTTCGTGGGAGGTTGGGTGTGTGACTAATATAAGATATACCACGTGATAGAGGTCTTGTATTAGTGTTCCATAGGTGCGGTTTTCTTGATTGAAAATCTGCTAGCGACAATTATTTGCTATTTGTGTTAAGTTGTGACGAGGTGTGTTTTTTCTTCGTTGTTTTTGTAACATTTTCTATTCTTTAGTTTTGATTAAATATGTTTGTATTTGTAGGTCTACTCTTTCATGTCATTCAGTTCTATACACCTTTATGTTTATACACTGTGACGTCAGCTGTTTTGTTTACATTTTCGCAGTTATCATCACATCCTTTGTGAGATTTCCTTCAGTTTAGTTTTTAGTTGACTTCTGCGAATGTTATCGTAGTGTTTTAAATATTTGTCTTCGTATTATTGTTATTGTTTTGCTTGCTATTGGGACACATAATTAGACATACACTATTGACATTTTGATTGAATTTGTGATATAAATGTCTGATGATATTGTTATCATAGAATAACCATACAAGTTCTTACAAAAGACTTGTCTTCAAAAGACATTGGAATTAAGGGAGCTGGTTATACAAGTTTT
Source organism: Oreohelix idahoensis (assembly GCA_024509875.1). Classification (NCBI taxonomy): domain Eukaryota; kingdom Metazoa; phylum Mollusca; class Gastropoda; order Stylommatophora; family Oreohelicidae; genus Oreohelix; species Oreohelix idahoensis. The sequence continues at coordinate 634,666 of JAMPIV010001649.1, read as the reverse complement.
TGTTAAAAAAACTTGCTCCTGTTTGGTTGAAATAATTTAATTTGTTATTTCAGGGATATTAGTCACATACTGTTAGACATTATGTCGACATTAGATTACTTTGTCACGCAAGGGAAAGCCCTTGGGATGACTGGAGATAAATTGGAAGAACTTGTAATGGGCGAATATGACAAGGTTCAGGATGCTGAACAAAAGAGATTAGACAGAATTGCTGAGGCTAAAAAAAGAGATTAGACAGAGAAATTGAAGAATTTGAGGAGAGAAAAATTCAGTGGCAGAGAGAACATGAAGATAGACTCTTTGCTGTTAAGCTGGAAAAACGATAAATGAGCTTCAGGTTGAAAAGAAAACTCTTACTAATGAGTTACTGCAGATGAATTCTGAAAATACTGTATTAAAGGGTAAAGTAACAATGTTGATAGAAGATAATAAGAAATTTTATGACTCTTCTCTTAGTCAGAAGAAACAGTTAGAGGATGAAGTGATCTCATTAAAACAGTTGTTGAATAACCAGATGGAGCAGGTGAACTCTTCCACGCTTGATTTAAAACTACTGTGGAAGATAATAGAAACATTGGCTCTTCCTCATGAGAGTAAATTAGGGCAATCTCAACTGACAAAAGCTGAAAGAATGGAAAACATGTGTAAGAAATTAAAAGTTAAAGCCCAGGAACGTGAAAAGGCCCATATTGAAACACTTACTATTTTTGCGAGTAATATTACGATGCTCAGTCGCCAACTTGAAGAAAAGAATACGGAATCTTCAAGGGAAATGTATGAGTTTAAGGATAGCCAATTTATTGAGGTTAAGGCACTTCAACTAGAATTGAAACAGTTGAGGGCACATGCCGCTCAGGTTCAGGGTCCTGAGGATAATCAAGAACTCAGAAATCTTCTATGTCAACAGGAGAAAGTAACTAAGGAAAAACAAAAAAATATTGAAAAATTACTCATGGAGAAAAAGGAACTGGAAGATGAGATGAGCTCAGCGAATAAAGAAAAGGATAAGAAAGTTGAGGAATTCATATCTAGTCATCATAGTGCTATGGAAGCACTGAAACTTGAAAGTTTTCAGGAGAGAGCTAAGGTTTTAGAAACTACATCTCAGATGACAAAATTTAGAGAAGATCTTAAAGATAGTATTGCTAAGGAGAAGACTTTAGCTTCTCAGTTACATGACACAAGGTTGGATTATAACAGGGAAGTTAAAACCAACAAGAAAATTTATAAAGCGGTTTCTAGAGAGAAAGCTGTTGCAGAAGTAGAAATTGCAAAACTTCGCAACAGAATTGATTGTTTGTTAGATATTGTTTTGAACAATAAAATGTTTTCTGCTACCAAGGTGAATAGATTTGGACATAAGGCTGATGATCAATATGCTACAAATGCAAAGAGCCAGCCACATGCACTCAATGCTCATGGTAACTCTAAGCAATATATGAACAAATCTTTTCGTGGCAAATATGGTTTCCCACGTGATAACGAGACCGCCTCTAATGGGAGTTGGCGTAAAGCCAACAAAAGTAATCCGACTGTAATAGTCAGTCCTGATAAGATGGCATCAGAAAACAAACCCATTAGTACTCATTCCCAGAATGGTAATCATTTTATGCTAAACGAAAAAAATTATACCATTCCGGTTACTGGTCATACTCAGCCCAAGCAGTATGATCCATCTGTTAAGCACATTGCCACAGGCAAAAATAACAACAATTTTGCTGGGAAAGATAAGCGTGATTATGAACAGCGCCAAGGGAGTTCATCACGCGGTAATCTTCCTTTTTCACGTAATGGTTCTTCTTCAAAGAACTGGAGGCAATTTGATGGTGCTCGACTTTTTGGTCCCAGTAACTATAGGAACTTTGATAAAGGGTACCAATCTTATAATAGTTTTGCTTGGAGCCAACAAAATCCATTGAGAAGATATTTTGAGCAAAAAGAAGATAACAATAGCAATTATGCTAATTGGAGGTCAAATAAGAGCAATGGTCTTAATAGAGATAGTGATAGATCTCGTTGTGATGGTAGATGGCCACATGATTCCACCTAACTTTTATGTCTTGGACTTCCTAATACGTCTAAGTCTATAATAGTTTCTGCCTATATCAATATAGGTACACATTTGTAATTTGTAATATAGTGATTGTATCACTACTTAGCGGTTCATTGATGTATATTCACCGCTGTTCTCTGATGATTTTTCTTCTTTGTTAATCATGAACTTAAGATATCTAATATGAATTTATTGGATGAAATTTTTGTATGCATTGTGTCATTGCCAACATTATAGAATACGTTGGTGACACCTCCCTGGAAACATTTATACTTAGAGAAACGCTTTCTCTGAGATTATGAGATTATGAGATATATTCTCATCAGTCGCTCCATGAGTCGACTTAGCCTCACATTTGGCGTTATATTTGTTTTTGATACTTTCATTTGCGCATTATTCATGCGGTGTGAGCCTATTGTATATTGCTCCTAGATGTATTTCCAAAAAAATAAAAATGTTTCATTTTTTTCCCCGGGAGGTGTGGTAAGACTGTTACGTGCAGATTTTCATAACTGATAATGTAGTCTGTCTGTATGCTTGTTATATTTTAAATAAGATTTTTGGGTCTAATGTATTTTTCATTGGAACCATAATCTAATGGCGAATACTCATCTTTTGCTTTGAGGGAAAGTAAATATGTAGTTACTCCTCTTTAAAAGATTAGAGCAGCTGACTGGATAGGTCAGAGGGGATGCAAACTGCGCATGTCCAAACTAGGGTGTGTAGAAGATTTCCGGCGGGAGGCCGTTTTTGTTGAACTGGGTCTGTCAGATGGAATGTCTGATTACGTCTCTGCATTGCCTCTGGGGATGGAAACTATTCCACTGTTATTGAAAGTCCCCTGTGTTATTTCTGTTCGTCAGGAAGACGGCAGTTGCTTCTAAGTTGTGTTAGGAATTCGTAGCAAGGTAAAATAACGAAACTTTCACACTTCCTTTGTAAGGATCATATTTTGAGTCAACCGGTGACGAGAGCTCACAAATGGTTGAAAGGCAGAGTATTCTTCTTGTTACGCTCGTTGGAGCCATCTAAGACTGTTTTTTGATGTACGCACAGAAACCCAGGAGTATAGATGGTATTCTACAACCCGCATTATTAGCGGTATATTTTTGAACTTAGTCACTTATGTCTACAGATGAGGAATCCACAGTGTTTACTGTTTGATAGAGGCCTAATAGATATAACTATCTGGAGTGGAAGAACAGGCGGGTTTTTAGTTATTGCTATGATAACTTTAAAAATGAAAACTCGCCTGATGTACAAGGGAGTTGTATAAGACTATCTTCGAAAGGACAGCCTATCTTCGATACGTCCGATTAGAGGGATGGACTATGCTAATTTCGTCGCCCGCCATGTTTGGGAGGTCGACTTAAGAAGACTTAAGATGAGTCAGTATGAAACTGCTGAATATTTATACAGTATTTACATGTTGTGCAATACGGGGTTTTTCTGCTAGTTGTGGACTGAGAGATATATTGGAATCTGCTACACTTTGATAATCATATAATTATTGGAACTTATGTACATGCCATTGTAGTGAACTGTTTTCATATCCGCCATGTTCCTGTGTCATGCTTACATGGAGTTGTCTTCGTCCTGTTGCTGTGACTATAATAAATGATGAAAACGTACACAGCTGTTCACCTATATTTTGACTCCATATCTGTAACAAGTACAACATATAATTCCATCAACTCCACATCTACTCTTTTCAATGTGACTAATGCCACATACACTTTTGTATGTTACCTGTCGTGACACAAGTCTGCACTGCTACACAGATGTCCACCTTGACGAACTTCCATGTCACACATTCGCGATAAACAGCACGATATACCAGTCATGATCCAGTGACAGTACACATCAAGAATACCAACATCAATCTATAAAGAAATTTAACAATACAGTTTGGTATCAGTACAGTGGTGGTATCAGCCCCTCAGTGAAGAAATGTCACGACAACCAAGATATCCTACCCACAAGAGTACCACATACCCTGAGATGCCTCTACCCCTAATGATCTCCTTACATCTACCAATTCCTATCAACTACTTCATTCCACCCTATACCAAGTTTGACAAACTATCTCCCATCTGGTACCCATTTACCGCCTGGGACAATCTAAACTAGATGGTACCGACACCTCAAACTCCGCTGCTCCACCTGGATCAATACCACTACGCCACAAACCTACTTCACCCATGTGTTACCAAGGACCCGAATGGGAGTAAAGAATAGTAACACCATTCCCTTCCACGCATGTCGTAGAAAGCGACTAAGGAGGGTTGGGCATGGGGCTGGTTACCCCCATCCTGTAAAAAATGTAAACCACAAAAAGTTCAACAAATATGGACAAGTCAAATAAGGAAAATAAAACACAGCCATCCAAGACAGGGGAAGGTCCTCTCACAGGGAGGCGTATGACGCAACACAGAAAGCCGAAAGGAGTCTGTGTTGCTGACTAACCTTCTTTCTTCTAGGAGAACTTCCAGATTTGGCACCTGGAATGTTCGGACATTAAACGAACAAGGTAAAGTGGCACAAGTAGCAGCAGAAATGAGGGAATATAAAATCGAGGTTCCGGGAATGTGTGAAACAAAGTGGAAGGGGGTAGACAGGAAGAAACTCATCACAGGTGAATTGGTGCTGTCTTCAGGACATGAAGAAGAAAGTTCACACCACAGTGAAGGGGTAGCTCTTATGTTATCTAAAGAAGCACAGAAAGCACTCATTGAATGAGAAGCTGTTGGACCCAGAATAATAACAGCCACTTTTAAAACAGCTAAAAAGAAAATACATGTAAATGTCATCCAATGTTAAGCGCCAACTAATGACAAAGAAGAGTCAGTGAAAGAAGCATTTTATACTAGACTACAGGAAATTATGGATAAAGTAAAAAAAAGAGACATCACAATTTTGATGGGTGACATGAATGCAAAGATAGGTACAGTCAATACTGGATTTAAAGAAGTCATGAGAAAACATGGGCTAGGAATAATGAATGAAAATGGGGAACTATTCTCAAACTTCTGTGCTTCAAATCAACTGGCTATAGGAGGAAGCATGTTTCCACATAAGAGAATACACAAGGCAACATGGATATCACCAGACCATAGAACAGAAAATCAGATTGATCATATATGCATAAACAAGAAGTTTAGATCATCATTGCAGGATGTAAAGGTATATAGAGGAGCAGATGTGGCATCAGATTACCACCTTCTGATATCCAAAGTAAAAATGAAATTCAAGAGATATGCAACAATGCAAAATTATAGACAACAATTTAATGTAGGCCAACGGAGAAATCAACAAAGAAGAGACAAATTTGCGGTCACAGTATCCAACAAATTCCAAGTGCTCCAACAACTGAAAGATGTAGAGAATACAGAAGACTATTGGCAGCAGGTCAAAACTGTATGGAATGAGACATGTGAAGAAATACTGGGGAAAAGGGAAAGACAACAAAAAGCATGGATAGCAGCATAAACCATCAATAAGATAAAAGACAGAAAAAACAAGAAAGCAGATTTAAACACAAGCAAAACCAGAAGTTCCAAAGCCAAGGCTCAAGAAGTGTACACAGAAGCAAACAAAGAAGTAAAAAGAAGTATCAAAAGAGACAAGAGGAAGTATATTGAGGAGTTGGCAAGAGAGGCAGAAGATGCTGCAGCCAAACGAAATATGAGAGAATTGTATAGCAACACAAAGAAGCTAACAGGGAAATACAAGCAAATAAGTGGCCTCATAAAAGACAAGAATGGGAAACTGCTCAGCAATATACAGGAGCAAATGAAGAGGTGAACAGAATATTTTGGTGACCTTCTCAATAGACCAGCTCCACAAAACCCCCTAGACATCCAGCCAGCAGAAGAAGAGCTACAAATTAACGGTGAAAGACCAACGAAAGAAGAAATAAAGAAAGCCATAAAGCTTCTAAGCGATGGAAAAGCGTCTGGACCTGATGGCATTCCAGCAAAGGCCATCAAAGCATATATCGACACGGCTACAGAGATGTTATATAAATTACTTGGTAAAGTCTGGGAAAAGGAAGAGATACCAGCAGAATGGAAGGAAGGATATCTATTTAAGTTGCCTAAGAAATTGATGAGGCATTATGGAGTTTCCCTGAAGATCATTAATTTAATAAAGAAAACATATGAAGACATGACATGCAGAGTTCTTCACGAAGGACAGCTTTCAGAACGGTTTGGGATAAGAACAGGAGTGCAACAGGGATGCCTCTGTATTTTTTTCTGAATGACTTGGGTTTGAGATCTCGTCCCACATAAATGGAATCCAGTGGACTCTGACTAAGCAGTTGGATGATCTGTATTTTGCTGATGACTTGGCTCTTCTGTCCCATAACCGTAATCAGATGCAGGACAAATTGAAAACACTGGATGAGAGGTCACAGCAATTGGGTCTGAAAATACACAGGGAAAAGACAAAAATAATGAGAATAAATGCAAGTAATAATAACAGGGTTGAACTTGAAGAAAAACCAATACAAGATGTAGAATCGTACACATATCTTGGCAGTAATATAGATAAAGTTGGAGGGACAGACAGCGATATCAAAATAAGAATACAAAAGGCAAGAGGAGCTTTCATTGCATTGGGAAATATATGGAGATCAAGAGAAATCGGACCCAACACGAAAATAAAAATCTTCAACTCAAATGTGAAGTCAGTCCTATTGTATGGCTCTGAGACATGGAGAACAACAAAGACAACTACCAAAAAGCTACAGACTTTCATAAATGGGTGCTTGCGTAGAATAGAGGGATTAAAATGGTATGACAAGGTTACAGACGTGGAACTGATGACAAGAACTAGACAAGTGCCAGTGGAACAAGAGATGAGAAGAAGACGATGGCGATGGAAAGAACACACACTGAGGAAACGTGTTGATAGCATTACAAGGCAGTCCTTGTTCTGGAACCCCCAGGGCAAGAGAGGCAGAGGTAGACCAAGAAGCACATGGAGAAGAGAGCTGAAAACAGAGGTGAAAATGATGTGGAGAATGTGGAAAGAACTTGAGATGATGGCACGTGACAGGAGGACTTGGCATGTGTTTGTTGAAGGCCCATGCTTATTTGGGAGTGGAGGGTTATGATGATATGATGATGATGACAAACCTACTTTGTAATACCTCGAACTGAAATACCAAAAGTCAGCTACACTTTTATTTCATCACTTTAGACACATATACTAGCAATGCTTGCCAAACTAGCACCAAAATTAACTTGCAACACAGTGTCAGGCACTATAACAATGTCCAAATATTTCCTGAACTAACACCAGACTGACAACACCCTTACACTGTGACCTGGAAAAAAAACACAAAAAACTGGGTTATATACCGCGACGCGTCACATTTGACCGACCACAGTTCACAGCTACTGACTGACAAACACACTGACCAGAAGCTGGACAATCGAAAATATACGTACACATGAAGGCGCAAACACACTGTGACTACAACCGTCTATCACTCTGTGTGCATCGTAAGCTCTGGCTTTATAATGAACATTTAGGCAACATGGCCTTTTAAAGAATAGGACGAACCACCCAGATGTCAACTACCAAGTTATGCTGTGGATTTAATAATGACACTAATTTAATACTTGGCTCTTTCCGCTAGGAGAAGACCACAACATACAATGGGTGACACAGAAGAAATAACACTTTTCTACAAGACTTTCCCTTTAATAAATAACTGTACACAGTATAGCCACACACGGCTAACAACAGTATGAAATACACATGACAATGCCCGAGACACTTGTCTAAATTAATATAACAGATTAATCTCATACATGACAGTATAACAGTGGTATCCAAACTCTGTACTGAAAATCGCTCACAATGGCGAACAAAAACTACAACAATGGAAAACTCAATCCACTGGCAAATTATACCCAATGGCCGGACAATAATATCACTGGACACTAAACTACTCCAGAATTATAATTATGTCTAACAGAATAAAACATTATAGCAAACTATCGGCCATAATCCATACTCAATAAAAATGGAAACCAAAACACGACCGTCTCGGACAATCCAGAAAACTCTCTCTCAATTTCTCGCTTAACCTTTTTTCGACTTCCGTCCTCACACTTGACACAGTCGTTTTTTAAAAGTTATCAGGGTTGCCAAAACTCGCTGATAACGATGTCACAAACCAAGTTTTTTTCTGCCACCAGAAAATACGCCGTGACAATTATTACAATGGAACAGAAGTAGTATAATTTTGTTATATTTTAAAAATATTGAAAGGAAGACGAATTGGGCATATTTAATTCCGCAGTTCACATATTTGTACTTGTTTCTTCTAAGACTTAATGTTATTATATGAATTATCGTCAGGTTTGCTGGATTCATTTTCTGTCAACTTTAAGAAAGAAAACAATTCCTTGCCGGTCCCATGTAAATATGTCAGAACAGCTAAAGTCAGCAGCACCGCAATAGATATATACTGTGACTTGGACTTTGCAATAACAGAATTGATTCTAAGTGGCCAAGGTGTTAATTCTCTGTGTTCTCTGTATATCAGTGGAGGTAAGTTGAGATCTTTGTGATATCAAACTCCAAACATTTTTTTAGAGGAAACATAATTTAGTCTTCAATGTTGCATAACGCTTGACGATATTTCTATGATGTAGGGCTGCGAGAAGTTGCTAGGAGATTAGGAGTTGTCTACTCTGTCATACAAACTCTGCGTGATCGTTATAATGCAACCGGCAGTGTCGCAGAACAACGCAGGTCAGGACGTCCAAGGTCTAGCACAGGATGGCAAGACACGCTGAGCCATGGCTAAAATGGTAAATGTTACAAACATACCCATTGCCCGTTCCTTCCGAAAAGTGGGTGAAATGTGTTCACCATAGTCACGACTTGCACGTGAAAAGCAAAATTCAGCAATGTTATCAACAGGCTTTGCCATAGGAAGCATTTTCAAACATGCATTATTTCCCTTTCCACCACGTACATTTGATTGACCTTGGAGGTATACACACGTAACACAGATTTGATTTATTGTCCGATTAACAAACATTGTTTATGCATGCAACAAAATGCAGCAAAACCTTTTTGACTGAGTGTTCAGGTTTAAAAAAAACAGCTTAGTTGAAATGACCTAAAAATTGAAAGTGGCCTTTAACTTTTTTTGAGCAGTATATATATCACTAGAAGACATACATACAGCACTAAGGATAAATTCACTCAACTCGGTGGTAAATTTACAGACGCACAAGATTGACTTTTTATTACCTAAATATGGTTCAGTATTGGTATATATGTATGTTAAGAACTTACTTACTTACTTAGTCGTTCCCCTTCTACCGTGAGGTGTAGAGGTTTGGAAGAGAGAGCGCCAGACTATCCTATCGGCTGTCTTCCTCCTGGCCTGGTTCCATTCTAGTCCTCGGTCCTTCAAAGATTGTCTAATGTTGTCCTCCCGGCGGACTCTGGGTCGTCCTGGGGGTCTGGATCCTTGGCTCTTTGTTTCCCATGCTTGTCGTGGTAGCCGGTCTTCTTCCATTCTGCAGACATGGCCAAACCATCATAGTTGGGACTGTTCTACTTGGGTCTGCAGGGGGTGGGATTTAAGGCCTTGACGTATCGTCTGGTTGCGTACCATGTCTCTTCTTGTTACTTGTATGTTAAGAAAAAAGATTTAAAGGATGATGATAGTAATGGATAGAGAACAATGCAGGTACAGCGAATTTGAACAAATAGTTACCGGTTAAATACACAAAATAATAGAACTGTCATAGAACTAAAAGTTCCTGATAATGTAAACTGGAGCGGCCTCCTCTATTGTCTATACCAGTTCTACTAAAGTTCCTGGTGTCATCAAAACATTAATAAACTACTGCTCCTGGCTCCCGTGAAGAAATGATAAACTGGGTATATGATAAACCTGAGAGCACTGGCCACAATTCTAACACTGTCCTGGAACTAAGTAATCTGCTCCGGGCAGCACATTCACATCACACGGATAATAATACTAAGTATGCTGTCGAGTATCGAGCGCTTATCTGGATACGAGTGCACCTCGAATACTGACGATAAATACAAAATATTCAATTTCCAAGACCTGGATAAACTGCTTATCGATGTTGTTTTGCTCAAGATTATTAGCAGTTATGGCAATACCCCACTATCTTGAGAAACAAAAATACTTGTGTATATACTGTATGAAGGAGGAACCATGCTGCCTGCCACGTGGATTTAGTGATCTGGCTGTTGCAAGGTCACACAAATCAGCCGGACGTACACAGACTGTAGTCTTTTTCTGTCAGATGGTACACAGTGGTTCTAACAATGAAGAAGCTGTGTATAAGATTCTGTTAAACCTCGCACTGATGAATTCCCTTGTGAAGCCACGCTACTTTGACTATCCTAGAACAACGGGAAATTCTTACCGCTCTGGATCTAGAATGAGGATTGATAAAAATGTGGAAAATAAAAATAACTGACTGTTATGTCCCTATACTATTATTAACAATAAACTGTGAATGATAAACAAAAATATGTTGTGTAAATTTTACTAGAACAAACGACAGAACTTGTCTAAGTTACGGCTGCACGGTCTTCGTCAGAGAAAAATAGACAAGCACTGTTAAAACACAACTGACAGATAAAACGGACAACAAGGAAACACTACCTATAGTCTTGAAGACGTGTGCCTTGGAGATCATAAACAGCTACTCAACATCAGCAATCCAGACCTACACTGATGGTTCAGCTTTCAAAACCACCTTTTTTGCAGGATATGACGTCTTTATGAGATACCCAGTTAGATCCTATTATTATGTATGTGATTCCTACAGCAAAAACTGTTCAAATTACGAAGTGGAGTGGACGCTGACGTCATCAAAACAGCCACTGAATTACTAAACAAACAGTAGGACTTTAAGGAACTAACGCCAGCTGTCATTGTGATTTTCCACTCCATGGCTGTTATGGAAGCACTTAAACAGAGTCCATATGAAAACAAAGACATCTTTCTTAAAGGAAGAGCAATAAACAATTTGGTCACAGCCCACTTCATTAATGTTAAAACGTGCAGTGGATTGCATGACACTGTGATCTACTAGGAAATGAGACAGCGGATAAACTTGCTAAGACAGGAGACTCTAAACAACAAAAGGACAGACAAAGATTCTCAGTAACAACACAAAGGAAATCTAGCTGAATAGACGGGCAAACGGGCCGACTGATCGAAACATCCGGCCCTTGTGTGGCGTGAGGTTTTTATTGGCTCTTGGATCAGAATAGTACTGACAATAAAAAGTTAGTTGCTTATCCTTTACAGGACGTGGCAATCAACCCCAACTTTTATTGGCTGTTTGTGATTTATCTAGGCAATTTTTTTCATTCAGTAGTTTGCCATTGCTTTCTGAACGGTATGGCGCTTATACCATTGTTAAAAATCCACACAAAGCGATCTGCTACCAAACCGCCTGCAGCAGGTTTCGAACCTGGTATATCTGGATTATGAAACTGCGTTCATATCCATTAGGCCACAGACGCCGACACTGACAATTACAGAAATAGAATTTCTGCAGAAAATGGTGAAGTCCCAGTGTCTGAGAGAACTACTGGTATCACAAATTAGTTACGGCTGTGAATGATCTGATCTCGAAAAATTAGTAGAGAGGAGACCGGCATAAATTGCCACCTCTGCTGTGTAACTAACTGTGATATTAAGACAAGGAAACAGATGTTACTTAACAATGATAAAATTGAAAAGTCTTCAAATACAATTTCCTTATTATTTATTTAGTATATACACTATCTACTCTTGTGCTGAAGGATGGATGTTGAAACAATGGAATGTAATTGATTTGTAAGTTTACAAATGATTCACATATATTTATATATTTATATATATATATATTACAAGTCTTCCAATTATAGGAAACAAATTTATATCAGCTGCGCTGTTAATCACTTTTAGTAAATGTATCAGCTGTGCTGTCAATTGAGTATATATAAAATTTATCAGCTATGCTGTTATTTTTGTCTCTTGCTATGCTAACTCGCTGTCTCGTCACTGACAGTTACTTTGCTCACAATGCTGACAGAAATGGTACTAATGTGTACTCATCTCTCAAAAGTTATGTCCTTCTTAGTTTCTTGCACACAGCACCCGCGGATCGTCGTTTCGTTAGCCCACCCAAGACTGAGAGGGACTAAAGAGGTAGATCCTGCGCAATCACTGTGCTCCTGCGACGTTCCAGGCAGCTGGATTGACACGAAATACGACCTCAGGTTTGATGACACGAATAAAACCTGTAACAAGTAAAAATAGGGGCTAATTTCTGTCATCAAGCCCACCTATTTCTAGTATGAAATGAGCGTGTGTCTCAGGTGTATGCATGTAGGAAGAATGACAACATGGCTCAGTATGAGTTAGCAATAGCGAGACAAGACAGGTGTCTACTTGCAAAACATTCTTTCTGACAAATTAATACATGGATACATCCAATAATATGAATTCAATACATGAATACATCCAATAATATAAATTCAATACATGAATACATCCAATAATATAAATTCAATACATGAATACATTCAATACATGAATACATCCAATAATATGTACACCTAGGTGTGATACAACCATTTCCTTCCCCCTATAGTATACCAGGCCCTCTCTGACAAGTGCTATATAAGCTGGTAACATATATGCTAACAATATTGTTATGTTCTTATGATAGGAGTATATGAGACGAGGACTGTTTGGTTATATTTCAGGTGGGAGTAATCTGAATAGACTGAAGTTATGTGAGACAATAGATTGAGTTATATGAGACAATAGATTGAGTCCTAACAAGGACTGTTTTGTTTATATTTCAGGTTGGAGTTAGATGAGACAATAGATTGATGAGTCCTAACAAGGACTGTTTTGGTTACATTTCAGGTTGGAGTTATCTGAGACAATAGACTGAAGTTATGTGAGACAATAGATTGAGTCCTAACAAGGACTGTGTTGGTTATATTTCAGTTGGTCTGAGATAATAGATTGAAGTTATAGGAGACAATAGGTTGAGTCCTAACAAGGACTGTTTTGGTTATATTTCAGTTTGGAGTTATCTGAGACAATAGATTGAAGTTATAGGAGACAATAGATTGAAGCATGAGTCCTATTAGTCTTCGTCTTCATCAATCATATCAGGAAATACAATCATTATACCTAATGCCCCAAGATACAATCAGTAACCTGATACATTCATAATGAAACAAAATATATTAAATATATACAGGTGTAGGTAGTATACATGACACACAACCAATACCAACATTATATATCTGCTGTATGCCTATTTTCCTACAAGTTATAGTAATGATATATTTACTCTCCAAGATTTAAAGAGGCCAGTGACTCCACTAGCGGAGCCGTCTGCTAGGTCAATGCACGCAGGTAAACAATAAATCAAGGTCGACAGCTCCCCTTCCTCAGTCGGTCGTCGATCTGGCTTCGTGTCGGTGTTGTTTGTTTTTGCATAAAATCTAGCCCGATTACATAGGCAGGTGAGGTAACTTCTACTGCTTAAGGAAAGCGTTTGGTTGTTCCTGTCGGGGCAAGCTGATTGGTTTTCTGCAGTTTTGTACCATGCCTCGTACCGTCCTTGACCGAAACGAGTCCTAGAAAAACAGGGCTTATGGCTAATGTTGTTCAGTTTTTCCACCATATTGGGTGACAAGATGGCCGCGACCCACATCCGAAAAAAACAGGGCTTAAGTTTAATTTTATTCTGTCTCAGAGACTGGTGAACGCGGTGCTCGTTGATTAGCTGGGGAAAATTTGTATCCCGACATAATGATTAAACACAGTAGTGGGTTTACACACTCGTTTCATGACATAGCCCCATCCTTTCCTAGCTGTGACCTGTCATAGCTGACGTGTAAACCCCAGCTATAGTTAATCATTTTGCGTCTGTCTTTCCAGAGTAATAGGGTGTCGACTTAAAAAATCCGCTCCTACATTGTCTCTTCCCGGAATGTAATTCACGGTAAGGGAATAAGGTGCCAGAAGCAGACTCCACCTTAACAATCTCGAATTTAACTTTTTAGATGCAGCCAAGAATGTTAAAGGTTGGTGATCGCTTTGGACAATGAAGTGTGTCCCATACAGGTAAGGTGAAAATGTGTCGATGGACCAAATTAGAGCCAAACATTCTTTCTCTATGGTCGAGTAATTCAACTCAGCTGCATTCAACCTCCTACTGGCGTAGGCGACGGGTAAAAGTTCCTCCGGCTGGACTTTTGATTGCTGCAAGAGAGTTGCCCCAATACCTACACTGCTAGCGTCCGTCCTTAATACAAATTCCTGTGTGATATCGGATAGCGTAAGGATGGGTTTGCTGGTGAGTTTTGCTTTTAGCTCTGTGTAAGATTTTTCACAATCAGCATTCCATTGGATTTTGTCAGGCTGTCCTTTCTTCGTTAAGTTGGTTAAGGGTGCACACAGAGAATTAAAGCGGGGTATGTATTTCCGATAGAACCCACATAATGATCTCACTTCTTTCTTCGTTTGAGGTCTGGGTGTTTTCTTTAACTTCTCTATATTCTTTGGGTCAGGAGACATATGACCTGTAGAAATAGTGTGATCTAGGAATTCCAACTCCTTACAGCCGATATAGCACTGTGTTGGACGTGCAGTCAATCCAGTGGCTCTCAGTCTGTCAAACAACATGAAGAGCGCTACTATATGCTCTTCAAATGTGTTTGTAGCAACAAGAATGCCATCCATAAAGTTAGTGATATGGGGATTTTGTAGAGGTTCCAACAATTTCCTCATCATTCTTGAAAAGGTACTTGTAGCATTTCTCACCCCAAAGGGTAGTACATTAAACTCGTAGTGTCCGTCTGATGTACTAAATGCCAGCATTTTCCTAACTTCTGGTTTCACTGGTATTTGGTAGTATCCCTTGCTTAGATCTACCTTCGATAAATACCTAGCCTTACTCAGTGTAGAAAACAGCTGGTTGGTGTCAGGTAATGGATCCACCTGAGATTCTGTGATAGCAGACAGCTTCTTGTAGTAAATACATAACCTGTGTTCACCACTAGGCTTCTTTAATAGCACCACACTTGAGCTATAGGGAGATTCAGACTTCGAGATAATATTCTCTGTAAAGATATAGTCAATCTCATCCTTGAGTGCTTGTGCTTGCTATTTTTCAGTCCATGTCCGCAACAGTGCTTCCAGTGGACTGTGTATGGGGACGGCCAAACAACAACGTTGCCGGACCCACACCTATTTCTATTGTAAGGGGCAGTATACCTAAGTGGGGCCTGTCTCCATCAACTGTTTGGTACAGCCCTGGTTCCTACCTCCTTTGGTTTGGGTTTGTTTCTGCAGCTTTTTAAATAATGATTGCTGACTAACCAAATTTTCCAAATGATCCAGGCCATGGTGTTCCGACAAATATCTAGTCGGGGTGGGATGTCTCTCGTCCCCTCTCTGTACAATACGGAGAGTTGCCATGGTTACTGGTGTAACAGTAAACTTGTTGTGATTTTGTTTTCTCTTTATCACTGCATCTACCTGTTGTTTTCTCTTGTGTATTTTCTTTGTGGGCCTACGTCCGCAACAATGCTTTCCTAGGTCCTGTAACTGGTCTACGCTTCTGAATGAGGTTACCTGGTTACATTCTGAACAGGATTTCATATACCGACTTATGTCTTCAATTATTCCTGGCCAGTAATATCGCAATGCTATATTTTGACCAGTGGCCCCTTTTCCTCTGTGACCACTGTCTGATGTAGCATGCTCTTGCTCCATAATTTCCTCCCTGTAGAATTTTGGCACTACCAGCTGTCCATATCCTTTACGTCCTTTTCCGGCTTGTCTGTAGAGTAGGCCATTTTCCATATAGTAGTCTCCTTTCTCTGGAAGGTTATGGGCCTTTGGCAATTTGCCAAAACAAGGCTTCAATGTGCTGTCTGCTGTTGAGCCTTTTTCATCTTTGTACGATGAATGTTTATTGGATCTCCTTCCTCCTTTTTGGTGCTCGACCTGGTATGGTTTGCTGCCATGACAACAGGTTTTATTGGGTCACCCAAAAAGACATATTTACATCCTATTACCAGCGGATATATAGGATCATCACTCACTGCTGCTCGGATCACTCCTTCCACATAGTGAGTTCTCACGTTGATCCTTGCTATGGGAAGTGTCATGGTGTCGGTTCCCTGCATTGCCCCTTGTATGTCCACTGTTTCTGTGGTAAGTTGATCAGGGTGCACTAGGGTTGCACTCACGACTGAGTCGAATTCCAATCCGGAATCATATAAGCACTGAATTTTAGTGCCATTACATGTCACTTCCTCAAAGACAGGGGGATGATGGAGGTCATTCTGACTAACTGCCAGTTACTTCCTTCCCTTGTTCCCTGTTGTAAGACACGCAGCGAGATAAGGAGGGTTCTTCCTTCTGCAGTCTGCAGTATTGTGGTTACTCATTAGACATGTTTACACCACTTTCCTTCCTTCCGTTAAGGCGTCTTATCCGATCTTAAAGGGTTTTTGTCCTTTTGGTCAAATCTTTGTTTGTTCCTTGTGGTATGGTCCTTTTGTTCATATTTAGAATAGTTTTGTGATGATTGGAAGTTTTCACCCTGCTTCTTCTTATTTCCTGATAATTCTGCCTGAGCTGCTTGATATCTCTCAGCAACAGTTACAATATCTTCCAATCTCTCTGCTCTTTGTTCCATAATAAACTTCCTCATTTCTTGAGGCATGGACTCTTTCACTTGCTCCATCATTATCATTTCTTTCAGATCCTGACACTTTCCTAAGCTACTCCATTTTGCCAAATAAGTTTCCAATCTAGCATAGAATTGGTGATAGTTTTCTCCTGGAAGAAGTTTAGCTGTTCGGAATTTCTTTCTATATGATTCTGAGTTCTTTTCATATCTCACAAGTAGTGCCTGCTTCAGGATTTCATAATCTTCTTGGTCATCTCTTGACAGCTTCAAATATACATCGTAGGCAACACCTCTCAATCCCTGAGATAGTTTAAGACTCCACTTTTCTTTCACTAAGCCATAGGTAGTGGCAAGTCTTTCGTATCTATCCAGGCACGATTCAATGGCGTCTTCTTTCTCAACAAATGGGTCGAGATGAAAATTCATGGCCCCACTTGAGGTGCTCTGGCTGGAGCTTCTCTCAGAGTGAGGTGAGCTACGACCATTATTGCCAGTAGTTGTCTGAATTTCGAGCTCTTTTAATCTCAATTGATGGTCTCTCTCTGCTTGTAATTTCCTTTCCTCAGAGTCAATTTTCTTTGCCTCATTTTCATCCTCCAATTTCTTGACTTCAGCTGCTAATTTCCTTTCTTCAACTTCAAATCTTTTGGCTGCTCTCTCAGCGTCCAGTCTTTTGTCTTCTCTCTCAGCTTTTAGTCTTTTGGCTTCTCTTTCAGCTTTCAGTCTTTTATCTTCTCTCTCAGCTTCCAGTCTTTTGGCTTCTCTTTCAGCTTCTACTTGCAGTTTACTTTCCTCTCTATCCATGTGTTTGTCAACTTCTGTTGTGACATACTGAACAAGAGCATCACCTGTCATATTTAATTCCTTACCCATCTGCATGTCCGCAGTCCTGAACTTCCCTAGATCAGCCATGGCGTTACTTAGATAGGGTATGTAAATTTACTATATCCAAATATTATAATTAAACTTAATTACTTTAAATGAACAAATAAATTCCGTGCAACTTTGTGAGCATCAACTATTTACTGAGTACTAAATGGTTCTCCTACTAAGAAAACAATTTTAAAAATCCTATTATAGAATTTTATTCAAAAATTTGTTTCTTTTGTTATCTATGGGTGGCACAAGATAGAGTTAGTAGATAGATGAATAGACTAAGTATGGCTCAAGGTATATAGAAATATCCCAGAAACGAGCCCCCAGTGTGGCGTGAGGTTTTTATTGGCTCTTGGATCAGTATAGTACTGACAATTACAGAAGTAGAGTTTCTGCAGAAAATGGTGAAGTCCCAGTGACTGAGAGAACTACTGGTATCACAAATTAGTTACGGCTGTGAATGATCTGATCTCGAAAAATTAGTAGAGAGGAGACCGGCATAAATTGCCACCTCCTCTGTGTAACTAACTGTGATATTAAGACAAGGAAACAGATGTTACTTAACAATGATAAAATTGACAAGTCTTCAAATACAATTTCCTTATTATTTATTTAGTATATACACTATCTAATCTTGTGCTGAAGGATGGATGTTGAAACAATGGAATGTAATGGATTTGTAAGTTTACAAATGATTCACATATATATATATATATATATATATATATATATATATATATATATATATGTATATATATATATATATATATATATATATATATATATATATATATATATATATATATATATATATACATATATATATATATATATATATATATATATATATACATATATATATATATATACATATACATACATATATATATATATATATATATATATATATATATATATATATATATATATATATATATATATATATATATATATATATATATATATATATATATATATATATATGTATGTATATATATGTATATATATATATATATGTATATATATATGGATATATATATATATATATATATATATATATATATGTATATATATATATATATATATATATATATATATATATATATATATATATATATATATATATAAATATATAAATATTACAAGTCTTCCAATTATAGGAAACAAATTTATATCAGCTGCGCTGTTAATCACTTTTAGTAAATGTATCAGCTGTGCTGTCAATTGAGTATATATAAAATTTATCAGCTATGCTGTTATTTTTGTCTCTTGCTATGCTAACTCGCTGTCTCGTCACTGACAGTTACTTTGCTCACAATGCTGACAGAAATGGTACTAATGTGTACTCATCTCTCAAAAGTTATGTCCTTCTTAGTTTCTTGCACACAGCACCCGCGGATCGTCGTTTCGTTAGCCCACCCAAGACTGAGAGGGACTAAAGAGGTAGATCCTGCGCAATCACTGTGCTCCTGCGACGTTCCAGGCAGCTGGATTGACACGAAATACGACCTCAGGTTTGATGACACGAATAAAACCTGTAACAAGTAAAAATAGGGGCTAATTTCTGTCATCAAGCCCACCTATTTCTAGTATGAAATGAGCGTGTGTCTCAGGTGTCTGCATGTAGGAAGAATGACAACATGGCTCAGTATGAGTTAGCAATAGCGAGACAAGACAGGTGTCTACTTGCAAAACATTCTTTCTGACAAATTAATACATGGATACATCCAATAATATGAATTCAATACATGAATACATCCAATAATATAAATTCAATACATGAATACATCCAATAATATAAATTCAATACATGAATACATTCAATACATGAATACATCCAATAATATGTACACCTAGGTGTGATACAACCATTTCCTTCCCCCTATAGTATACCAGGCCCTCTCTGACAAGTGCTATATAAGCTGGTAACATATATGCTAACAATATTGTTATGTTCTTATGATAGGAGTATATGAGACGAGGACTGTTTGGTTATATTTCAGGTGGGAGTAATCTGAATAGACTGAAGTTATGTGAGACAATAGATTGAGTTATATGAGACAATAGATTGAGTCCTAACAAGGACTGTTTTGTTTATATTTCAGGTTGGAGTTAGATGAGACAATAGATTGATGAGTCCTAACAAGGACTGTTTTGGTTATATTTCAGGTTGGAGTTATCTGAGACAATAGACTGAAGTTATGTGAGACAATAGATTGAGTCCTAACAAGGACTGTGTTGGTTATATTTCAGTTGGTCTGAGATGATAGATTGAAGTTATAGGAGACAATAGGTTGAGTCCTAACAAGGACTGTTTTGGTTATATTTCAGTTTGGAGTTATCTGAGACAATAGATTGAAGTTATAGGAGACAATAGATTGAAGCATGAGTCCTATTAGTCTTCGTCTTCATCAATCATATCAGGAAATACAATCATTATACCTAATGCCCCAAGATACAATCAGTAACCTGATACATTCATAATGAAACAAAATATATTAAATATATACAGGTGTAGGTAGTATACATGACACACAACCAATACCAACATTATATATCTGCTGTATGCCTATTTTCCTACAAGTTATAGTAATTATATATTTACTCTCCAAGATTTAAAGAGGCCAGTGACTCGACTAGCGGAGCCGTCTGCTAGGTCAATGCAAGCAGGTAAGCAATAAATCAAGGTCGACAGCTCCCCTTCCTCAGTCGGTCGTCGATCTGGCTTCGTGTCGGTGTTGTTTGTTTTTGCATAAAATCTAGCTCGATTACATAGGCAGGTGAGGTAACTTCTACTGCTTAAAGAAAGCGTTTGGTTGTTCCTGTCGGGGCAAGCTGATTGGTTTTCTGCAGTTTTGTACCATGCCTCGTACCGTCCTTGACCGAAACGAGTCCCAGAAAAACAGGGCTTATGGCTAATGTTATTCAGTTTTTTCCACCATATTGGGTGACAAGATGGCCGCGACCCACATCCGAAAAAAACAGGGCTTAAGTTTAATTTTATTCTGTCTCAGAGACTGGTGAACGCGGTGCTCGTTGATTAGCTGGGGAAAATTTGTATCCCGACATAATGATTAAACACAGTAGTGGGTTTACACACTCGTTTCATGACATAGCCCCATCCTTTCCTAGCTGTGACCTGTCATAGCTGACGTGTAAACCCCTGCTATAGTTAATCATTTTGCGTCTGTCCTTCCAGAGTAATAGGGTGTCGACTTAAAAAATCCGCTCCTACATTGTCTCTTCCCGGAATGTAATTCACGGTAAAGGAATAAGGCGCCAGAAGCAGACTCCACCTTAAAAATCTCGAATTTAACTTTTTAGATGCAGCCAAGAATGTTAAAGGTTGGTGATCGCTTTGGACAATGAAGTGTGTCCCATACAGGTAAGGTGAAAATTTGTCGATGGACCAAATTAGAGCCAAACATTCTTTCTCTATGGTCGAGTTTCAACTCAGCTGCATTCAACCTCCTACTGGCGTAGGCGACGGGTAAAAGTTCCTCCGGCTGGACTTTTGATTGCTGCAAGAGAGTTGCCCCAATACCTACACTGCTATCGTCCGTCCTTAATACAAATTCCTGTGTGATATCGGATAGCGTAAGGATGGGTTTGCTGGTGAGTTTTGCTTTTAGCTCTGTGTAAGCTTTTTCACAATCAGCATTCCATTGGATTTTGTCAGGCTGTCCTTTCTTCGTTAAGTTGGTTAAGGGTGCACACAGAGAATTAAAGCGGGGTATGTATTTCCGATAGAACCCACATAATGATCTCACTTCTTTCTTCGTTTGAGGTCTGGGTGTTTTCTTTAACTTCTCTATATTCTTTGGGTCAGGAGACATATGACCTGTAGAAATAGTGTGATCTAGGAATTCCAACTCCTTACAGCCGATATAGCACTGTGTTGGACGTGCAGTCAATCCAGTGGCTCTCAGTCTGTCAAACAACATGAAGAGCGCTACTATATGCTCTTCAAATGTGTTTGTAGCAACAAGAATGCCATCCATAAAGTTAGTGATATGGGGATTTTGTAGAGGTTCCAACAATTTCCTCATCATTCTTGAAAAGGTACTTGTAGCATTTCTCACCCCAAAGGGTAGTACATTAAACTCGTAGTGTCCGTCTGATGTACTAAATGCCAGCATTTTCCTAACTTCTGGTTTCACTGGTATTTGGTAGTATCCCTTGCTTAGATCTACCTTCGATAAATACCTAGCCTTACTCAGTGTAGAAAACAGCTGGTTGATGTCAGGTAATGGATCCACCTGAGATTCTGTGATAGCAGACAGCTTGTTGTAGTAAATACATAACCTGTGTTCACCACTAGGCTTCTTTAATAGCACCACACTTGAGCTATAGGGAGATTCAGACTTCGAGATAATGTTCTCTGTAAAGAGATAGTCAATCTCATCCTTGAGTGCTTGTGCTTGCTATTTTTCAGTCCATGTCCGCAACAGTGCTTCCAGTGGACTGTGTATGGGTACGGCCAAACAACAACGTTGCCGGACCGACACCTATTTCTATTGTAAGGGGCAGTATACCTAAGTGGGGCCTGTCTCCATCAACTGTTTGGTACAGCCCTGGTTCCTACCTCCTTTGGTTTGGGTTTGTTTCTGCAGCTTTTTTAAATAATGATTGCTGACTAACCAAATTTTCCAAATGATCCAGGCCATGGTGTTCCGACAAATATCTAGTCGGGGTGGGATGTCTCTCGTCCCCTCTCTGTACAATACGGAGAGTTGCCATGGTTACTGGTGTAACAGTAAACTTGTTGTGATTTTGTTTTCTCTTTATCACTGCATCTACCTGTTGTTTTCTCTTGTGTATTTTCTTTGTGGGCCTACGTCCGCAACAATGCTTTCCTAGGTCCTGTAACTGGTCTACGCTTCTGAATGAGGTTACCTGGTTACATTCTGAACAGGATTTCATATACCGACTTATGTCTTCAATTATTCCTGGCCAGTAATATCGCAATGCTATATTTTGACCAGTGGCCCCTTTTCCTCTGTGACCACTGTCTGATGTAGCATGCTCTTGCTCCATAATTTCCTCCCTGTAGAATTTTGGCACTACCAGCTGTCCATGTCCTTTACGTCCTTTTCCGGCTTGTCTGTAGAGTAGGCCATTTTCCATATAGTAGTCTCCTTTCTCTGGAAGGTTATGGGCCTTTGGCAATTTGCCAAAACAAGGCTTCAATGTGCTGTCTGCTGTTGAGCCTTTTTCATCTTTGTACGATGAATGTTTATTGGATCTCCTTCCTCCTTTTTGGTGCTCGACCTGGTATGGTTTGCTGCCATGACAACAGGTTTTATTGGGTCACCCAAAAAGACATATTTACATCCTATTACCAGCGGATATATAGGATCATCACTCACTGCTGCTCGGATCACTCCTTCCACATAGTGAGTTCTCACGTTGATCCTTGCTATGGGAAGTGTCATGGTGTCGGTTCCCTGCATTGCCCCTTGTATGTCCACTGTTTCTGTAGTAAGTTGATCAGGGTGCACTAGGGTTGCACTCACGACTGAGTCGAATTCCAATCCGGAATCATATAAGCACTGAATTTTAGTGCCATTACATGTCACTTCCTCAAAGACAGGGGGATGATGGAGGTCATTCTGACTAACTGCCAGTTACTTCCTTCCCTTGTTCCCTGTTGTAAGACACGCAGCGAGATAAGGAGGGTTCTTCCTTCTGCAGTCTGCAGTATTGTGGTTACTCATTAGACATGTTTTACACCACTTTCCTTCCTTCCGGTAAGGCGTCTTATCCGATCTTAAAGGGTTTTTGTCCTTTTGGTCAAATCTTTGTTTGTTCCTTGTGGTATGGTCCTTTTGTTCATATTTAGAATAGTTTTGTGATGATTGGAAGTTTTCACCCTGCTTCTTCTTATTTCCTGATAATTCTGCCTGAGCTGCTTGATATCTCTCAGCAACAGTTACAATATCTTCCAATCTCTCTGCTCTTTGTTCCATAATAAACTTCCTCATTTCTTGAGGCATGGACTCTTTCACTTGCTCCATCATTATCATTTCTTTCAGATCCTGACACTTTCCTAAGCTACTCCATTTTGCCAAATAAGTTTCCAATCTAGCAGAGAATTGGTGATAGTTTTCTCCTGGAAGAAGTTTAGCTGTTCGGAATTTCTTTCTATATGATTCTGAGTTCTTTTCATATCTCACAAGTAGTGCCTGCTTCAGGATTTCATAATCTTCTTGGTCATCTCTTGACAGCTTCAAATATACAGCGTAGGCAACACCTCTCAATCCCTGAGATAGTTTAAGACTCCACTTTTCTTTCACTAAGCCATAGGTAGTGGCAAGTCTTTCGTATCTATCCAGGCACGATTCAATGGCGTCTTCTTTCTCAACAAATGGGTCGAGATGAAAATTCATGGCCCCACTTGAGGTGCTCTGGCTGGAGCTTCTCTCAGAGTGAGGTGAGCTACGACCATTATTGCCAGTAGTTGTCTGAATTTCGAGCTCTTTTAATCTCAATTGATGGTCTCTCTCTGCTTGTAATTTCCTTTCCTCAGAGTCAATTTTCTTTGCCTCATTTTCATCCTCCAATTTCTTGACTTCAGCTGCTAATTTCCTTTCTTCAACTTCAAATCTTTTGGCTGCTCTCTCAGCGTCCAGTCTTTTGTCTTCTCTCTCAGCTTTTAGTCTTTTGGCTTCTCTTTCAGCTTCTACTTGCAGTTTACTTTCCTCTCTATCCATGTGTTTGTCAACTTCTGTTGTGACATACTGAACAAGAGCATCACCTGTCATATTTAATTCCTTACCCATCTGCATGTCCGCAGTCCTGAACTTCCCTAGATCAGCCATGGCGTTACTTAGATAGGGTATGTAAATTTACTATATCCAAATATTATAATTAAACTTAATTACTTTAAATGAACAAATAAATTCCGTGCAACTTTGTGAGCATCAACTATTTACTGAGTACTAAATGGTTCTCCTACTAAGAAAACAATTTTAAAAATCCTATTATAGAATTTTATTCAAAAATTTGTTTCTTTTGTTATCTATGGGTGGCACAAGATAGAGTTAGTAGATAGATGAATAGACTAAGATGGTAAGTGGTGAAGTCCCAGTGACTGAGAGAACTACTGGTATCACAAATTAGTTACGGCTGTGAAAGATCTGATCTCGAAAAATTAGTAGAGAGGAGACCGGCATAAATTGCCACCTCCTCTGTGTAACTAACTGTGATATTAAGACAAGGAAACAGATGTTACTTAACAATGATAAAATTGACAAGTCTTCAAATACAATTTCCTTATTATTTATTTAGTATATACACTATCTAATCTTGTGCTGAAGGATGGATGTTGAAACAATGGAATGTAATGGATTTGTAAGTTTACAAATGATTCATATATATATATATATATATATATATATATATATATATATATATATATATATATATATATATATATATATATATATATATATATATATATATATATATAGAAGCACATTAAAAACGCACCACCTGTATAATCCAAGAACAGAGTGTGAAATGTAAATATAAGTGTGTACAAGTTTACATATTTGGAATCTTTATTCATTTTCCTATGAATCCATGCTGGTCATTAATTTGTACATTTGATTGTTATGAAATCCGTTGCATTCTGTGCAGGCAAGGGAGAAAACCAAAAATACAAAAAAATGCACGTGCGTTATCCTGCTGGAGAAGCTGCAAGTCTGGATAAATTGTGAACGCAGGAGCAACCAGTGCATCCAGAACCTCATCTCGATATGTCACAGCATTAACATTTCCACGGAAGACGTGAAGAGGCAAGCGATGGTGAAAACTGAATCCTCCCCAAATGTGAATACTGCCACCTCGAAATCGGTTGACACAGCAATCTGCAAAGCGCTCTTCACACCGTCGCTAAATCCGCATACGTCCATCTGCAAAGGATATGTTGAATCTTTTCTCTTCTGTGAATAGGACAGCATTCCACTGCAGTCTAGTCCACCTGATATGTTGCTCTGCCCATTGCAGGCGCTGCTAACGATGTCTGTGAGTCAAGTAAAGTCCAACATAAGGTCGTCTTGCAGTAAGGCCTGTATCTCTGAGTCGTCGTATGACTGTCATTCGAGAGACTTGCCCATGTCTACCCACTATTGCTCTTGCTGTTTGACTTGCCGGGAGAGTCAATTCCTTAGGTGACTCAGCACAATATGACGATCTTGCGCAGGGGTAGTAACTCGTGGTTGGCCACTCCGAAGTCTATCCCGGGCACTGCCAGTGGTTCCGTAACGTTCATTGAGACGTACAATAGTGCTGTGGTGGCAATTCATCCTTCTGGCAATGGCCCGCGAGCTCATTCCGGTCTCCAACATACGAATGGCTCGTTGGCGGTCGTTTTCAGATAGTCGTGGCATTTCAAGCACATGTACTGGGTGTTTTGTCTCAACGGCCTTTTTATACCGAGAAAATTCCTGGGGGACCTGGATTTCGCAGATGATGTAGCATTCTTAAGTTCAACACCAAGACAATCCCAAGAAGCAATAAATAATTTGTGTCATCTCTCGGTTAAAATTGGTCTCCAAATAAATGCCTCTAAAACTAAAGCTATGAACTTTTCTAACGAGACCTTTGATATCATCTTGAACGGGGAAAAACTACAGAAAGTTGAAAGTTTCAATTATTTAGGCAGTAAAATGACTCAGGATGGTGACACAACAAGAGAAATCCATACTAGAATTGCTTTGGCAGCTAGCGCCTTCAATAGATTATCTAACATTTGGAAATTACGATCATTGAATATACATACCAAGCTTCGTCTGTTTAATTCAAATGTTATCTCAGTGTTAACATACGGCTGTGAGAGTTGGAAAATAACAAAATCATTGGAGAACAAGCTGAATACATTCGAGAACAAATGTCTTAGAAAACTCATGAACATCAGTTGGAAAGAATTCAAGACTAATCGACAAATAAGAGAAGACTCTAGGCAGAAATATGTCTCCGACTATATAAGGAAAAGACGATGGTCATATATCGGTCATGTCCTACGAATGCAAAACAACAGAATACCACTACAGGCGCTCACTTGGGTTCCTGAGGGTAAGCGGAAAAAAGGAAGACCAAAAGAAACACTCAGAAGAACAATAATAAGAGAAGGAAGAACGTTGGGCCTAATAATGTGCAAGAGCTAAGAGGAGTGGCGTCACAACGAACAACCTGGAGAGCACTGGTTTCTGCCTTATGCGCCGTGTTTGGCGCTTAAAGAATTTATTATTATTATTATTATACTACCACAACGCGTACACATTTTCAGGGTCATAGCTGTTGAGAATCGTGTTGCACGTGTAACTTTCATCGTTTTCATGTAGTCTGTACACACACCCATGGGTTGAATCTTGCACTTTCCATTCCAGCAGCCATTCGCTCTCTACCTCATGGCAAACACGGGGAAAATCCATTCACACACTTTTTTTTGCCAGCTTCTCGGCATCAGTATATATAATAGTGGTGCGTTTTTAATGTGCTTCAGTATATATATATATATATATATATATATATATATATATATATATATATGTATATATATATATATATATATATATATATATATATATATATATATATATATATATATATATATACATATACATATACATATATATATATATATATATATATATATATATATATATATCTATATATATATATATATATATATATATATATATATATATATATATATATATATATATATATATATATATATATATATATTACAAGTCTTCCAATAATGGAAACAAATTTATATCAGCTGCGCTGTTAATCACTTTTAGTAAATGTATCAGCTGTGCTGTCAATTGAGTATATATATCAAATTTATCAGCTATGCGGTTATTTTTGTCTCTTGCTATGCTAACTCGCTGTCTCGTCACTGACAGTTACTTTGCTCACAATGCTGACAGAAATGGTACTAATGTGTACTCATCTCTCAAAAGTTATGTCCTTCTTAGTTTCTTGCACACAGCACCCGCGGATCGTCGTTTCGTTAGCCCACCCAAGACTGAGAGGGACTAAAGAGGTAGATCCTGCGCAATCACTGTGCTCCTGCGACGTTCCAGGCAGCTGGATTGACACGAAATACGACCTCAGGTTTGATGACACGAATAAAACCTGTAACAAGTAAAAATAGGGGCTAATTTCTGTCATCAAGCCCACCTATTTCTAGTATGAAATGAGCGTGTGTCTCAGGTGTCTGCATGTAGGAAGAATGACAACATGGCTCAGTATGAGTTAGCAATAGCGAGACAAGACAGGTGTCTACTTGCAAAACATTCTTTCTGACAAATTAATACATGGATACATCCAATAATATGAATTCAATACATGAATACATCCAATAATATAAATTCAATACATGAATACATCCAATAATATAAATGCAATACATGAATACATCCAATAATATAAATTCAATACATACAACCATTTCCTTCCCCTGTAATATACCAGGCCCTCTCTGACAAGTGCTAAACTGGCAGGTAACATATATCCTAACAATATTGTTATGTTCTTATGATAGGAGTAAATGAGACGAGGACTGTTTGGTTATATTTCAGGTGGGAGTAATCTGAATAGACTGAAGTTATGTGAGACAATAGATTGAGTTATATGAGGCAATAGATTGAGTCCTAACAAGGACTGTTTTGTTTATATTTCAGGTTGGAGTTAGATGAGACAATAGATTGATGAGTCCTAACAAGGACTGTTTTGGTTATATTTCAGGTTGAGTTATCTGAGACAATAGACTGAAGTTATGTGAGACAATAGATTGAGTCCTAACAAGGACTGTTTTGGTTATATTTCAGTTGGTCTGAGATAATAGATTGAAGTTATAGGAGACAATAGGTTGAGTCCTAACAAGGACTGTTTTGGTTATATTTCAGTTTGGAGTTATCTGAGATTGTGGTGGATTTTGATGTTATGAATTATTGTTAGGTATTATTATTGTAATAAATGAGATTAGCTATGAAGGTCCCTGAATTTACCCAATAGTATTGTGAACTTTTCAAGGTACCTTTCCGCTACCACCCCTTTTATCTCATTTAAAATGTATTTATAGTATTATATTAAATGACTTCGTGTAGTGTCTAGGGTTATGAAGGTAGAGTGTGATGTAAAATAATCAACAAACATACAAACAAACAGTTTATTATTCACAACAGCACACAGTACTACCACAATAACATACAAACAACACTTTAAAAGGCTATCTTATTTAAGACTGTGGTTGAATTTTGTGTAAATATAATTTTTACAATTTATTATCGTGATTCTAATTTATTTTGAACCAGGACTGACAATCAAAAGTGAAATCAAAGAATCATTTACATCAGTCAAATAGCACAGTAGATCTTCTGTCCATACATAAAAATATTATTCTAATATACGTCTGTAGTTGTATTTTCCTACTTTAAGGTAACACTGGTAGTAACCTTAGGTTGTTGTTTAAAATCACCCCCTTTTAGTTATGTTTGTTTTCGTTTGTCTCTTGTGGGACTATTAAATATTTGTCCCAGTTTTATTGACTGTCACTTTATATTCCTTTTTAGTTCTGTTAGTTGAGCTTCCAGGGGCCGAACATGAACTTAACTTGGCAGTAGAATACAGGTTGAACGTTTCCTCTGCTCGCTTGACAATCTGTTCCCGGTTTGATAGGCAATGGCCACTAGCATGGGCTCGCAGTATACAGGCAGAGTCCTGATTCAATCAGTTTTCCAGCGTTTGGTACCACATTAACGTCAGTACCCAGGACCTCTGAAATGTGAAGGTTATGCATCCTTCTTAATACACAGCATACACTAATAGTCCACATTCTAGGACAGGTACATTACAAACAAACAAAAAGGGTCATAGCTTTATACAAACCTATGCCACCATTATCTTTTGATGTGACAATGTACACCAGTATTCCTCTCCCCTAATAGTTACAACGCCACTGCAATTCCAGCGGTAATCTTTTCCATATAATAGGATAGGTGTTATGCTCCTTTATGACACTCATACATATTCTTGTAGTTTTACACCTCTCTGACAGTCTATCACATGGTGGATCAATCTTTAGGCTTTGCCTCATAGTCGCTATAGACCCACTCATGTACAGACATATATTATTATTTAACATTCAATTTTTATATAAAATACATGTTAATAAATGTCAATCTTACCACAAATTTTTCAATGAAATACACAGAGACGATGACTGACACAGTTTCGATCTGTTTTATTGTCCAGGCTGCCTAGAAATTGTATTTGAAAACACAGCCTGATCTCAACAATCGCTGGTATAATTTTTTAAGGAAATGGCGTCACCCCTAACGCTTGTTCTGACAATATCGACTCAGTTGGCCAATCACTCTTAATATTACAGTGTAAACAGTCTTTTCAAAAAATATCATTCAAACCTTTCTACGTTACTAGGCTATTTATGTTTATTCAAAGGTCAGCCAATAATATTTCGTCTCACTTCAAATTCCACCCAATCGGATTCACTGTACTATCTTAACCTATCTGTCACCTACTTTTTTCCCAAAAAATATGCGTTCCAATCTAAGCAGATATGACTTGACCTGACAGTATCTCTGATCTCTATGTATTGTTTTATCAATATTTGATTAGTTAAGGGTCTATTTAGATAACTAAAAACATATTCTTGGTCAGCAAGTCTTCAGGTACACGAATATACGATTTTTAAGGGGCTATGTGGTTTGGTTCAAAATTCTATCTTTTTCATCGTATTGGGGAAACCCCTATGGCAAGGCTTGCCCCTGTGCTAGTGTTGGCTTTTAGTTTGAAATCAATGCGAAACGATTTAGCATTTTCATCTATCCTTGCCCCTCCTCGTTCCACAATGCATTTTAGGCAAATATTTCTTAGAACTAGGAAAAGTGGTTCGTTTATGTCAAGGACGAATTTGAAAAATTTGGTACCGTTTTGTTCGGCTATTCGTTAGCAAATAATAATCTGAAGGCGTAGGCGACACCAACCGTTCTAGCAGAAAATTCTTTTGTACTTTCTTATTTTTGCCTTTATGCCCTATACTGTTATATTCTAATTTAGATATTGTATTTAGAAATTCACTACACATCTCCTGCCTTTAGAACAGACGATCATATGTCAGTTCCTATTTCTAAATACACATAGATGAATTTACTATCTATGTCTGGTGACTACTCTGATGTTCGTCGTACTAATGTCTGCTTAAAAAATCAGCGCCGACATTGGTTTTGCCGGGAATGTACTCTATGGTAAACTGGAATGGCTGTAGAAGCAACGACCAGCGTAATAATCTAGCATTTTCATGCCTTGCTTGTGACAGACACACGAGTGGTTTATGGTCTGTTTGGATCTTAAATGATTTTCCATAAAGATAAATCTGGAACTTTTTTATACCCCATATAACTGCTGGACATTCTTTTTCACTTGTTGAATATTTTTGTTCTGCTGTGTTCAACTTACGTCTAGCATAAGCTACTGGGGTTAATTCCCCATCAAGTGAATTTGACCGTTGTAATAGAGCTGCACCCAAACCGATATTACTAGCATCCGTTCTCACAATGAATTCTTGACTCAAGTCAGATAATTTCAAAAAAGGCCTGCTTGTGAGTTTTTCTTTCAATTCTTGGTATGCTAATTCACACTGCGCTGTCCAAATAATTCTATCAGGATTTCCTTTGCGCGTTAAATCAGTCAATGGAGCACATATAGAGTTTACGTTTTTAATATACTTTTGGTAGAAACCACATAATGAGACAAAAGATCGCACATCTTTTTTTGTTTGTGGTCTTGGTGCTTTTTTAACTTCTCCAGGTTCTTGGGGTCAGGGGTCATGTTTCCCTGATGTACTGTGTGTCCCAAGAATTCTAGCTCTTTACATCCAACACAGCATTTTGCCGGTCTAGCTGTCAAATTGGTCTCTCTCAGTCGATCAAACAACATATTCAGAGAGTTAATGTGTTCCTCAAATGTTTCTGTTGCTATGAGAATATCATCCATGAAGTTGGTGATGCATGGATTCTTCAGGGGATCCAGTAACTTTCTCATCATCCTCGAAAACACACTCGGTGCATTTTTCAGCCCGAATGGCAACATATTAAATTCATAATGTCCTTCCGAGGTGCTAAAGGCTAAAAAAGGTTTGACTTCCGGCTTTACTGGAATCTGATAGTAGCCTTTGCTCAGATCCACTTTAGAGAAATATTTAGCTTTATTCAGCCTGGCAAACAGCTGATTTGTATCAGGTAATGGATCCACCTGACCTTCTGTGACAGCATTCAGTTTCCTGTAATCTATACACAGCCTGTGTTCTCCAGAGGGTTTTCTCAACAGAACCACACTGGAGCTGTAAGGAGATTCACTGTGCGAGATAATCCCTTCTCTCAACAGATAATCTATCTCCTCCCTTAAAGCTTTTTCCTTAGCGAACAAAATCGAATAGGCTGTCATACAGATTGGTGTTGGGTCTATGAGTTTCATATCATACTCTAATAAATTTGTATGCCCCGGTCGGTCCGTTAACACATCTGTATGATTATTCAGAACCTGTTGAACCCTCTCTCTCTGATTTTCCGTTACGTTTGTGCTGATTTTTACCTGTGCAGCGGTCTCACAGGGATGTAAAGGATATTCATGAGAAGTGAGTGGTTCCTTTTTCATCTCCATTGCAACAGACAAGGTCAGTAGCTGTGTCTCTTCCTGGTTTTCTCTGTCCAGATATTTCTTCAGGAGATTTACATGATAGATTTTCTCTTTCCCTTTCTTATCTATCTTATAATTTGTTCTAGACACCTTCTCTAGAACTGTATATGGACCTTGCCATCAAATTTGCAACTTGTTTTAGCTGCCGGGTAGAAGAAGAAGCAGCTTCTCTCCCACAGCTAATTCTCTGTCCTCAGCTTTCTTATTAAAATAGGCAGCATGTTTTTTCCTGGCTTGTCTCAAATTATCATTAGCAAGTTTCCAGCCAGTTTTAAGACGAGTGGTCAGCTCGTTCAC
Source organism: Oreohelix idahoensis (assembly GCA_024509875.1). Lineage (NCBI taxonomy): Eukaryota > Metazoa > Mollusca > Gastropoda > Stylommatophora > Oreohelicidae > Oreohelix > Oreohelix idahoensis. Next base: position 601,972 of record JAMPIV010001649.1, on the reverse strand, counting down.
ATATTGATATGATGAGGTAAAGTTTTCTTCTGCCTTTTCATCAGTCCATGTCCTTAACAAGGCTACATATGGACTTTTAAATTTGTTGACCTATTTTTCCAGGCACCGGTATGGTCTCTTCCAGTGGAAGCCTTATAGTGAGGATTTTTCTTCCTAGAATCATCATTCACAAATCGACCACTACCAATTTTTCTCTTTGGGTTTTCTCCCCACTTTAAATTCCTTGTGAGAGATCATCTCTCTCTTTTATTTTCACCCAGTTCACACGATTCCGACCGAGGTATTGTCGGTTTATCCTGGGGTAAAACATTTCTTTGTACTCGTTGCATTGTGGCCATTGTAAAACATCCAAGTGAAGACTGTCTGTGAAAAGGGGGCTCCCATTCCACTTTGTCTACATTATTAATTTTATTTTTCTTTCCATTTTCAGGCCTAAGTTTGCCCCGTGGCGTGTCTAGGTCCTGATTAATTTTCCCACTTGTGGGTGTTCCCTCATGTAATATGCCACATGCTTCTACAAAAATCTCAATGTCAATCATTTCCTCGGGCCAATAATAATTTTGAGCAATCTTTTGGATGATGGTATCTATTTTCTCATGGTCCTTATCTTTCCCAACATGTAAGCTCCTTATTAACTCTGCCCTATACCTTTTAGGAAGTACCAGCTGTCCCGGACAATTGGATCCAGCTCCAGCCTTCCTATATATCAGTTTGTTCTTCATATAGAAGTCTCCCTTGCCTGGAGGTATATGACATTTGGACAATTTCTTAAAACGAGGCTTGAGGGTCTCATTTCCAGCCTGCGCCTTCCCCATCTCATCTGGAGGGGTATTTGTCAGATTTTCCTCCTCCTGTTTAGACTGTGATCTGGTCTGAAGCGTGGCCATGTACACAGGTCTCTTTTTACACACTTCGGTGTTATGGTTGTCCATCCGACACTAACTACAATACCTCTTTCCTTGGTTAAAAGGTTTTCTTTCATCATATTTCCTTTCATTGAATTGTGAGGTTTTATTTTTGTAGTCATTCGTGGCCTATCAAAATATTGCTTACCTTTGTTCTGGTCTCTATGGTCAAACTTATTAAAGTTTTGAGGTGCCTTAAAATTGTCTACCTGTTTCTTTTTATTACCAACTACCTCTGCCTGGGCTGCCTGATACCTCTCAGCGACATTGAGTAACTCACCCAGCCTCTCTGCATCTTGTTCCATGAGAAACTTTCTCAGGTCTGGAGCCATGGACTCTCTTAGCTGCTCAATAAGGATCATCTCCTTTAGATCTTGGGTTTTCCCCAGAGCAGTCCATTTCTCCAAGTAGGTCTCTAACCGTGCAGAGAACTGGTGATAAGTCTCACCCGACAGTAGTTTGGCATTCCTAAATTTTTTCTATAAAATTCTCCGTTCTTTTCGTATCTTAATGAAAGAGCCTGCTTTAGCATGTCGTAATTGTCTTGGTCATCTCTGCTCATCTTGGCAAAAACTTCATAAGCCATTCCTCTAAGCCCTTGTGATAACTTGAATCTCCACCTCTCTCTCTCTCTAACCCATATGTAGTAGCTAAAAGCTCAAATCTACTTAAATACCCTTCGATGTCATCGTCTTTCTCAACAAAATGGTCTACATGAAAACCCATAGCTGAGATTGAGGCTCCCTGATTGACAGTGGCATCTGAGGCAAAGGGGCTGGCACCATTTTCAGGAGCATGGCCTTGAATTTCACGCTCATTTAGTCGTAACTCGTGCTCCCTCTGCAATCTTCTGCTTCCCTCTCGGCAGTCAATCTTTTTTCTTCTCTTTCTGCAGCCAATCTCTTTTCTTCTCTTTCTGCATCTAATTTCTTCTCTTCCAATTGGAGCCGCTTTATTTCAGCCACCCTATCCGCCTCCAATGCCATAGCCTCTTTGTCAGCCTCAATCTGCAGCCTCTTAAGTTCTTTGTCAGCCTCAATGTGTAACTGTAATTTTCTTTCTTCTGC